>FN649748.1:2580443-2631277 GCA_000310025.1 Ectocarpus siliculosus
GTGTGCGAGAAGAAGCGCTGCCTAGCTATGTACGAATAAGGTGCAACATTCCCTAGTTTGCATGAGATATCACACACAGCCGGGCCGATTCTCCCGGGTTGATCAGTCGAATGGGTAAGCAGTTAGTGTGTCCAAAATACCGCGAGTGGGCCCCCCCCCCCCCCCCCCCCCCCCTTCTGATCTGTTTTTCTACCTTTGCTTCAGTAGTCCAGTGCAAAGCCCTTGCGCTTCACGAGCCCCCTTGTGGTCCCTTTTTACTTTTTAGTTTTCTTGACACGACCCAAGGGAATCCATCTCTATTTAAGAAAAGTTTAAGTAAGATAGATTATCAATTAATCCATAGCGTCAGCGAAGGGTACCTGCATTTCCACGATTTCCCGAGCTCTTTTTGCTCTCTCTGCTTTCTGGCAAACTAACTGCTGTGGTCCGTCTCTTTGAGGGGGGGGGGGCGCAAGTAAGTGGTGCCGCGACGGGGAGGGGTAGGGGGTGACAGCTGTGCGCTAATACTTTAGCCATTGCAGCGGTGCATTCATTTCACATTATGTTTGTCGCCGAGGTGCAGACGTCCACTTCAGTGTAGACTACACGGGATTTGTTTTTTTTCGCCGGTGTCGCGAAAGACATGCTAAAAGCACACCATGTAGATACAGAGAGAGGGGGTCGCTGTTTAGTGCTTGATGTGCCCAGAAAATTCGCCTGCACTATACCGGACCGGCCCTTTTCAAGGTACTGGCAATGCCTTGGAAATTCAGTGTGTGCCCGCCGAAAACACCGGCACCAGACTATACAGCATTAGCACTATTCAACCGGCACTCAACAGGGACCCTCTGTAGTCAAGTATTCATCTACAAGGCGCGTACGTACATGGGCCGAAGCGATATTTTGGCGGGGTCCCTTGTAGTTTTCGTCACACGACTGAGAGGACGCCCCCATGTTCAGCAAGAGCTGTGCTATGACCTGTGGTGTTGCTCCACCCGGTGAGTAAATGCCAGCGCAGAGGCATATACAAAATCCAATTAACAAGAATTGGGCTTGGAAGTAGTCACGGATGGACTACAGAACATCGTCTTATCACGTCATCAAACCATAACCTTTAGCGGCGTCCTGCCCATCGTCGCGACATGATTGGCTGAAAGGATCACCCAACCCATCCACACTTCACACTAGGGTGCCATCCCCCCTAGTTGAAGTGGATGAATCCGTTCGAACTTGCGACTAAAGCTGGAGAAACGTATCACGGGACGAAAATCAAGCACTCGACAAATAATGTAAGCTGGAAGGCAAACAATCCCCAAGATCCAAAGGCGATCAACATCGATTGTTCTGGGCATAGACACCCCTCCCTATATATTGTTCGCTACAACGTCATGCCCCGCACCCTGTGCTCATGGAAATGATACGCTGGAGCTTGGATCAACGCCGTGCCAAAAACTCAGGTACGGAACGAACTACTTGTACTTTGTATCGGGCTGTTGAGTTCTGCCAGCCCCGCCAAACAGAGAAGCGAACAGCTCCGAAGGTTCCATCGGGGGTGCCTCATACTCCTGTCACAGAGACGCATCATCGACGCACGAAAAAGCGGCAACCATTGAGCGTGATGGAGCAGAAAAAAGAGCGAGTTCAAGCAAGCAAGACGCCCGCGCACGACTACACTGCAGCTGTGCGGATCGCCACAGCCCTAAATTATACGGATACACAAACTACCGCAAGGCCAGAAGTGGGTCTTACTCGTAGAGCAGTTCGGGGATCCTCCCGGCAGGCAGAACCCACCTCACCGGTCATCGACCCCTCTTGATGCGCGCAACTCCGAACGTTCCCAGCAGAGCAATCAAGAGCACCGCAAACACAGACACCGTCAGTACCCTCCCGAGCTCACCTGCGGGAACATGAAGTTCTGCATCTTGGGGTGCGTGACGTACTTGATCTTGCGCCCTTTGGACGCCTTCCGGTCCACGCTCTTCTTTCGCGATTTCCGTCGGACGGGAACCGCGGAGTAACCGCTGCCGGCGGTCCCGCTGGCGTCCATAAACTCCTGAAAAACCAAAACGAGGGAACACGCATCCATGTACCATGTACCAGTACATGGCAAAGTGCGTGCGTTTAGAGTGGCACGGCACATGGTGCTGGCGATATGCTTCGTGAGCGAACGGTGAACGAAAAACCTTCGTCCAACGCAGTGCAAGGCAGCAGAGTCAAGGTCTGCAAGGAAGCCTAACTTCAACTCCAACACTAGTCGTACAAGAGTCTAAGCGTACAAGAGAGAGCGCGAAGCTGCTGTCAGGCTTCGAAGCTCTAGAGTGCTATTGGTAGTCCCCCCCCTCCGAGATGTTTCAAGGGGCATTCCCGATGCAAAAACCGCACCTACACCGTTCCACCTCCCCTGGGGTTCCAATCTTGTGCTTAATCTTGTACTTGTACTTCTACAAGGTACACACATTGCAGAACGCGCCTCTCTCCTGAAGTTGTCTCTCCTACACATGCTTGAATGGAGGTCCAGCATGGGGGCTTTGTGTCCCCCCAGGGTACGTACACTGGTACTATTATCATCCCCGGGGATTCGGGGAATATGCCGGACATTCCCGGTCGATGAGTAACGTGGAACACCCGGGGGTGAGGCTTATTAATCCCCTCAAGGCAAAATGCACGCACGCACACACACCCTCGCCGATCAAAATAATTGCGTAAGACACGGTGTTCCGAACGGTCTGTTTTGGCTGTTTAACTGCCGCAGCAGCCATGACAAGGAGCGTTCTGGCGAAGTACTTTTGCAACACACCGTCCGATATCCGATATGGGACATCGTGGAACAGAACGCGGGAAGTTTTCGGAGGTTGTCCGTTCCCCGGCCCAGCATGGGCCTATGACAACGAGTACTTGATGTGCGCACCAGATCGATCCACGTCAACAGCCCTTGGCAAACCAGTCTGGCTTGTTTCGTGAACTGCAACGTATGTCATAACCCCCAAGACCGACACCGCAAGTTGGAATCGACCCGCCCAGTCGACAGCAGCATCATCAAGACGTAAAGCAATTGAACCAAGTCCGAGGCGCGACCAACTTGCAACACAAACAGTCGAGTGATATGTACCTTGCGAAGACATGCAACACCAAAACTCGACTGCTAGATATCTTGAGCAGAAACGCAACACCAACACTCGACATACACCTTGAGTAGACACGCAACCAGCATCGAGTTATGTACCTTGAGTAGGTGCTGGTACAGGTTGCGGTCGTCAACAACCTCCAGGTCGAGCGGCTCGGCTCCATCTTTTCGTCTCACACGCCCGACTACGTCTTCGTCGCCCTCATCGTCACTCCTCCCCCCCGCCGCCGCCGCCGCCGCCGCCGCTGCCGAGCCGGCGTCGCCGTCGCCTTTGGCCGCGTCGAGATGCTTGGCGAGTTTTCGTCCAAGAAACTCCGATGTCTGCGTCACATCATGAGGTACATGTCACGATACGGTGGGCGGAGCCGCAGGAGAATTGACACGGGGGTTGGGGGGAGCAAAATCGTGCGTGCAAAAGCCGCGACAAAAACAATGTATTTGTACACCGTATAGCAGTAGTGTTTTCTTGTTGTTTTTAGGACCATGAAGACAGATCTAGCAGCTATTAATAGCTCATCAGAAGGTTCACGAACACTAGGCTGTCCACATGTTTGGCGACCTACAACCCGAGGGATTCAAAAATCCATAGTTACGCATACGCTCGACGAAAAGGCTCTCACAATGAATTTACCAAGTGCCAAAACCCAACACTCAACGAACTGCAACTGTTGCTTCCAACTCCGGCACCGTTGACAAGCTCGCCATCACGGACGCCCGGGTGTAAGAAGGGATACGTGGTACCGAACCCGTACAATCACCTGGCGTGTGTTAACCGCAGACCGCTGTGGTATACCACAAAAGTAAAGACTCGACCCTGCAAAGAAGGCGCCCGATGCCAAGGCAATACACGAGCGGTTCGTTAACGGTAGAGCACAAACACAACAGTGCCTTCAACGTCACAAACCTCCGCTCCCCAACCACCACCTTCTTCGTAGGTCCGTGGGGACCAAAAAAACACAATCCATGCACCGGACAAATGTCTCCCAGGACAACACACAGCAAAAAAAAGTGGAACCCAATAATATTCACCTCCAGCACACCCCAACCCTACCTAACCTATCCCACGCACCTCCGACTCCGTCATGAAGGACCTTCGGTTCGCCCGTTCTCTGTCGGCCAAGCTCGCCGTGATCTGCGCCCACGGACCCTGGTTCACCACCTTAAACTTCTTCTGCAGGCCAGGGTCGACGAGCTGCGTCCTCTCGTGCCACCGCCCCAGCACGTCGCTCCACCACCCCATGCAACTCCCGTGCTCCGTCGCCGCCACTGCCTCCTCGCCCTCGGCATTACCCTCGGAGATGGTGGTCGGGCCCTCGCCTTTGTCCTTGCCGTTATCGTTGCCCACCTTCTGCTCATCGTCGTCATTGGTGACCATCGCTGCCTTGCCGGCATCGCCACTACCGCTGCCGCTGTCGCCGCTTTTGATGTTGGCGATTCCCCAGCACGACATGTGCGATCGCCGCACGGCTGACAACTGGGTGGCCAATCCTTGCGCGGCGCCTGCGCTTTCCTCGGCGAGAGCTGTCAGCTGCTCGTCACCCTCCAAGAACAGAGGGAGCTCGTTCGGTCCTGAGGTTCGGAGAGAACGGAATATTCGGTAAATACTACCAGTAGGCTACGGGCACCTTGATGAATGGGATATGTATGCAACGGGAGAGACGGCAAAGGCACGCAAAGAACAAAACGGAGGTGCCGGGGGGCACGCGGATAAAACCTGGACCTGCCCACTATAATAGCAGCCAGGCTCGGAGGAACAGAACGGGGGTCACACGTTAGGAGACGTCTGCAGACCCGAGAAACGGTACCCGCACGGGAGCGAGCGACGTCACCGCCCGGGAAAGCACGCCCCCCCCTCCACCGATTGCTGTGCATCTTTCTTCGTAGGATTCCGCGCCGAAAATCGCTGGTTATTCCAGCCTTACGAGACAAGAAGGACGGCTGTGCTGCTAGCTGTGCTGTATACTCTCGCCGGGTCACCTGGCAACTTGTTGGCTGCGTTCATGAGGCGCTGCAGCAAGATTCGGACCTCGAGCAAGCTATCCCACCACTCCCGCTGCCTGAACGAGCAAGAGCGGAACACGAAGAGACCGTGACAAAAAATAAGGGGTATATGGTAGGCGAGCGGGGGAAGAGCTTTAGTGGGGAGAAACGACACCAAGAAACGACAACTCTTCCGGTCTTTCGTTCGATATCTAACCGAGGCCGGCGAAAGAAGCGCTCTGCTGGTTTGATCAAATCGGGATCCACCGCCAATACCAAATGGACCCTCTGTGGGGAACAAGACCCGCGTGCGGTCTGCAAACTTCAAAGCTCACCTGAGTGCCTCCCTGGCTCGCCGAAGCTCTCCCTGTCCCGCAATACCCCCGCCGTCCCTCCTGGCCTTCTCATCTTGTTCGTCAAGCTGCTTCATCTGCTCCTCCACGGAGGCACCCGTGTCCACGTCCCCCCCCCTCACACCGGCAAACACGCTCGCCTGCTGCTGTCTTTGACGCTTGCCCCCGCCCGCTCCCCCACCCCCTCCGTCCTCTTCGTCCTCCCGCCCACCCCAGTGGACGCGCTTCCCTGCTCCCTGCCCGCTTCCTCGTTTCGGCGGTGACGACGCAGTCATGTCGCCATCTTCGTCGTCCTCGTCTTCCTCACCCTCCTCTGAGGAGCTAACATCGTCAAGGTTCAATGATGGCACCATCTTTCTTGAAGAGGACGCCGCTGTTCCGTCCCCACTCTCACTAATGTCGCCATCGTCGTTGCCGTCGTCGTCAGAGCTGCCGTCGCCCTCCGAAGCCTGGTCTGGATCGTGTGCGTCTCCTGTCGCGGCAACCGAAGCAGAGTTATTCCACTTTTAGTGCTGCTGCAAAGGTGTGGATAGCTCAGGTTGATTGGGAATGGAACCAAAATGCTCCCTGCCTCACGGCACCCCCCTATCAGTTAAAGGTGTCTTGATTTCTCCTTCATCTTTTCTTGTGCTTTCGATTCGGTGCACTCGAGACATTGAAATAGAGAGGGAGGGGTCTCTCCTTTGAAGGGACGAAACTACAGCAGTACAAGGTCATCATAATACTTGATGAAAATTAAAATGAGCCGCGGAGCGCGAAGCGCGACATTTTTCCTTTTATCTTCGGGAGGGAGAAAAAGGCTCTACATATTTGGCTCTTCCAAACAACGTGATGGAGGGGCCCTCCCGCAATTTCCACCTAATTCTGGAGCGCCCGAAAATAATCGCCTTTGTTCGACCGGAACAAGGTCTATAGAGCACCCATTTACAATCTGCCGGCTTGTGAGGAGGGAGCAAGTTAGGGCATTCTTCGTCACGCTGGGTTGGTCGCGCTCTAGCAACAGATGGCCGTCCTCGACAGGAATTCCTCCCCAAAATCATGAGAGATTTTTACCCCTTTCCCCGTGGCATTGTAGAGGTAATGGAGGAACAAAAAAATCGGAGATCTCCCACACACACACGCAGTTGCTTGGTTCAAACCAGGATAAACAGAGCAAGCACTCAGCTAAAACACGCAACGTCGCAAGGAGTGGCAAGACGGCACTGGCAAGGGAAGGGATCCATACAACGGCGCAGCTACTCACGGGTAGTGCCATTTCTCTCTCAAGAAATACGGCGCGAGATGAGGTGTGGGAGTCGGACTCTGAAGTTCCTACAGCAATATTTGAACATCCGTGGGCGCCTTTTACCGCCAAAGGGGGACGACAGAACTCCTTCTGGGAACGGACACATTCCCTCGTTCCTCGTGACAATAATTATAATTTACGGTTGGTTCTACAGCAGTATTAAGTGCAGTCTAGCCTCACCTACTGCTGTTGCTTCGAGGCTCTTCCTGGACACCCGCTTGCCGTGGTACTCCTGCCCGATGCTCTCCATGTCGGCCGCCACGCGAAGATCCGCGGAAGGGCGGTGTTGGTTCATCTTCGAGTCGCCTCCCTCGTCATAGTTGTCGTCATCGTCGTACCTTTGAAGGCCTGTTGGTCAAGACATTTCCGCAGTCCAGTGAGAGTTTTGTGCATACAGTACTGCTGCTGTACAGCCTGCGGTTTGTTCCCCACTACTGGTGTAGCAGAAGGATGGAAAGGAAGAACGAATCCTGAAGCAGCTCTTGTCAACACGGAACATTTACCTGCTTGCAGTGCTGTGTCATGTACATGACATTTCTTCGCACTGGATGAACTACTGCTGTACAGCATGGACTACAGCCATCACGCAAGCGCTGCATACTACCTCTTATTCTGAAAGGGAACCTACCTGTTTGTGCTGTGCTAGTTGTACTGCTTTTGACATTTGCCAAGATTCAGTGAGCGAACAGGCATAGGTCACGCTTCCGTGCTATTGTATCCATGAAAATCCGCAGTCCTCCTACCGGTTCGTGTACGACACTAGGTACGTCACTTCGACTTTGATGTCTGGTATCGGTGCCTTTAGTAGGGTATAGTGTAGACTTGCAGACGACATGTAGATGGGTTTGGTTCGGGGTGCGAACCACCAATCAGCTGCTGTAGACTGCTGCACTGCTGTCAACACGGCACCCATATAAAACGAACGCCTCATCTAATCTCCAATATAAAACCTGCATAGTTCATGCAGCTGCTCACTAAAGTCATTGATGTCTTACAAGGGGTACAGGCAACATAGGAGAGTCGCATGTTGACTCCTAGACTATACTCGACCAACCAACCTCCCGTGTCCCACGAGAGAGTGGAGAGGGTGTTACTCGAGCCTGGTGTGCGTGGCTCACACGCTCGGGAGAAGATAAGCCTGCGATGGAGACTGTGGTCGTGGGTACAACAGAAAACCGAACGCTAGGCAAGATGCCCAAGGTGGGACCTGTTTTCATGGCATGGCAACGGGGCTGTGCTGTTCGTACAGCCACAGGCGTATATGTTCAATGATGTGTGTCGGCGTCGCTCCGTGGCTACAAAATCTCCGCACCTGCGCCAGTTCCGTCGTCGAAGTCAGGTGCATCAGGATTGAAGGCGGTACATGGAGCTGACGAGGTCAACTCAGCCAGCCTGGCCGACAGCGTCTTCCTAGACTTGTTCGACATCGAGGGAGACAGCAGCGGCCAGGAACGAGTCACCCGATCAGTGTTGCAGTGTTGCGGCTGCCAGCCAGCGGAGGGCGGAGGACGGAGGTGCCTCTCATTTTTTTTTTATCGCGGTTCTCGAGGCATTTCACATCAGGCGGCAGGATGGATTACGGTTCGGCATCGGAGAACTTGGCCGAGACCTTCGGACTTCGGACCATCGCCATCGGAGATCGGAGATCGGAGACTCGGAGACGTTGCCCGTTGCCCTTTGCTCCAGCACCGCGCACGCCAATCGATCCCGAAGCGCGAAGCTGCTGCAAGCTCGTCCACGAGAACTTCGGTTACTTCTGTATGTACACAGTTAGGTGACACGACAACAAGATACCACAACCTTGACCGATTTTCAAAGCTCGATAATAACTCCAAGACGAAGAGGGTGCCAAAATCAAACATGTTTTCGGAAAGATCTCGAAGAGACGGACGGTTCCGCCATTATTTGTACTGCTGTGGAGTAATCGAGCTATGGAAATCGGTCCAGGCAGGGGGTGCGACAATATCTTGTGTATGGTGTCGCCTACGGTGTGGTTTGGGCTCAGCGAGATGAGGCTCACACATCTTTCACCCTCTTCCTTTCATTGCTCCGCACACACTGATCACGAAGGTACGTTTTGGTCTGCAAGGGTCCCCCCATCCCCACGCCAAAGGACGGCTGCACCTTTTCTAACGGGCCGACGTTGGCCTTGTGGGTTGACGTTCGACGCGGCCGCACAGAAACATGATGTTTGGTGGTGCTGGGAATGTCTAGCCGAAACTCCCAGTCTCCATCGTTTCGCGGTGCAGCCGACGATACATCCACCACGAGTGGCCAACTCGACACCTTTGCAACACGTAGGTGGGTCCTTTCCTTCCAAGCAAAATCTCTTGGCTAACCTGCAGCGCATCTTGATTGCCCTACGTCTAGTTCTTTGCTCCCCCGCCACGCCACTCAGCCCCTTTTGAAGGAACAAAGTGATTATTATCAAGTCTAAACCAAAATAACAAAAGCAAGCAGATTACGCAAGTGGGGGGCAGGAAAAGAGAGAGAGAGAGAGCGACATGAACCCACTGTTTCTCATGCTCGCCGTCCTCTCCTGATATCTCCACAACAAACTCCGCGGGGGTAACACTGCTCGTGAGGGTATGGAAGGAGGGAGACCTTGGCGTGGTGAACTGCCGTTCTTTCTTTCACAGCGTCATCCACACGAACGCGCGTGCTGCGCGCCGGGTGGATCGCTGGCCAACCGGAATACTCACACAAAACACAAAGGAAGAGAAATAAGACTGAGACAGAATGACAAAAGGGGGTGAAAACACAAAAACACAAAAAAAAAAAACAAGGAGCGGACGCGACTCGCAGCTATACTCGTCATTTTCTCGGATGGCATCATGGCAGAGCGGAGACAGGAAAACGCACACGCATACAGCAAGACGGCAGCGAGGCGACTCGCGAGCAAGCCGTACATAGCGCGCAAATTACGGCGCCGCCGAGGAGGAGGACAAAAAGCGGAAACCAGGTTCCCCCAACCGTTTCAGACATCTGCAGCTGAACCCTACTTGTCGCGCGCCACAACTATCGCCATCAAGCACGAGGAAGCATCACGCAGTGCATCTGCTACTTACTGCTGTAGGATACAACCGTTCAAGGCTGTGCAGCAGCAAAACCACAAGACAGCCAAGCAGCGGTTGAAAGCCCCACTCCCACAAAGCCACCGACAAGATCTCTTCGCGATGGACGCGTCACGATATGACACGAGCCAAGGAAAACAGCTCGACCCACAAGACCACAACAGGTCTATCTACGCTTAGAAGCCCTCGCCCCAGTCCTCTACGTCTTCGTAGTTGGACTCGTCCATCTCGGCGAAGTCCACCCTCCAGCGAAGGATGCCGCCGATACCGCCGAACCCCTTGCAGAACTGGCTCCCCTCTTGAGATCTATCCACGGAAGAAAAGAAGGGGGGCGCGGCAAAACGGGGAGATTTTGAGCCAACCGGCTTGAGACAGGGCAACACCTGTGGCGAGCACAGCGGACAAAGATCCACGTGGGTGTGTCCGCGAGAATAGGATGAACAAAGTTCTCGAGGCAAAGCAGGGCCTATGAAAAACACTACAGGCGGGAGGGTGTGTGTCAAGACAGGAGAAAACCAAGGTGGTGAGGAGGGGGAAGGGAGCATTATTTTTCAACAAAAAACAACGCAACACGTAGTATGTACATGCATCTACGGGCGGCAGCAAAGACATACCGGTTGGTGATGAACTCCAAAGCCGCTCCGAAGTTCTTGTAGTTGTTGGCAATCCACTCCACCAAAGACTGCTTGTCTGTAACCTCCAGCTCAACACCGGTCTCCGTGTCGTGGAAATGGGTGTCGTTGTTTTCCTGCAAAAAACAAGAATAAGAAAGAGAGACCGGCGGGAGAAAGCGTCAAAACGCGCGAATAGCAACACAAGACTATACCATGAGCTCAGAACGAACGGAAAGGACAGCACCTTGTGCGTCGAGAGACAACACGTGTGATGGCACCCAGCATACGCAGACACAACCACAATGTCGTACATGCAAGTCACACGCGTGCAGGCGCTTGGAAGTGTGATTACGAAAAAGGCTTGTCAGCGTGCATGACTTGGAGTGGCAATCTGCTGAGCCATCGTCGATTTAATTCGCTAAAACTGCATCAACACAAAATCAGCACCAAGTGAACGAAGCAGGAGGGCAACTTCGAACGAATGACCGCTGGTACTGCCGCCACACCAGCACCACCGAAAACATATCCTACAGGTCCCCAGCTTCAACACCATAAACTCCAACATCTAGAGCATATGTTCTTGAGGTACCTGCTCTGGAGTTAGATGGAGCACCTTCTCCTCCCCCGTGCTGTTGTTCCGTACTTCCAACCTGAAACCAAGCAAAACCACCGAATCCAACACGAGCCAGCGAACGGAGGTGGGCACATGTACGGGTGAAAAGGCCAACAAACCCGCATCGCCAACCTGCTTGCCTCATCGACACACGGGCTCTGCCAAGAATGGAGGGATATGTAGGGATATCGTTTCCGCGGTAGTACCATCCTTTGGATATTACAACTGCGGCCAGTCCGATAATACGACATCGAAAGCACGAGAAGAACTCCGACTCCGGATGAAAAAAATGCACCCGGAAGTGTTCATCGAAAGGCAAAGGTTGTTCCGTAATACTCTCAACGAGACTCATCGGATTCCAAATCTTCCCGCAGTTTGTGACACACAAGAACAAAGGCGCTACCATGTTGCACGAGGATCGCATCGACGCAGCATATCGTGCAAGCACCTGTTGATGTCGAGATTATCCCACACGATGAGGGTCTCCACCGCCCCCAGATCTAGCCCCTTGAGGGTGTCGTCCACCATGAAGCAGTATTTGCCCGTATCCTGGTTGATCTCGTCGAAGTACTTCTGCAGCAGTCGCTTCTCCTGCAAAAATGACATTGAGATGGGAGCAAACCAACGTCATGGAGGGAAATGCCTACCTAAATATGCATACATGAATGGAAACGGTGTGTAGTTGTTGACGCGTGTGGGTGTGATGACTGATCTCGATAGAGGTCATGTAGTGGGTTTTTGCTTTCCCTGCACGTCATGAATGTATGGCCAGAATTTCAAGGTGCATGAAAAGCACTTCGAAGTACATCCCAGCTCCTGTGAGACCTCAGCTGATACTGTTTGAGTTCCAAAAAAAGAGGGTAAAACATTAAAAAATCCCTGTGATGTCTACCTTTTTCCTGTGAGACCTCCGGTGACACTGTACGTCAACTACGTGCTGAAACGTGTAGACGTGATGGGACGAAAATACACACACTATTAATACAAGTTCTCGAAGGACAAGATGACATGTCAACGGATGACTAATTAGTTAGGGTTCCGGAGAGGCACATCCATGACATGCAAGACATGCAAGATAGAAGGCACTCCCGACAAGGCTCGTTTCATGCTGGCCTAGCTCGGCCTCCACATCCGCCGCCAGTCAGCCTTCAGCCTGACCACGTTTCTCCAGCACTGTGCCGTCACCTTCTGTCAGGAGTGAACAAGAAGCTCGAGGATTGAAGCCCGTGCGATTGACGCGCATCAGCACCAACAGCATGTAACAGGATAACACATAATAGTAGTAATCGAAGCACCTGCACGAGCTTGACCGATCCCAAAGTCTCCGCCGAGAGCTCGATGGCCTGGTTGAACCCGGCTTCCCCGCCGTACGACACATCCACCATCTTGATCACGTTCTTCAACAGCCGGGGGTCGAACAAGTCGCTTCCCTGCCGCGCACATCAACACATCAACACCCACCAACGCAAATCATGTCAAGACAAAACAACAAAGGCCGACAAAAACAAATGGCACCAGGAGAGTACCATGCCCCCAGCATTGTTTGCCCTCTTGTCTTGTGTTGCACATACGTTGTGAATGGAATGTTCAAAAGAGGTTCGAACGGCGTTGTCTGCCGAACAAACACCGCCCATTTCTAGTGGTCAGATGAGAAGAGTGAAAACAACGGCGGCCGGTTCTTTTTCCATCTCTCGGCGGTGTCGCAACACTAAGATTTAATTACACCTTGTAAGCTTGTGCACGTATCCCCGCAACACTTATCAGGTCGGAATATCCGATGTCGTTAAAGTCGTAGCGCAACACTAGATAAAGTCGGAGCGCAACACTAAGATTTAATTACACCTTGTAAGCTTGTGCATGTATCCCCGCAACACTTATCAGGTCGGAATATCCGATGTCGTTCAAGTCGGAGCGCAAATGCACGTTGCTACTGGAATGGTTGGTGACAGTAGGAATAAAATACACACACTGGTGGCCAGAGGGCAGGTTGGGCACGAACTACAACCTGAGGGGGGGAGGTTGGGAGGCCGAGTTCGACCTTGAACCCATTTTTTCTCTAGGCTTGCAGCCCGCCGTGTTGAATGCAATAACGCCACTATCCAAGACGCGGGATACCTTGCACGCTTTGGGCTGCAACCTCCCTACAACCTCCCCCCCCCAGGTTGTAGTTGGTGCCCCAACCTACGCACAACCTGCCGGTGGCCACCCGTGCAAGTATCGCTTTTGACACGTATCCAGGCGTACACTCTCATGACCGGATGGCGAAAACAAAACACGCTTTAACGTCAAGACGGCAATCTTTTAGACCTCAAACTCAAACTGGGGTACTTACTCCACCGCAGAAAGACAAAAAAACGGCCACGGTATATAGCAGAAGCAGCACTTGCGCAACAAGCACATGAGCTGCAACAACAACCACACCGACAACGTGTACTCGTGTCACAGATCAAAATTGGCACCGTTGTTCCTCGTTAAGCAATGCTCGATGCACCTGCAACTCGTTCTTGAACTCGGCGCTACCGGCGAGCACGAGGCCGGCGCAGTTGCACTTGTTGTCCGTGATGAAGAACTGCGTGGCGAACTCCGCCACCTGTTGCATTTTTCATGACACGTCAACCGTAGAACGAGGACGTGTTTAGCAACGCAACCAAACCTGTCCTCTCCTGTCTTAAATCATCCCGTCAATCTTGAAAAATTGTCCCATGGTATTTTGCATTTTCCACGTCCTTTCCTTCGCAACGCGAGCGACTCTTGAGCTGTGACCCATCGCAAAAAACACAGGCATGTGAGCGAAATATCATCCCGGCGCCGCCGCTAACACAACGCTGGCCAAACAAAAACGACTCTGAACTTTGACATGGCGTTTTTCTTCGTTTGTTGGCGTTCTCCCACCTTCCGGACGTAGTTATGGCGCTTCTCCAGCCGAAGACGCGCAAAACGCAGTGCGGACTGCCCACCACGGCCGTGCTTCTTGGGAAGGTCCACGCTGAACTTGTGCAGGACATCTCGTGTGCTGTCGCGCGAGGGAGCGCAAGGTGCAGGAAGCGTCAGAGATGGACCAGGCACGCGTGCTCAGCGCAAACCCGTAAGATGCACGTAAATAGTACACACGTCAGTTGGTATCATCTCTTCCCCAACGGCTGTTTCGCATTGGCGTGGAGCACTGGCGGTAAAAAGGAACCAATTACGAGCAAGGTTTCTGCTGCTACGTCCCAAAAGGTGATGCCGCTTGAGCCGATTGTTTGCAAATTATTCAACCGGGAGTGTCTCGGGAGGTTCGCGTCCTGTAGTCCTACTTCTCACCTTCCCTGTAGAGTGCCGTACAGGGTCCCGTTACCGTCCATGACGATGAAACCGAACCTCTCGTCGTCTTGGAGAAGCTCGTCCAACGCCTGCATATCAAGTGAAACGCCCAACGCGTTTCAGCACTACCGCGTCGTTCAAAACGTACCTCCCGCCGTGAGCATGGAGAGGATGTGGTGGCGAAAAAGGAAACGTAAACGAAACCACGCCTAGACTACAGGCAGGGAGGAGGTGCATGGAGGAAAGCAAGTGCCGTTAATAAAAAACATCTAGAGATCCGATTCAAGAAAAAAAACATCGGTAAAAAGCGTGTCGGACATTTTCCATCGGATAAAATGGACCGGGTGCCATGCGTTCGTTGGGGTAACGATACATCTTCCCTGTCTACAGCAGTTGTAGGTCACTTCCGAACCGCCTGGATAGCAACGGCTGTAGGCACACATGCGGACCACGTGAAACGGCCGGTATTGCACTGACTGTTGATGACGCCACCAGAAACAAGGACCAGAGCCGGTGGCCCCGGTAGTCTAGTTTGTATCCTCGCAATTTTCTAGTACGCAGGGTCAGGGGTTCGAATCCCGGCGTCAGCGAGCTCTTCTTGCACAAAAAAAAAAAAACTTGATACATCTCGCTTCCGTTCCTGGCTGTGGAGGCGCTATTTAGTTCGTGTGTACACTTCGACGGATGAGAGTGCTGCACCCCGCGTTAGAGCTCGAACGCACGCACCGCAGTAAGGGAGCGTAGGGGGCCTAAGGGGAGGAACCCTTCTGTGTGACTGCAGTACGGATTTGAACTCCTGTACGTCAGATACGCGGTGTGTGAGCGCTTACTTAAAAGTCATGTGGAAAAAAAAAACGAGGCCCACACGCGCAACCAAACCGACGACTACGCAATTGTACATGTTATTGACAGACAGCAGTGACGAACCGTCCCTACATTGCAAGTGCTTCTATCTGCACAAAAGCATGTGTGGGCGGAGTATCGTTTGACTGACCTCGGTGTGGAACTTGTTGTCGCACAGGTAAAGCGACGTGTTGATGGCCTTGAACGGCTCGAAATCCAAGTTCATCCGCTTCTCCTTACCCTCGTCCGTTACGATCGTCCCGCAGTAGATCACCAGGCCGTTCGGGGGCACTCGAGAGTAGAGTCTGATACACACACAAACAATATATTGGCATGCAGTCTAAGATATCTTATCTCTGAAGCGGTAAGTCATGCCGCTGCTGTTTCAACATCGCGGTGGCAGACGAAGAGAATCAATCGGATGCGGTGGTAGACGAAGAGAATCAATCGGACGCCGATCGAGAGGATAGCTACCGTAGCTTGGCGCAACGACGGCAAGGCACACACCATAACTCGAGTAGCTAGACACGTAGACATCAATCGGAGCTGCAACGGTTATATGCGTACCTACAGTACCAACGTGCCAGAGATAAGACCAACGAGCAGCGCATTGGCGCTGATTCGCCTCGGCATATCCGTTCCATTCAACCGCAAACCAGTGTATTTGAACTAGACAGCAGCGTATTTGGACTAGACAGCAGCACAGGTTTGGGCGTCGCCGTGGAACACTCATAATTGCGAGCTACCATTGCGCCATGATAACTGTATTGGTGTTTGATCGCTCAGCCAGTTCTTGCTATTCACACGACGCATTTTGCGTTCAATCTCTTCCTTTCATTCTTTGACATCCTCGCGATCGGGGTAGGTATTACAGGCGGTAGACAACACAACACAACCAACAGCTTTGCAATACACTTTCAACAATATTACTCGAGTCCACATGCTGATTCGGGCTTGTATGCATACACCAGACACTACTGCTGCTATGGACACCAACAACGAAACCATAATCGCTCAGCCAGTTCTTGATATTCACACGACACGTTTTGCGTTCAATCTCTTCCTTTCATTCTTTGACATCCTCGCGATTGTACGTTGAAGCAATGGTGAACGTTGCACAAACACGCCAGCAATCAGCACGCACAAACATAAGCAAAACGACGACGACGTTGTGCAACACACAAAACAAGAAGCGCTAGTTCGAAGCACATGGCAGTCGAACAAACTCCTCAGACAGGCGATTGAAACAGTTGCATTTCTACCTGTATGCTACCGCGATTTTTCGCCATTGGACCCATGACAACAATGTTCTCGCCGACCGTCCAGTTGTGTCTCCCACTTGAGCTCCCTCTTGTGTGCATGGAGACAGCACCAGAATTGTTGCCCGAGGTCTTCACTCCCCAGCACGCACACTGACAAACCGCCCGAACCGAACTCTGGAACACAAGACGCGGAAAACACGTCCAACAGCAGTAAAACAGTCCCCTCTTCCTCTTCTTCTCACTTGAGCCTCTGCTGTGTGGATGTGATGGCCGACAGCACGGACAGCTTGTTTACCCGGGACTTGATGTTGGTGGCAGTGCCGTATTCGTCCGCGAGCATCTTGCCAACTCTCGCGATCTGACGCCAGACAGGCAACAAGAGCACAACAAGCAAACGAGCGAGGGAGAGAGGAGAGGTCAAGGAGGCAATAATGGAAACCAGTAGACGAGAGAGAGAGAGGAGAGGTCAAGGCCGGAATGACATGAAGCCCAATAGGTCTTCGGGAGCACCCCTCTGTGAAGCGTAAGCTTTCAATGACAACCAATGGTGGCCAGATGCATAGCACCATGATAATATGCTGCCACAATCCCCCACGCAACAGTGCAAAAGCTGCAGCGTAAAAGCAGAGACACTGGCAACAGCTACAAGATAGTAGTGTAACTGCTGAAAGAAACCAAACGATAGCAAGTACTAAACCAACGGTAAGTGAGGATTGGAGAACTACCCCAACATTCAACGAAGGGTTCGGACAATGCACAAAGTGGCGAGGGAGCAAACCAAACGACCGCCTTCGACGACACGCAGGGCAGTAAGCCAATTTGCCGTGTTGACCCATTCGCACCTGGTCACCCGGCGGAATAACCAGCGAGATCATGCTCGTTCCATTTCTGTCGAGCATCGACGATAGAGAAGCAGACGATAGCGCAGGAACATACACGTAAGAACAGGGGGGAAACAGAGCAAGACGTTCCGTATTGTGCCAGGGTAAAACCTGTGAAATACCGTCGTCTCTCTTGTTGCCCGTGGGAAAGGCTTGCTAGGTCGGCGGACTACAAGCCGTTCTCAACATCGCGGTATATTGAAGGTGTCTGAAGAAGGTACTCTTTACCGATTCGGGTTTGGAAGTCCCCAAGTTGCCTTGACAGGGTTCCCAAGAGTCCATCAACAGGTTTCGCTCAACGTATGTGTGGGGAGGGGGGATGCGGGAAGGCGCGCGCGTGGGGGGTCCTCAACGAAGACCTCTGCAAGCGTGGAGTATTTGTGTATGTGACATCTCAAGCCGGAGATGGTGAAACACACACAATACAATACAGCAGTATGACAGAAGGACAAAACCAGACAACACAAAAACGCGTCTGCTCGTTGCGCAGAGCGTTACGGCAGTAGGGGCGAGAGAGGCGGATGGTGAGACGGGAAGGAATAAGACCAGACAGCAGCAGTGGTTTGCCACTGCGGTACTGGGTACCGGAAACATGCTCCGCAGATCATCCTATAATATTGCTGGCTCGGGTAACGGCACCACCGGGGCGGGCGGGCGGGCGGTACAACGCCCAATTTATTTTCGGCGTACACGGAAACCGAAGCCAGACTTGTCGAGAATTGGCAAGTATTTAGGGGACGGGACGACGGGGTGAGGCGACCGGCCGTTCCCGAATGCGCAGGTGCCAGCCATCAACCAGCACGTGCTGTGGTCAGCAGGTCCGCAAGGAGGCACGTGAGGAGCTTAACGAAATGACGCCAATCGCACGAGAAGAGGACAACCAAACCACGGCAAAAATCGCAGCGCCAATGGAACCACGAAAACTGGCAGCACCAGCGACTGCAACATCAACATCGACCGACAACAGTACCACAGGGGAAACAAAAAGCGACACCAACCACTACGACAAGAGTATAATATTATAGTCCGCTCACCCGCGAGCCTTCTGCAGGGACTTGATCAGCTTCTTCACCTTCCAGATCTCAACCTGCCTGTCCCCCTGGTCCACCTCGGGCATGCTCTTGTGAGACATCTTGCAAACGCCAACAAGCAGGCACGGACAAGCCTTCTCTCCAGGCTAGCGCGGCCCGCTGCCGTCGCTCACTCCCGCCCCTGCTGCTGCTCCTTTTCGTTTGCCCCTTCTCCGCTTTCCTCTCCCTGTACCCCCTCCCCCCTCCCCCCACCAACAAGACGCCTCCGTTCTTGTCGTGGCGAAGCAAGCCCCTGCTGTGTCCTGCTAGCAACCATTTTTTAAGGCACCACACCAGGATAGGGCGAGGTGGGGGGGTCAGTCAGTCGTTCCTCGCTGAGTCTTACAATTACGGGTTCATCGAACCCGTGCATCAAGGGTGAGCTGTGTAGGTGCATCCTCACAGCAGTGATAGCTAGCACTGTGCGTAGCAAGGGTGAAGGGATGAATCAAGATATCGCATTTTCGGTTCCCTGTGGAGGTCTCTGCCGTGTTTTGATGCAAATATAGAGACCTGCACACGTGTTTGCACGTACCGAGGGCTCTCTCGCCTTTCACCAATACAAAAGCACCGCACTATTGGTGTTCATGATACGTACTCCCACACCACCCTCGGAGCGCAAGAGTATGTAAGAGTCGACAACATGACGAAAATACACCCTCAGCCTTTGGTGGCCAGCTTGACAGACGGGCAAAGAGACGGAGCTACACTTGCACATGCGCCTTCGTATGCTACACGCAATCGGCAACAGGAAAAGGATGAGATGCGAATGATGGCCCATCATCTACCACGAAGAGAGCGATGGTGTCAGGAGGAGGGAGTGAAACCAACTAAATTTCTTCTGATCCATCACAGGGATTCGCAGTAATCCAAGACTGTCTCGCTATGGTAGGGTCGACCTGGGTGTACCTTCCTTGCACCACGGCTTTGATGATCGTGATCATCTACATGATCTTCGAGAGACTGGCATTTTTCAAGAAGAGGGGCTACTTGTATACTCGGGAGTATGGTATTCTACAATTGATCGACAAAAGTGTGCGGACCGGTGCCCAAGGTGCTACTGGCGTCGCCTGCTTCTCCCAGAAGTGAGGAGAGACAAGGAGCCAAAAGGCATCGATCGACCAGCAACCACAGCACACACACATGGGAAACGCGCGACAGAGAACTACAACAGGAGCTGGCAGAGGCAGACACAATAGGAAGCCCCCCACTGCTGAGACGTCCGTCGTTATTTTTACAAAAAGTTTTTGTTTCTCCGGCGGCGTCAACGCAAGGTCACAGCAGGTGTCCCTGCCCCAAGCTGCAAGGAGAAGCTTTGATTCCTACACGTTCAACACCAGCGCACACACCACGTAAATCAGCGGGTCCACGCCGACACCGACTCCCCAGGATGTTCGAGAAAAAAAAAGCCAGGTGAATACGGAGAAACTGGAAAAAACTTTCCACCTCCCCAACCGCTTTCCCCGTCTCCGACACGCCAAGCAACAGCTCCGTCTCTATCTCTCTCTCTCTCTCTGCGCGTTGCCGCAGCAGCAGCAGCCGGCCGCACTTCTTCTGTCAACCTCACCTTTTCCGAGCAGATCTAACACACCGGTTCTTCCAGTTTTCCCGGAAGAGGCACGCGCGAGGTTCCACCGTTCTTCAGCTGCAACGTGTCGCCAGGGGGAGGTAGAGGCTAGATAGGGTGGTTCCGCGGCGGGTGTGCGCAAGCAAGAGCGAGAGTGAGGCAGAGCAGGGGCAGGCCTTGTAATGACCGTAAACGACCAAAGGGGGGCATCGCCAACAGGAACATTTCAGGGGGAGGGGGGTGCTAAATGACAACCCCCCGCCACAGCTGGCTAGGCCGGAGGTCCGAGACATCAAGCCAACCAATAACAGGAGCAGCACGAAGCAACCAGACACGGAGCACACATAGCAGCGAGCTACGTGTTGAAGCGAGGCGTGAGTTGTATTGTTGCGTCATATGCGGCATGCGTTGGTGTTGCGAGCTTGTGGAACTATTTTGCAGCTGCGGTTTTTTGGTGCATGTTACCCCACGAAAACAGAGTGACGTTGTGTTATAATAGCACTTTTCGTTGCAATGGGTTGGCAGGTACACCGCAGTACGCTTTGCTCTTCAAATACCCACCACCCACCAGGGCACCCAGCTGTGCAGGACCTTAGCTCTATCGTACAATACGCGCTGGCCTGCCAATGTTACAGGGAGGATCTGTAGAATACAAGTCCGTTCAATACCGGCCACCATGTAGGCAAGCTACTGCTGTAGACACGTGCCGAGAGCTGGTTGCTCCTATTCGACATGGTACATATGTTTTAGATGGTCTGATGTTGCAGGAACTCTCGAGTGCTCTTGTCACTGCTGTATCATTGCTGTATCACTGCATGAGCATACGAGCAATGGGGCTTGACTGGCACTGATTGCCACCCTTCGGATCCTGTTGCTTATGCACATAGTTTCTTCCTTCGATTTTGGCTTCCTTGCATGTCAAAGCTGACACATGGTGTGCCGGGTTGAGGCGGCGTTTGTTCCTTTTATGTATACTGTATACACACATCACACATGCCTCAAGAGTCAACACATGCATGTGTATGTAGCATAGACAACTTTACGCCTTTCCCTGCTGCGCACGTGTGCAACGGCGAGCACGGAAATTCAAGCGGCGGCAGCGGCAGCGGCCGATGGATCAAACCTACCGCCGTAGCACGCCCTCCATGTTACAGGGTGTTGGTCGACACCCTCGGTACCCCGAGCCGAGGGTTTGTTGGCCGATCCCCTGTACCCACCGCTATCGACGGTTGCATACGGCTTTTTGCTCGTGTGCATATTGAGAACGATCATAGTAAATAGTTGGAGGCACGCAACCGTAGTGTATGCATAGCCAAAACACAAACTGGATCATTCAACATGTGCACACGTTACTTCCTGGATCGGCCATCGCTCGAGAATTTAACTCGAATGTCTTGACAACCAAGCACAGCAGTAGCGGCTATGCCCAATGGTCTCGCTCTTTCTCTCGTGTCTTCCCTTTGGTCTTGATCCCAAAACTCGAGGAGCATCATCTTCTTCGTCCTTTTCCGCCGTTCTTTTCCCGTCCCAGCTCCGTAATCAAGCAGGATCAAGACGCGACTGGAGACAACGCGTGAGGCAGCGCAGGGTCGACTTATGCTCGACTCGCTAGACGCCGCTGGCCTGGTAGATGCTCGCACCTCTGTCTGCATTCTGCCGTCAAGGGACACGCAGGGCCTAAAGGATGCTCGCCCAAGGCGTGCGCGCGCACCAGGAAGGGGAGCAGCGGATGTGAAGACGGGAGGCATTTGCCGTGGGGGGGTATGCGGGAGCGGGAACGGTGTCGACAGACATCGCCGATTACCATGCGGCTCGGCGTCCTCCTCTAGTTTCCTGCTGGTGATCTGTATGCTGCTGCCGCACGCTGCGAACGGGTTTGTTCCCGTTCCCAGCACTTCACTGCGGCGACAGCCGCGGGGGCATGACGGCCTCCGCAGCGGGGGTAGGGCCGGCTTGCCGTCGGCAACGCTCGGGGCATCATCATCGGCGCGAAGAGTGGCGTTTTCGGCACCCCCCGCCAGTAGCGGTGGCCGCGCTACTTTCAGCGATGGCCATATTAGTAGTCGGCACTCCTGCCAGTCATCACTGTCAATGTCTTCGTGTGCCTCGGGCGGCCAACAACAACGCCGCCGCCGTCGCCTCTCACGCTTGGCTCCAGCATCAGCGGCAGCAGAGGGCGCCCCCGAGTCCACCGGCATCAGTGGAAGCACGGCCGCCGCCTCCGGGGGGCGAAATCAGCTGAGCGCCGTTAGGCTCGCAACGGGTAGGGTAGTTAGAGGCGTGGTAGCGGCAGCGCTTCGGGCGGCGACGCCCGCGCGCTGTCGGCGCGCCGTAGGCGGCGTGCTAGTGTCGGCCGCGGCGTTTTGTGTTCTCAGGCGCCCGGCGACGGCGGCGGCGATCGGGGGCGCGGCGGCGCAGCGAGGGCGGGCCCTGGTGGGCATGATACCGTCTTCTGTGGGAGCGGCGGCGGGGGGCGTGAAGCAGGAGATGACGCTGGAGTCGGTGGCGCCCAAGCTGGCGCTGTGGTTCACGCTGTTCGTGACGTCGGCGGCGTTCCACTCGGCCGAGATCGCCATCACCACGCTCTACCCGTGGAAGGTCAAGGAATTCGCTGAGGAGGAGGGCATGGACAGCCCTTTCCAGGTATGTGCTGAGCACCGAGAAGGGAATGGGGGGGGGGTACACATAGCCGTGGATGCCGTAGCGGTTACCATCGACCTCACATTTCTACAAAGCCTGGACGGGTGTTTGTGTGTTCGTCACAGTCGTGCATGCCGTAATCGTTAGACCATTTTCCTCGCATCCCTACAAAAAGCCGGGACGGAGCACGCCGGGTTCTCACCGGACCAGCCTCTCACATCACCAAGCGCGAAGCGCCGTGAGGTATTCGGCGAGTCGCATGGAGGGTGCGCTGCATCCTGCTAAGGGTGTTCGGCATCTTGTGCTTACTTCCTTTCGTACGGATAACAGCTGCGAACGATTTATTTTAATTCCTGGTGCTTTCACTTCCAGAGACGGTTATGAGCACTGTGTAACGGCCTCGAGGGTGCTTGCCCAATTTAACGCAACGTGGTGCGATCATCTCCTTTGCGCGGAGTGAGGGTTCTCGACCCCGCTCAACATGATCTACTCGACCACCATTATGGTACTTGGGGGGGGGGTGTAAGTTTTCACGTGTTGTGTGCGGGTTGCGTGCTTGACTGGCCGATGTTTGGTGACACAAGCGATGTTGTGTTTTGTCTTATTCCGAATCGCGTGCGATTGCTTGAAGCTCGGCCTGCCAACGGCTGCCGAGTTGGCAAGCTGTGCTGTAGATGACCCGATATAGCGGCACCTAGGGGCACGCGTACGATTTGCCGCTTTCCAGGGCAGTGCCGCTTTTCCTCTATAGCGGCATATGTGCCCCTACAACACATGTTTACGAATGCGTTATACTTGTGAAGTGTTTGCTGTGCTTGTTCGCAGTGGTATATTGAGTGTTCGTGCCGTGGTTCGGCATTTCAAAACGAAACACAACATCTTGGCCCGTCAGGTGTACAAACAAATATGTACTGCCCGTCAAGTAGCAGCCCGTCCGGTTTAAGAATAAATATCATGCCCGTCAAGTAACAGCGATGCCAAATGTTATCCTGTGGGCCATGGAACATATGGTGCAAAGAAGGAAATCGCGTTGATACAAATGTACGCTCTCCAGATGTGTGCCTCTTGGCAAGGCACGGGCTACAGACGTGATGTTTTTCCTATCCCTCTTCCTCTTCTTGTTCACCACAAATCCCATGAAATCTCCCCCCGCGACCAGGGCGACAGTGGTGCCCGTCCCCCTCTCCCAGTGGTCAGTTTGGGAGTTTACAAAGTTCTAGATCGCGCGTGCTGGCATGATACGTATGGCGCCCACTGTGTGTGTGTGTTGGGTGCGCGCAGGCAGGTGAAATACGGCGGCTCCCACGTTGGAATTGCCGCTATTGGGGGTGTGAGATATCCCAAAGTGCCGATGTATGGGGCGTCGTCATAGCTATAGAGGGTCGAAATTATGACAGGAGATTTTGATGCAGCTATACGGTCGGCAGTTCCGCTATTGAAGGTGCCGCTATATCAGGTCATATCTACTCTAATGGCTTTTTGACTCCCGCTGACGGTCGGTGTGTGTAACTCAGACGCAAGATAGTTGGATTTTTCGTGTTGTTGTTTTCGCTCATGTGGTTATCGCCATGTCCATATACTCCTCGAGTGATCTAACGTGATAACGTCAACCATCAACCACTTGGCGGCAACCTGCGCGTCCAGCGGTGTTCGTGGGCCCATTGGTACTGGGTGTGCGTTGGAACTTGTTACTTGTGGGCTTGCCCACTGGTGTGTGGTGCCGAGTGTTTCACGGGGTTGGTTCAACCCGGCGAACCGGTGCGTCGTGCGGTCTCGGTGTAATAGTCGTTCCGCAGCACCAGCAACTGCGAACACGCGATGGATAGATGCGTGCTCACCCGCTGTCTCTCTCGTGTTCAACGGCAGGTGCTCAACAAGGACATCACCAGAGTGCTGACGACGATCCTCATGGCCACGACGGTGTGCACGATCTACAACGCCGCGCTCTTCACAAACCTCGCCATACAGGTGCAGAAGTGTTGACTGTCCGTGAGATCGTCCCGGACTTGTGTTGGACGGGTGTGTTGGACGGCACGGCAGTAATCGGTTGATCTGCGGCGTTTATATACCTCATGGAAACCTTCCGATTCTGTGTTGTCAGTTTTCATGTTCGCAGGTTCGTAGGGGTAACGCATGTCCTGCCCAGCAGTATTCGGGCACGCTATCGTGACGCCGGTAGTTGTGTCATTTTCCTGTCTCGTTTTGTGGATGCCTTCGTTGTTTCTGCTTCACCCATGGCCAGCAACCCATGAGGTACTGCTCAGGTTAACCCCCAAGGATTTGCCTGCTTCCCTGTCCCTTGTTGTAACTTGTGTAATTGATAGATGTTCGGGTCGGCGGGACTGGCGTACGCCACCGCGGCCCTCACGGTCACGACGCTGTTCTTCGGGGAGCTGGTGCCCAAGGCCTTGGGCGTCAACAACGCAGAGGTCGTGGCGCGGCGGGTGCTGCCCATCATCATCGTGCTCTCCGTCGTCCTCAACCCGGTCGCCAAAACCTTCACGCTTATCTCGACGGTATGGCTGGGTTCTTGTCATTTGTGTGTGTGTGTGCTCTGCTGTTTCAAGCGCCACCCACCCCTTCCAATCGCAGATGCAGCCACGACGGCCTGAAAAGTTAAATAGATTGTTTGTGCACCGGTTTTTTGCCGACATGGTCGATTTCGTACATCATCGTCTTGGCCGAATGATTCGCCGCTCTGTCCCGTCCCACAGCTGATGCTGTCGATGCTCGGGTTCAAGTCCACCGAGACCGGGAGAGTGTCAGAGGAGGAGCTGCGGCTTATCGTAACGGGAGCCAAGATGAGCGGCGGCATCGAGAGCCAGGAAGGGATGATGATCGAGGGCGTGCTCGACCTACAGGTGGGTCATGACCCACCACCTATAATAACGGCCTTGGCCTTTGTTGTTTTTTTATCTTTGAAGGTAACGTCGCATTGTTACGTACTTCAACCTTTACGAAGTACTCCTTAAGTTTATTGTTTCAGCCTCGTGGCTCGTCCTGCCCCGATGCTTTGCTGGCTGGTGCGTTTCTCGCGCACTTCTGGTGGTTGCTCTCATGCAGCGCTTGAGCTGGTGATGCGAGTGAACTGCTTGCCAAGCTTTGGCTTTGTTTTTGTGGTCAGGTGGACTTGAAACAGCCCGCCTTCATGGCTTGCTTTGTGGGCGCCGTGGTTTGTGTGTTTCCGATTGTGTTGGTGTGTTGCGATCCAATAACCTTCGACACTCGTCACAGCAGTCTGATGTGACTTGACATGATTGACATCGTCTACCGGCGCTGGAAGAATAAACTAACAACAGACGCTGCTGTTTGTTCGTGGTGTGATGTTGCTGCAACAACCCGTTCGCAACGGCCGGGGGACGGATGGTGTGGATGGATGGATGTGCTGCCCTGACCACCGTCCAGGACACTAAAATCTCGGAGATTATGCGGCCGAGGGTAGAGGTGGTGGCGATCGAGGCGAACTCGACGATGATGGACCTCTACATGCTCCACCAGGTTAGAACGCATGTTGTGGTGGGGTGGGCTAGTGCGTCAAGTGCTTTTTGTCGTTGATGGCGATACACATCGCCGTCTGTTTTTTGTCAAAAGCGAATTGTGCTTTTGATGTTCCAGTGTCATGGCCCGGATATAGTATGTTGCCACTACTTCTGTGTGTTGGTTCGGTAGTGGCAACCGATCTTATTCCGTCCGTTCATGGTAGGACATGTATTCGCTGTACCAGGGCGTAGAGTACGATGGCACGTTGGCGTTGTGGTAATTGTGTACTCGGCGACACAATCAGGAGGTGTTACGGCGTGATCACGGTACAGCAGTTTCTGTCTGTAACGACAGGGGTGCGAGGATCGAGGTAAGAAAGCTCACCCGCCCTGAATATATTTGGATAAGCGTACACGATGCCGCACCACAGGTGTCACGTTGAATTGAACCCCAATGTTCTAGGACAACGATTCTCCGCCTTGATCAAACTTCTAAGCCCGCGAAGTCTGTCTGTGTGTTTCGGTCCCTTTCACCACCGCCGTGCCTCACCTTGTCTTATTATGGTGCTGCAGTAGCCTCAGACTCTCTCCTCAATCCGCTTTGTCTTCTTTGTCCCCCGCTCACCCTTGCCCTTGGGCCTGCAAGTTGACGACCCCCCGCCCCCCGTCATTTGTGGAAACCCCAGGAGACGAAATACAGCCGAATCCCTGTGTACAGCGGAGAGATCGACCGCATCTCTGGCGTGGTTCTCATCAAAGAATTGCTCGACTTTGTCCAGGTGAAAGTGAAAACGTCGTGGTCTTGCTGGCGTAGATGTGATGAGTTGGTGCGACAATACGCGCCCCTTTCCTCCAAAATCATTTTCTTGGCGAGTTCGCTCAACAGCAGCCAGAAGGACGTTTTTTGGTGCATTGCCTCTCTAGGCACTCAGCTTTAGGCAACTGTGATCCTCAGGCCAGGCACTCGTGCTAGCTATAGTATAAGCCAAGATCGTCCTCGGCTTACATTCGTCCTCGGCTTTTAAGAGCCTGTTTCAACATTCGCGGGTGCCTTGAGCAAGCTGGAGTTACTGAACCGTGCAAACAGTCGGTAATAGGCCTCAGTCTATGCTGTGATTGCGGCAGACTCGCACGTCTAATCTCGCACCTCTGCGTCTGCAGCGTGGATTGGCCGGCTGGTTGACTTGGTGGCGCTTTTGGATGTGAATGTGTTGCGCGATGAATTGCAGGAGCCCGAGAAACTGTCGTCCGTGCTAGTGGCCGACGAGACGGAGAGCACCTACTTCGTGCCGGAGACGATGAGCGTTTGGAACGTTCTTGAGGAGGCGAGTCGGATCTGATTGGTTGATCGATTGATCACCCTCCTTGTCTGTTGTTGTTGTAATGCGGTCTGATCGGTGTCGATTGGCGTGGTGTTTTCCAGGCCTGGTCTCAGGTCTCGTGTAATAGCGTCATGTTATGTCCTTTTTTGTTCACGTGTGTACTCCGAATGATCATGCTGCGGCTGTTCAGCCGGTATGCCGTGATTGCGAGGATACAATGTCAACGTGTTAATGAAGGGATCAGACGCGAAAGGTGCAATGTGGAAAAACAAGGGGTTGTTGCTGATGCTGTTGTTGTGTTGTATTGCCATTGTCCCGCTTGGTGTTGCAACGTTGTTGTCTGAATTATCCGCACCGCCTTTAACACCTACTCCGATCGCGAGGATGTCAAAGAATGAAAGGAAGAGATTGAACGCAAAACGCGTCGTGTGAATAGCAAGAACTGGCTGAGCGGTCAACACCCCAACGCCCACGGAACAGAGTGGAGGCTCTCGCCTCTTTCTCTGCGATTTTATCGGTCGGTAACCGCAGTCCGGTCTACGCGCCTCGTCAATGCTTGCACCTCGTTGTTGCTTGTTTATGATACGGACATGGACATGTATCTCTGTTGCCCCTCTCAAGCGGCTAGCGAGCCAATCATCTCGTCATCGGACCATAGAGCCTGGATATCCCGAAACCTCATCTACCATCCACTTGCCCGCTCTGCTTTTACGCGCGATTTGACTCCCCAGGCGCCGCTCACTCGTCTCACACGGAACACTGGGGAACATTGTCTGACCGCTGCTGATGTTCCGATGCATGGTTATTGCGCGTGTGTTTTTTTTCTGTCTCGTGCGGCCCGTGCGCTCCCCCCTCCCCCTGTGGGAATAATGCCCCGTGTTCTCGAGGACACATGCTCAATGGTCTTACAGCGAAGGCATGCAAAACATGAGCACCCCGTGTGGGAAAAAGGCTCCGTCCTCTCGAGGACGCGTTGTCAATGGTCTATCCGTTAAGGCATGCAAAACATCAGTACCCGCCCCCGCCCCCCCTGCCGCAGATGCGCCGCAGGCGTTTGCACATGGCCATCGTGGTGGACGAGTACGGGGGTACTGCCGGTGTGGTGACGCTGGAAGACATCCTGGAGGAAGTGGTGGGTGAGATCTACGACGAAAAGGAAGATGACGACTTCAGAGAAGAGGAGCACTACATCAACGTCAACGAGGTATGCACACGTTGCTGATACTTGGGGGAGGGGGTGACCTCATACTCATGTAAACGCATGCCGTAGTCGGTAGACCATCCACGTCGACCTGGACAATGCCGGGACGGAGCGATAGGCCGGGTTTTCGCCGACCCGGGAGGCTGCGTTTCACATGGATGAACCAGAAGCTGGTCTTGTAATCACCCTGGTGTTTGCTTGGCCATACTAGATACGTCGTGGCAGTTGCTTGGGGGGGATTATTTAGTCTGTTTACTGTGGTCTTGCGATGTGGGTGGGCAGGCCATGAGTGCCGAAAGGAGCACGGATGTGTAGTGTGTAGGCCTTCGTTTGTATTTTTTTCTGTTTTTCGTGTCTTGGCAGTCGGTCGCTTTCAAAACCTCCAGGAGTTATAGACAGCGATGGACGTGTGGCGATAGTCTCAATGTTCCTTGTCGTGTTCCAAATCGACAGCGTGTATCAGACAGGCTTCCCTTTTATCAGTTTTTCGTGCACCCACGCTTTTCCCCCCTCTTTTTTCAACGTTTCAGTCAATATGTGTGAATCACCCTCGTGTCGACGGCTATTGCATGTATCATGTGTTTGTTTTTGTTTTGCTATCTCTTTTGTTGTCTTGCTTGCAGGATGGAACCTTCACGATTCATGGCATGGCGGACCTCGAGGATGTATGCACCTCGCTCGCTTTCCAGGAGGTATGTAGTGACAGCGATGGTTGTGGTTTACATGTTGGCACTGTCTCTCGAGGACAAGTGATGTTTTTTTTAGGTTCATCCGTTGCGGTGGCGGCGCGATGCAAAGGTGACTCTGTGCTTGGTGATTGATATGATGCTGGCCACTGACATGTAACTCTGAGCAGCCCCTGTTCATTGCTGTCATGTGCGGAGAGGGTCGGCCGTACCATCGCGGTAATTTTGAAATCTTTTGGTTATTATCGGAGTCATGATGATGCACTTGCTGTCGCACGCATCACATGGGGCGGTGGTTGCGGTTTTCGCCTGCCTATCCGTGCAGGCTCGTGCATCGTTGTTGACTGCTGTTTAGGCCAACCCCACCCAACCCCACGGAATCCGAAAGCCGTGGAGGTGGGAAGCTGGTGCTGTTGACGAAAAATAAATCCAATGGTAGTTGCTACCTCTCGCCGCCCTTGTATTTGTTTTTTTGGATGGGTGCATCATCAGGTGAACGAGGACGACTTGAAAGAGTTCGGGACCCTGTCCGGCTACCTGTGTAGCCAGGCTGGCGAAATTCCGGCCGTGGGGGACTACGTCGTCGTCGGCGGTTACATGTTTACCGTCACCAAGGTTGGTTTTTCCGCGTTGCGTTCCAGATTTTTATTTTAGGTTCTGCGGTTCCGGCCAGGTGTAACATGTTGACGGCCACCGAGAGGTTTCGCCCGGTGCTTCCCATGTGCAAGGAGCAAGCGCGAACCCAGTTATATTTTTCGTTTTTCACCGTTCGGCGTGCTTCTTGGACGCACGCACCAGCCGGGGGCACACAATTGTTTTTTCTTGAAGTAGTACTGCAATGGCGCACCGGCGCACCTTGCGGGCCTATTGGTGCTGGCGCGCTGGTCCCACACCACAAGTAGATGGTCAAACGACTGAATGATAGCCAACAGCTGTTGATTTCACCCGCCCTCTCCCCGGCCGCGTCAAACACCCCCGAATCCTCGTCTTGACGCCATGCATTTTTGTTTGCGCCCCATGCGTCTCCTAGGCGGATGAACGTCGCATCGAAGAGGTACACGGTAGGCTTATCGGGGCTTCGGACGCCCCAGACGCGGGGGGGGCGGGGGGCAGCGGGAAGGGGGGGGCGGGTGGAGGGGGGGACCAAGGTGGAAACGGGCTTCAGAAAGGCGAAGACAAGGGAGCGGCGGCGGGGAACGCTGACGCCGCTGCCGCAGCTTCGAAGAGTTCGAGTCAATGATGCACGGAAGGTGCTCCGCCCCCTCCGAAATACCGCGGGTTGCATGCGATGTCGCACCCACCCCCTGGACCGACTTCCAAGCCTCGGTTTTAGTCTGCAGTAAAAAATAGCGACGGGACTGTGCCGATGATAGATGGTGTTGTTAAAAGTGTCTCGTCGAGGGCTCTCCGCAACGAACCCATCATCTGATTTTAGCGCCCTCTTTTCGTCGTGGAGCAATGCCAGAGGTTTGAGATTCGGTCCAGGGGGTGGTGTATCTTATGTCACCCACGGTGGTGCTGCGCTGGTCGTGACACCTCGGCTGTCTTGCCTGTCCTCGATTGGTTTGGCTGAGGGTTGTTGATTTTTGGCGAAGGATTGTAGAGGGCGAGAAAACTGGGGAGTGAAGACTTTGAAGGTGTGGACTGCTGGTGACAAGAGAGGCAACTTTTTCTCGACGCTGCTGACGTTTGTTGCGTGGGAGGTGTCACGCGCGTTTGGTGGAGGCCGTGCTTGTTTCGGACGACGATGGCTTTGAGTCGAAAGCCCGGTGCTTTTGGCTCTTGCCACAAGAAGCTTGTGTGACGCCGGAGATAGATCGCGTAGTCGTGGCTGGGGTGCAGCCCCGCTGGTGATTATAGCTTCGTTGTTCGAAATAGTTGGCGGAAACTAACGCTGTATTTTGTGCGAGTTATTTTTTGTGGTCGTGCGGAGATTGGGAGTATCGTGCAAGGGAAACAGTAAATAAACAAGCTGTGCGCCTGGCCTTCCGCCGAGTCAACTGCTCAGAAAGCTTGACACAATAAGGTGTGCTGACACGTCAGTACGGTGCACTTGTCTCTCCGAACATCTGACCGACCAAGCTTTTCTTCGTCTCAAACGATGTCTTGGTTCCCCCCCAAGTGACATGGTTGCTGCTCCTCTGTCGGTATGTTTATCGGCGGGTGATGCGTCAAGTCATTCCTTGATTTCATGCGGTGGCGCAACGTTCGCAACGCCAGTGTCTTGCCTTGAGTTTGAGGGGCGGCCGAAGTCGGTAGAATTTCCCACAAAGCTTCTCTTAACTCGGTTAGTCGACGTCCGACCTGCACTACATGCCGTAGTTTCTCAACAGCATTGCCACATTCGGCGCCCCGCGTCCTACCAGATTTTCGGGTTACTATTCCCCGCGATGACATGCACGCCGTTGTTGCCGTCGTCGTGCGAGTAGTTTGTCTTCCCCGGAGGGAGTGCTCCGTGATTTAGTCGATCGTCGTAGCCTGGGCCACTGCTTTCTTTACGATTGATGCCTCCTCGGCGTGCGTACCTCCCAAAAATACTTGGGAGGTACCATCCTCCTTTAATTTGAGTCGAAGGCCGGGGCTGATTCATAGTCCAAACTAAATGTGATGGCAAAAAGAGTACCCTTGGCCACATGACAGCCATCATCGACCTCCACGAGGAGGTAGGTCAACGGAGATACAGCAGTAGATGTCATGCTATGCATACGAGTTGGACGAGCAGAAATAAATAAATGTCGTGCAACACCCTACCAACAGAGGGACAGCAGATGCGTCGCACGGAACAACAAGAAAGACGACTCTTGTTAGTCTATGATCCTAGCGTCCCCTTTCAGCACCCACAACAACAACAGCTAACCTTCCCGATTAAAAGCTCTGTTGAAAGGGACGCCCATACACAGCAGTCTATTCAGTCTCCCTTCTGCTCCGTTCGTTGTGCGAGGAACATGGTTCGAATGCGGATGGGCTCCGCCTCTCGAATCTCCGCCGGAAAAACCCGCTGCCGGTTGATGTTTACATCGGGAAGAAGGCGGCAGACACACACGTCATGGACCGGCCGAGTGGTGGTGGTTGGGATGAAGGGGGGGCAGCGAACGAGGGTGTGTGGGTAGGGCATGACATGTGTGCGCGGTACCAGCGGTCATCCAACCTTCGATTCTTGAATGAATCCGGTGGAACCTCGCTGTCTACGTCAGGACGGCTGCTTCCTGCAGAACGAATCATGCGCTTAGCCTTTGACGTCCCTGAGTTGCGAGGAAGCCGTGTGCATCTATGAGCCCGTAGAGGCATTCAACCAATAACGTTCTGAGTTGTTGGTTTGCAATCTCAACTTCATTTGTTTCCAATCGAAAACAAACAACATGTTCTTACTCTCTTTTTGAATGCCGGGGTGGTTTGCCCTCGCGGCTCAAACCAGCCTCAAAACACGATCAATCATTCCTCTCGTTACAAGCGACCATACCATACCTGAACCGATACGTCTGTTCAAATATGCAAGCGTCGGCAGAATGTCGAACATGCCTTTTTTCGCTCGACTATGCACATGTACGAGCTGAGCTAGCAAATGTATCTCCTCTCTCCCCAAATGCTCGACGGACCATCTGAATGAGAAGTAAAAATGCTTACACGGGATGCAGGAATCCCTCGACTAGAGAAGTTGGAAGGAGAGAATGGCGACCCACCGTATCCGATCCCTATCATGATAATCTTGTCTTGCGGATGCTACGAGTTCGAACCACGACTGGAACCGATCGAAAAAATCGGGTTACCTGCGCGTCGGCCTTGAGCTGCTTCAGCTCTTCCAGCTCTTTCGCGTCCGCGAAACGACTCCCCTTCGCGAAAACGTCTGCCACCCGTTGGGTCAGCCGACGTACTTTGGAAGACTCTTGGTCGTTGTAGATCTGCGTGAGCGTCTCAAACAGGCCGTCGACGCACCTGTGTAGGATATAGCGCGTGCGTGACAGCAGTTTAGTCTAGATGCTGGTTTCCGTTGTGGTCGGGTCTGCCGGAAACATTCGGAAGCAAGGAGAGAGAGAGAAAAGATTGACGATCGTTCAACGGTCCTCGACGCACCCGCATGGCTCAATGTACGTACGTGCTTGTTGATAGAGAGCGTTGCTCAGGTTCTTCACGAAGATCGGCGGCAAGAACTGAAGCACGAAGATACAAAGACAGTCAGTCACTGCCCAAACGATAAAAATACGATAGTTTGGTCAGAGTATCAAAAGCGACCCCTTCACACAACAGATTGATAGATCGATAGATAGGCAGCTACTTTGATGCATGATACCTTTGTCTTGCTTCGGTCATATCCTTCTGCAACGCCAACATGCTGCTCTTCACGCCGATCCCGGTGATCTCTTTCGGATCGGGCGGCATGACCGTCCCTGCGTGTCTCACCAGAAATTGAACGTCTTCCAGCAGTTCGACCTTTGTTAGACGGAGAAAGTTCCAGCGGAGCGACCAAGGGGACGATTGCAGCGGCATGCCTCAAGCACCCCATCACTTCAACAGGCGGGGTGGGTGGCACACGTTCTCCCGACAAGAAACGAAACGTCTTCCGAACCATTCCGCCTGATTGAACCATCCCAAGAGGAACAGCATCCTGCAACAAACTACCGCCAGAGATCGTATATCGTGGAATACCTCTCCCGAACTCGCACCAAGCTTATCCCCCGTCGATTCGAACAACCAAGGGCTCGCCCGCTTCTAGCCCTTACTTTGTGGCAAGGGTAATCAATCCTACTACCGTATACTTGCGCCCCTTAACCCAGACCCCCCCATTCTATTGCGAAGGATCCCACGCGACCATCAGATATACCACCGCGCCCACGTGGCACCCCTCCCCATTGACCTCATGCCTCTCCCTCACCCCCCGTGCCCATTCCTACCTGCTGGTAGATGGACGCTATGTACCCCTCAACGGCGGCTGGATCGATCACGTCGTAGTAGATCGCTCGCATCTTCAGCTCCAGCTGCGAGGCTAGGCGCTTCCGTTCGTTTTTTCGCCCGAGCACCGTGAATTTCTCGCGTAGAGTGGAAGCGGCGGCTGTCGGGTCGATCCCGCCGGTGGCCAGGTCCTCGGGGAACAGGCGGTCGCAGTGCCGAGCAACCTGCCTTTAGCGCGGCAACAAAAAGGAGAACAAGTTTGCCTCACCGTTCACTGTTTAGGTTCATTTCAGGCAAAGATAGATTCCGAGGAACAAATGTTGGAACAAGAGCACGTAGGTGTGTAGACCTATGTAAATATAAATACTTGCGTCGCTAACCGAGCCACCGCACTTTTCCCAGAATCCATTCAGCGAGGACAACGGGAGAGGAAACACGCCGCACGTCACTGAAACAGTTTGCAAGGACGAAGCTGTGGAACGGCTGGAGCCTAACACTGCTGTGCGGGGATTGGAGAAAGGGATCCGTGGGGCGTCACTACTGTGGTGCGCTTTCTTTCGTGCTCCCGAGAAGCGGACAGCGACAATCCTTTCTAAGCCTCAGAATGCCTCTTTCGAGCATGGACTCACGTGAGCTCCTGGAGGTCGTTAAAGGCCAGGCAGACGGCCTTGATCAAGGGATGGATGTGACGTCCGGTTGGAGAATCGAGAACTTCTCGGTACAGGCCCGTCGACAGCTTGTTGTAAAGCTCTACCTTCAGGGAAACAAGTGCGAACGCAAGCCTCGTCACCGCCACATATATATTTTTTTCCCGCGTGTTCGTTTCGGAATGCTACAGGTGAGCGGGCAGGTAGAGAGAGGCAAGCGTTACGTTCTTCGTTGATTGCCGACCGAACGGATGGGGAGGGGCCTATGTCACACGGGGAGCACACATCCGTTCCGCGCTATTATTAGTACACACTACACACGTAACCCCAAGCCGAACCTAACAACTTGCGGTCGGTGGGTTTCGCATACTGCTCGATTCCACGGTACCATGCCTGTCGAGAATCTGGTTGGTGGTTGTTCTGTGCCTCCATCATCCTGCCCCTCCCTTTGCCCTTTGCTAAGCACACCTTGATGTGTTTCCTCGCGTCTCTCTCCCTGAGGTACGCCATGAGCCCCTTAGTGTTCCGCTGGAAGAACTTCATCTTAGCTTTCAATGGGGCGCCGCGAAGATCAATCTGCAGCCTCACCGAACAGATCAAGTTACAAGCGGAGAGAGGGGGAACAATCCAATATTGACAGCATGCCTCTCGAGTGCCAGGCTTCGCAGCGCTCATCTTCTCTCACTGATTCGTGTGGGACAATATGCCTGAGTCCCTCTTGGTGCTGATGATGGCCGTTTCACTCGTTTCAGCACTGCATACGGCTCGACTTGAACCTACACCGGCAAGGTTGGCTGTTTGCTGTAGGGAATGTACCTCGAGTATGGTCGACAGGCGGCCAATCTCTCGCGGGAGCTTCGTCAGCGCCGTGTTGCGTAGATCGAGAACCTGTATTTTGTTTTGCGGCGGGATATGGGAGTCGGCGTTGTTCTCGCACACGGACTACGTAAGGGTTGGGGTTGTTGTTGTCGTCGTGAAACCGGTTTGTGCCGGCCCCATCTAGTATTTCCATGGTCAAGACGTACAGTAGCTCAAACGAGGGTCTTTCGTAGATGCATTCACGGCATTCTTCAACTGAAAGAAAAACCTCTTGTTCGCAAGGCTTGTTGCCACGATAGGGACTACACCAAGCATTTTGAGCATCGGGTCCGTGCCCACCAAAAACAAAAAAAACAGACTCCAAGCAGCACGCGGTTCGATTCGCCGGTGCGCCTTCTCTCTCTCTCTCTCTAGACTTCACGCAACGGCTTTAATCTCCGAGGGACTGCTCGAAGTCTAGGCAAGTTACCTTGAGTCGGGTGCAATGCTGAATATCAGGGTGCACGGACGCGATGGGGTTGCCTTGGAGCCACAGGTGCTCCAGGTTGGTCAGCGAGGAAATGGCAGCGGGCACCGAAGGCAGCTCGTTGCAAGCTAAGTCTAACCTGGAAGAAAGTGGGCCCGGGGCAACCAACCGCGGGTTGGTACACATCCAGTAATTCGATTCCAAGAAGACTGGAGGAGCGCCCGAGCACTACCGGAAGGGATCAATCGGTTTGGAACGACCAACAACGTCGGACCAAAAGGAAAAAAAATCGTCAAAATCTTCCTACGTAACATAATGACCCAGGCGATCATGTGTGCCGGTTTAAGTCACAACGCCTGAAAAGCCCGCAACCGGAGAAACCACGATTGATGATTTATTGTAGGACTGAGAGAGATGGAAACCAACAAACGCGATGGGAAAAGAGGACCCATAACGTGAGACGTCGCAGGTGGCGCCCCGGACAAAAGAGACGGTACAACACGCGAGGCAAGCAAAATAACAACCAATCGCAGACGCCTAACACACAGGCAATGGCGTGATTCTCTCTCGAAAAAAGTGCCAACCCACTCACAAGGACCACACCCACCCGTACAAGAAACCCGGGCTCAGGTTTTCGACAAGATAATGGTCGGCACCACACTATCATCAGTATACGAGTAGCTCGTGCTCAATCGCTGAGACATTCATGGTGAAAGGTTTTTGAGCCTACTTGCTGTAGGTGTTTCTTGTGTGAGCCGACCTTTCTACTGCTGCTACAGATTACTCTGTTGTACCGGCCAGGGTTTAGTGTAATCACCGCCGCCGGGTTTGCGAAGGCCGTGTCGTTGTTGTCCCCACCACACTACCCACTCATGCAGTTTTTGGAGGAAAATACAGGAAAAACGACCCAGCCCGCTCAAACTTGCTGTCGCCATTGCCCACATGCTAGCGTGAGGTTACTGCTTGAGTGGTCGGCCGCTCGTCGGAACCTCAGCAGCATGTTATGCTATAGATCGGTGTGTGTGCTTTCAGCGGTAAGCTCGGGAAGCACATGCAGCAGTGCTTTGAGCACGGAGCAGCAACGGTATTCACTTTTACCTCGTCAGGCCGACGCTTCGAAGAACCGGCCTTGGTATTCGGCTCAGCCCCATACCCGTGAGGTGAAGCACTTTCGATCGGTTCACCTGCTCAAGATCACCGCCACCCATCGTTGCTGATGCTGTTGCTGTGGCCGCTTGCACCCACCAGGACTGATGGCCTGAAGTGCAGAAGAGGGTATGTAGTCTATATGCGCAACGAGGATACGTGCGAGTCCTCTCATGTGTCTCCCGACAAAGCAACCGGTCAAGACCAAACCAAGCCCGGTACGAGAGGGTTATCGTGTGGCGGCGATCATAGAGATGCCGACGGTGTCGACTGTAGTCTATGATGCTGCTGCTTGGAGTAACGTCGAATCAAACAAAAAAATACTGGTGATACGCGTTCATGCTACTACTGCTGATGTGTGAAGAGATTATACACCCACGAAGCTTCGAATTTTTAATGATCCGAGTATTGCAGGAGACACAACGTCGAACAACATATACCTACCTTTCGTCTCGTTGTATTGTTGTTTTAGTCGCGATCCTGAGGTGCAGAGGAGGAGAATGCGGAGGGATTATCCCACCAGACATACGTAAAGAAATAATAAGTAGTGTAGTCTAGACGGCAAGACTATTACAATGTAGCAAGATTGCAAGATTGCGCACGTCTCCACGTCTTCTCATTGGTCTACCAAAAATATGCGGGGCAATTGCTGTTGTACGAGATGTTTGCGTGTGGCAGAAGGTGAGACAAAAAAATTCCGACGCACACATCGGTCATACCACGGCACAGATACGCAGCGAGATCTGTAGCTGTTGCCTGGAGGATCGACTGCCATACGGGCATAAGGAAGGTAAGAGCATGTACGGGTGCTAGAAGAGGGGGTGGGCGTCAGCCAGTTTGCGAAGCGTTGGCCCCGTACCTGGTATACGTGCAGGGTACTTACTTCACTTACCTCATCATCTGCAACAGCTGCTGCGATTCACCATCATCTCCAGCCTAAACTGCTGTACGCACGGATCCCCTATGAAAACTTACAACTGGTGCTTCCGGGATTGTCTTGTTGTTGCCTGGTTTGGCTCCAGGGCTACTGCTGTAGCTGCGGGTTGTGCGCCTCTCTCTGCGGGTGAAACGCCGGCGTGTGGGTGTGTTTGTCCCTATTTTATGTAAGTTGTACAACAGCAGTAAAGTCTCTCTCGCTCATCCGCGGTTTCCGTCATGTAGAACGCCCGCCGCTGAAGCCGCCCTCTCCTCAGTCTCAGTCGGCCAGTCACCAGGGTTGTTAGGCCTGCCTCGCGAAATGGTACGCTCCTACGTAGCTGCTAACAGCGACAAGCAGGTTGTAGAGCCTCAAGCAGGTTGTAGAGCCTGGGATGGCAAGCCGTGCAGTCGCAAACACGCATGCTCTGGCGCGGCCTCGGCTCGTTGTCAACGTGGGACCGTTCTCCATCTTGGGCACGTTCTTTTTATATTTTGATGGTATTTCACCACAATAGTAAGGGATGCGTCTCGTGTGTGAAGCACACCTACCCCCGCACGACTTATGCGTGCGAGGCCGATGACTATTGCCCCTCCCCCATCAGGACTTGTACTACCGCGAACGTGTTTTCGCTCCAAGTCACATGCGGCAAAACTCGGTGCTCTGGGTTAGTTATGCACTTGACCATGTTGAGTTGAACATCACAGGAGTTCGTCATCATATCGACCGACATTGGCGTGGGTACTGCTCCTGTAATGACGACACATTTTCAGACCTTCCTTGCGTAAACCCAGCAGTGTTTGTTTGCATCGCGTGTCATGGTTTCCTCGAGTGTTCCCTACAGACTTCCGCGCCGCGAAAGGGCTGACTATTGTATCAACCTTTTCTGATCTGATTCCCCCATCCCTCTCCGGCTAATCTGAATCTGAATATCTGAATATCTGAATCTTGGTGACGGCGATGTGTGAATAGAACGGGACGACAAATAACGCGGGAGTGGAAATACGACTGCGCTGCGTATCCAAACACCCAAACTCATCGGCTAAGGTGACCGTTCAGGTGACCGGCAGCGACAAGGGTTGTTGAGGGAAATAGGGTTTTCCTGTAGCCGCAATTATGACGGGGGGGAGAGCGGCGATCGATTTGACACAAGGATCGGGCAGGCGCACCGCACGCGCCATAACACCACTGAAAACGCCAGCAACACCTGCCAGACTCACGTCCGTTGTTTGTCAACACCAAGACATCATGCGTGGCGCCCTCGTCTTCAACTGCCGTTGATGCACTGCTGTTTTTTTTTACACCACACCAACCAATGATCACACATGATAACAACGGGGACAGCAGTAGAATGAGCGCACCAGCAGCGCCAATGCCTCCAATGCGTGATTCTCTCGGTCCGGCCGTCTATCTCATACTCACCATACAAGTAGGACTTGGTGTGTATTGTGTAATGGGGGCTCGGGTGCTGGTCGTGAGAATTAAGCGGGAAGATCCGGGGTGTGACACTGCGCCCTGCTCCCGATGCTGAAAGCTGAAAACAGCAGGCCGGGTGGGCAGGGTCTTGCAATTTGCGTGTGTGCTGTCCTCACTCCCTGCCGGGTGCTACTCTTCGTGCTTGTACCGCTGCTCTATGGTGAGCGAAGCCAGGTGGACCCGTCGTGTGTCGAGCAAAGAGGGTTTCGCCAAAAGAAAAGAAAACGATGGCATCACGATAGTATCACTACGAGAAATCCTCGGACCCGATCCGTGTTAAAATTAAACGGAACGGGATATTTTGTTGTTTCGTTTTGGTTTGTTCCGACAGAAACGGGCCTCAAGATGCAGCAAGGTTGAGGATCTCCGCGTTGTGAGCTGTAGAGATGTGATCCATCATCATGCACAGCAAGCAACATACGTTCTTGTCGTATGGCTTGCAGCGCTGCTATGCAAATGACCGATCATCACGGGAAGACTTTTAGCCCGTAAGATTTGATCGTACAATATTGTATTTTCGTCGTGCAAATACATCGTTGTATATATTGGCAAGTTTAATTTGTCCCCACCATGATCCATAATCTCAGTTGGTCCTTACGACGAACACACAAGACTATCTGACGACCCAGCCGCGGAGTCTGATCGATTTACGCGAGTTCCTCGCTCCGACAGATGTACTCTCCCTCCCTCTCTCTCTCTCTCTCTCTCTCTCTCTCTCTCTCTCTCTCTCTCTCTCTCTCTCGCTCTTCTCATTGCTCCTCGTTCGTGGTACCTTGTTCCTGTTTTATTGGTGCGTCGCCGGCTCGTTGCCCTCGAAAACTCAGCCAAATTGCGGCGGGGAAGTCACTTTGTTCATTCTCTTGAGAGCGCCCCCCCCCGCCATTTCCCTTGCCTCGTCTACGGACAGGAGGGGTTGTTGTTTCGAGCTGGGTGAAGACATGGAGGCTTGGGGAGATATGGAGGTAGCCGTCCCGCAGGGAGACTTTGGGAGCACCGGCACCAGCAGGGCCGCTGGCGGCACCGGCGGCAGCAGCGGCGGTGCGGCGTTGGCTCCACCGGGGGTGTTCGTTTTCGGAGGCGCGACACCTCCTCCGCTACCGCCTTCGTCTGCGGGGATGCAGCAGCACCAGCAGCACCAGCAGCAGCAACCGCTACAACAGTGGCAGATTCAGGCTCAGGCGGAGCAGAAGGCTGGGGGTCGCGCACGGGTGCCGTCGTCGTCATCGTCATCCTGTTCCGCGTCCTCCTCTTCCCTCCGACGCAAGCGAGGATCGACGTCGTCGTCAAGGACCCGCTACGCCATCCCTCACACTACCGGCGGCACAGCGGCGCCGCGAGCGGGTGCGGCGGGTCAGGGCGGGGCGGGTGGTCTCGTCGGTGTCGGTGTCGGCGGCGGCGGCGGCGGCAGCGACTGCAACAGCGGATACGTGGTCCGCACCCGCAACAGCTTCGCCTCGAGCGCGTCGACGACGACGGAGAACGCTGGCCGTGGCGGTGGCGGCGTTGGCGGTGGCGACGGTGGTGGCGGTGGCGGCGGGAGCGGCAGCAGTACGGACGCAGCGGCAGCGGTGGCGGGAGCGGGAGAAGGAGCGGGGAAGCAAGGGCTACCTGTGCAGCAGCAGCAGCAGCAGCAGCAGCAGCAGCAGCAGCAGCAGCAGGGTGGGGGTAGCGGGACGACGGGCGGAGGCGGGAGATCGTCATGGTCTCGTTTGGACCGCGCCGTGAGTTTCGGCTGTCGTTTTGAGGTGTCCACGGTGTTTGCGCGCTGTACAGCGGGTGTAGTCCTTCGCGCGTGTTTGCTTGTTGGAAGGCAACGCTGGAGAAGTAGGATGCCGAGGTATGTATTTCTGTCAACGCGAGCGAACGCGCGCGGCTTTCGCGTGATTTTCGTGCTGGGTGAGTGGACCAAATGTCACCGACGCGGCGTGGTGGATCGTGTTCATCTCATCCCCGGCGTGTTTGTGAGGCCGGTGTATGTTGTGCGCGGCGGCGGGGGGGTGGCTTGTGCACGTTCATGTGGGGCTTGTTTTTGTTCTCTTCCCCACGATCTCAACAAGAAGTATCCAACGCGGCCGCGTCTGTGACTGCGCTTGTGCTTTTCTCTCGCAGGCTGCCCTACGACAGCAGCAGGAGCGACTTCTCCTCCTCAGGCATGCCAGCAGGTGAGCGGAGTAGAGGAATTGGAACAAGCAACACTGGAGTGCCGCGTTATTGCCGACGTTCTTCCAGCTCAAGACCATTAGCTGCCGTGTAGCTGTGGGGTACCACGGGTATGTGCCCTGCACCTAGCCTGATGATCCCGAGAAATTGGTGCCGAATCCAAGTTGGAGACGTGCCAATACAATTCTGAGGAAACCTTTCAGGTGCCGGCATGAGCCTAACCGCGCCCGCGCGCGGCCATTGGCCCCCCCGACACTTAATGATCCAACAACACGCGGAAGCACTGTCCCCCCGCATGGGTGTCCCTTCTCTAGAGTACTGCGGACGATTGCCCGAACCCACAAACGACCACGCGGTGATCATCATGGCAAAAAAGTCGACGGGAAATAAGGGGGTCATCCCCGTGCCCACCTCTTTCTGTATCTCTCTGCTTCTCTTACTCTCTCTGACGATATTTCGTGGGATTTTGCAACTTTTCTGGAGGTCTTTCTCTCTGCTCGAAACGAAAATACAGAGATGTGCTGGCCTGCTCTCTCCCCCGGCAGTGGCATGGTGCACAGCAGTAGACGGAGCGCAATTTGACTTTCAGCTCACCAAGTCTGGAAGGTGCACCGGTCCTTCGCCTGTCCCACGCAAGGTGGTCTTGGGTTAAATCGTCAAAGGCTGTGCGCCCTGTCCCCACCTACCCCTCCTCGATGTGGAAAGCCCTTTCCCACGAGTCCGTGCACTTTCGGTGTTTGGAATTTGCAGCACCCCTAGACGACGTTCCCAGATCTAGCGCAACGTTTCTTCGGAGGTCTCTGATCCTGGTTACTCCCCTTGCTTTTGGCGGGTTTCTCCCCTCCCTAACTTAAAACTTTAAACAGGTGTCCTTTTCGCGAGGAAGGCCAGTGTCCGACGTCGCCTCACTGCCTGGCCGTCAAGGTGCTGTGGAGGCACATCGCCAAGTGCATGGACGCGTCGTGCATGGTGAGTGCCCTCTGTGTTTCTTGTCTTTTGGGGGTTGCGGCGGGATTGGTTTGTGTCTTTGCTACGGCTCATCAAAAGGGAGGCATCGAAGGCGAAGAAGACGAAGGGACAACGGAGTTACCTCAAGCAGCTCAAAACGGCCGAGGAGCGCGTCTTGATGTTTGCCAAGCTAGACCACGGTATGTAGCTCTGTCACCGGGCGTGCGAAGTTACGCCGCATGACCACATGGCACCAGCGTGCCCGATGCGTTTGGTTAGTGCAGTGTCTGGACCTTGTCATGCTCGCACCTATAGTTCGACAGAAAATAGGTACGTTTCTTGCTAACAGCTTAAGAATTTTGTGAACGAAAATTCTTTGCTTGCCGAGTTGACGTCGTCAAATCTCGTGCGAATCGAAAACGAGTTCGCTCCAAATCTCTAGCACTGTTTGTGCATCGCGTGCCTTCCCTGGAACAAGTTTCCCCCCTTTGTTTCGAAACTAAATGGTGTCGAGGTGTGTCTTTTCTCCCCCTTTGCTACGAGTTTCGAGGTGCATGTTGTCTCTTGCAGCGACGTGTTCGTGTGCGATTTCAAAACGAAACACGTCGCGTGCGCGTGCCGCGATGAGGGAGCCAAACGGTGGCGGGCACCCAAGGGTTTAGTGGTCAGCGCGTGCTCCATAGGCGGGGCGCTCTCCTGTTGTACCTATGCATAGTCGTGCCGAGTACTGATTTCAAGAATGCCACCACTGCTTGAAGCGGGTTCCGTGCAGGATTTCGTCTCGCCTCGTACCGCGTGGCGGCGACAAAGCTCAAACGAGCTGTTATTATCGTCCACGTGCCATCGTCAGTCTTCAGCCAACACTCTTTGAGTACAAGAACGTTAATCGTGTCGTCTAAGATACGTGATGTCAATTGAATTTGTTCTATTCTGAACAATACACTCTGTTTTTTAGTACGCCCTTGGTTATTTTCTGCAAGGTGTAAAATATTGTTCAAGACGACGAAGTTCTTGCTCGTTCTTCAAATGTTTTCGTCTTGCCGTGTGTCAGAGCTTTCGTTTTCTCTCATCACCACGCTCCCCTTTTTCTTTTCTATTCCCGTAGTACTTTCCTCACCGTAATACCATGGCACGACGAAACCAAACCATACCATTTGAAACCGTCGCCGCAACAGGTCCCACACTGCGCCTCGTCGCGCTTCGTGATGGGGCATTACCACAAGTGCAAGGAGCCCAAGTGCCATCTGTGTGGCCCCGTGAGGGCGATCATCTCTAGGGAGAGAGACGAGCAGCGTCTCTTGGGACGAACTGAGTCGTCGGACGATGAGGACAGTAGCGACGACAACGATGGCAGCGGCGGCGGGGGTGGTGACGATGGACGTGGTGGCGGAAAAGACGATGATGATGATGATGATGACGATTTATAGGTTGGTGCATTTTTTCGCCCTCCTTGGGTGCACGAGGTTGCTGTTGCTGTTGCTGTTGCCGTTGCTGCTCTTTGTGTTGCCTGTTTCAATGTTCATGTGTGCTGTGCATGTCGAGGGTGCGCCGACCCAGTTGTGTTCGTCGGCGACAGTTTGCGGTGGTGTTGAAGAAGAAAAGCGTTCCGCTGTGGTGCATGATAGGTGTTGCCGATTTCCAGCTAACTACGTTGCTTGGTTGCGACCGGATTATTGCTGCTAAGGCGTGGATGGTAACGGCTTTACCTGTGTAGAAGTGTGTGAACGTTTATTTGTCCGATGAGGCTCAAGGATTGACTAATTTGCGGAGCTCTCTCTGTGTTTGTTCAGACCTCGTTGACTACTTTCGTGGTCCGACCCCTCAGCTGTGTTGAAAGGCTCAAGAAAACACGGGGTTTGTTCTGCCGGGCACCATTTTTCCAAACTCCATTTTTGATTTTTTGCGTACAACGATCGTAACATCCGCGACGCTCTAGAAAATGTTTTTTTTTTGCGATCGTTTCTTGTTGCGGTCGGGGTTTGTGATTCTCTCTCTCTCTCTCTCTCTCTCTCTCTCTCTCTCTCTCTGCTTTTGTTTTCGGGACCATCCGGCTATTCTCCTGTTTTTCGGTCTTTCGTGAACAATTTACGACCCGTCTTCCCTCCTCCTTTTTGTTTTCTTGCCGAAATCAACGCAACCGGAAATTTTTTTGTAGCCAGTCAGGCATGTCCTGCTCTCCAGCGAGTCTGACGTTTTTTGTTTTTTTGTCGCGTGCTCGTGGTGGAGGGTAAACGAGATACTTGTTATCTCCCTGCCTTAGGTCTAGTTTGTGTGTCCGCAAGTCCTGTGCTGAAAGAGGCCCAATCGGGGTGAAGGGTTAGCAATAGACGAAATAGATGCTTGCTCTTCTCCTCTTGCTAATCAGAAAAACGTTGGCTTTATTTCTTTGTGTACATAATGTTTTTCGGATGTTGACATCAGTTGGTAAATGGTCTGCCTAGATACCGCCTGCGTCGGCGATTTTTTTGCACGTAGGGTGCGGTTCCCACGCAAGATTCTGCCGCTGTTGCTGGACGGGAATGCGAAAACGCGTTGGTTCCAAATTTGTTTTGTGTTTGTTGTTGCTGTATCCTTCAGCCCCCAGCGCTTTTTACACGACTGGTATGTCTGTCTTCTCTCTTTTTGGTTGGAGGTGGAATATTTATGTTGCGATTTTTGTCCAGCCAACGCAAGCATGGGATGCTACTGCTATCCTCTCTGTGATTTTTACGGATGCGTTTGTCGGAGACCTACGGTAGTAGTGGTCCTCTTGTCGTGAGATTCTCGCTCACAGTATGGACTGATTTGGGGTCGGTTGATGTGCCTCCTGAACGAGGGGGCTGGTTGATGGTACGTTTGCATGCGAAAAAGTAGACAGCTACAGAAAAAGTAGACAACTACAGCAACTCTTCGCCCCGTTGTTGCGGGACACGTCTCTTCATGTGTAGTTATTTCTCACGTTTGTTGTTCCTACAAGATGCCTGGTCTCAAGTGATGAACCTTCCCACGAACAGCTTGCTTTCTTGTGAGGGTTTCAGAGTGAACAAGGCGACGGGGTAAAAATATTTTCTGGCGCCTCCGAAGAAGTGCATCAAGCAGCAATAACACGAGCGGTGCAGAGTCCCGCATTTGAAATACATTTGTGGGTGCAGCAGCGAGAAAAAAACGCGCGGTTCACGACGGAAAACGGATTTTCGACGGAAAACGGATTGCTGTCGTTCGAGATCTTTCCAAAGATGCAGGCGGGGGGAAACTCGGCTTTTCGGGGGGCGATGCAGGATTTTTTGGGAGTGCCCTGTCTTGTTTTTGATGAATCAAGGTTTTACTTGTGAGCCAAGTCAACCCTGCCTCTCGAATGGCACGTATGATATACTCCGTAGTATTTCCCCTTGAACACGTGGCTATCACCATTCCAGCCACCTCGAGATGAGCAGCAAAATTACTCTTTGCGTGTGGGACATTGAAGTTGGTGACGGCAGAGCGACCACCTCCCCGCCAACAAATGTTTCTCTGCAAGCGCGAGAATGAGTTGGCGGGACGGGAGCGGGAGCAATGTAAACGGGTGGTCGTAGAGGAACCTGCCAGGAATTGCAACCAATCAATCTGTTTTTTCATGTGTTTACGCCACTTGCCTATCAAGTCACCCCTAGACTATATCCACTGCTACAGCAAGACAGCAAGTGGTGCACCATCAGCTACAGTTACGTTTATCTAAACAACACAAAAAAGTGTCGCTTGAACCGCCTAACCGAGAACTGGTGCCAAGTGATTGATCCCCAGCATCAATCGGCCGGCTGCGAAGGTGAGCACACAACAGAAAAATATCGAACATACCAGATGATATAATAAAATGGTAAATACTGTACCCATCATGACTCTACCGTTAAGTCTACATGTATCATTTCGTTTAGACTCCCCTATTAAGCCCAGTTCTGTCGATGTGACTGCGACGTAACCGAACGCGGGAAGACCCACGGCTATTAACATGCATAGCAACCACAAGGAACGGCAACCGTTGATCTGTGTTGTTGTCGAGAGTATCGTATCGCGCATCCTCAGCGCAGCGTACTTCCCCGGCGGTCTTGACGCCCCCGTGATGTATCGATCAACCAACACAGGAGCACTACAGAACATAGACTGCATTCCAGGTGACACCGCAGATATTGGGTAACTCTGTTGTTGTGTATGTCACAACAGTAGTTGCCCCATTTCGCTTCAGAGGCGGGTCAGCCGTGGGCTAAACTATCGTCAGGGTCGCGCCTGTCTGTGGCGTGCGATCGAGTGTCAGGAAAACTACTCTCTCCATCCAACCTTGACGCACGCCTCTCCTCTCTGGCCATTGCGGCCACACGGACCAAGCGTGAAAGAGAGCACCCACATACCGCAAAGAGTTCGCGTCGCTGCTGCAACCTTCGCCAGTCTCCGCGAAACAAAGAAGGGACTCACTCTCCCGACGTAGTCGGCATAGATGCAAAAGACATCGACAACTATTACAATATCGCCAAATAACTTTGTCTGCTGGATTTTCATTCACTCGGGGAAGCATGGCAGGCGGATGACGACGGCGGTGATATCGTCGCGATAGTCCCCCTCCACCTCCCGCCACTTGGTCGCCGCGGCCTCGATGAGGTCTTGCGTCGCCTGTGTGCAGTGTGTCCGGACGAGACGCAAAAAGGGGTCTGCAACTTACTATTCAATCGATAATCACAGGGTCGCTCGTCTCCAACACCCCTACGAACTGCAAAGTACATGGAACGGGTTCCCGCCGAGTAAAAATAATCTTCCTCGTTGTGCCTGTACCACCTCTTACGCAATTTAGCAGCGCAAGGTATCAGTTGTCGGAGTCGGGCATCGAAAAGCGCAATCGCCTTCAACAGAATACGGTCGTGTAGACTACTGTATGCATGCATCCACCTGTTGTGCCACACTGCCGTACATACCGGGGTGTTCTCCTGGCCGACAAATTAATACGTTCAGGCTTGCACCCTCGTGGCTTCCCTCCGTTTGCGCGTGTATCCCCATCGGTCTCCCCCCTAAGGAACAGGTGGCAGCGTCACGCGGGGCTCTCACCTTCATCGTCCCCTCCTCCAAACTGGTGTTGACGATGTCGATGGCCTCCTGGCTCTTTACGAACTCCCACACGCCGTCCGAAGCCAGCACGATAAACTTGTCCCCAGCCTGTACACATGTCCGTTTGGTTTTGTGAGAACCTGAGCTACCCATGTTCTCAATCAAGTGTTCAAGAAACCTACGCGGTGCTTTCAAGGTACAACGTTTGCGTCGGTCCTGGCTCTGGCGGCGGTCTACCCAGGTGCACAGCCAGTGTAAACTGACCATACACTGGCGACAACAACAACGGCAGCAAGACAAAAAGACGACGCACGACGTCCGTAGGTTGATGCGAACCTTGTACACACAATTGTTGATGGCCGTTGAGAGTCTCTCTAGAACTCTCGGGCGGACTCCCGTCGCTTTTGGGGCAACAATTTACCATAAAATACCCCGCAACTGAATACTACCTCATCACCCCTGTTGTTGTCGCCAGAAAACAACAATAATAGAGGTTACGTAGGAGAATGCTGAATGCAATTGACTCGGGAGCGCCAGAACACGTTGATCCAACTCGGATAACGCTGGAGAGGACCGAAACCACTCTGCAGACGTTCATAGCAGAAAAGTCGTGCCGACGACATTCTCAACGGCTCTGTTGTTGCCATGACCCTGTCTCACCGCGATCGTGTGCGTCGTCACCTCCGGCTCCGCCACCACCCCAATAGACTTCACCGCGTGGTCTCCGATGGAGCGTGCCATGGCCAGCCCTATCTGAGTCATGGCAGCGTCGAGCCAAACCCTCGAGCTGAGCCCTGGCTCGGGAGGGGGGCTGACAAACCCTCCTGCGGCTTCAATGCGAGCCTAACAACGCAGAAGGAGAACGAAGCAAGGAGAACGAAGCAAGGGGAGAGGAGAGGGGATGTGAAGGGGGCAGGCGTTGGGAGAGGAGGCGTGATCCTAGAGAGCCATGAAATGGGAAGGGGTAGCACATCATGGCCCAGAACCTCCTCGGACTCGAGGTTCTTCAGATGAGGAACCAGCCCAACGTTGTCAACCCTTACTTCCGACCTATGAATTCAATTGTGGTAGACTACATCTATAGCCCATCGGAGTACTTGTCGCGTGTCTACGGGAGAATATTGTACCACATATGTGGGAGCACGAGCGAGTCAGGCTTATCTACGATGGCAGGGATACCCATAGCTCGGATGAGTCTGGTTCACTTCCTGGCGTTTATTTGGTCCTGTCGGGGGAGGTTTTCTCTTGATTGGCGTCGTACTTCGAGGAGTGTGTTTTCGGAAAGCGCAAGAAGAGATATGAGGAAACCTTGGACGGGGCAGGATAGGTCCACAGATTTAGCTAACTGTACTTGGCTGCGGAGGGTGGGCAATGTGCCCAAAAGGTTGCTTCGCCAAGGCGCGTTCAATAGGAATCACCTGCTCCTTCGGGGAGTTCGGGTTCTGGTCCACGCTTAGATCGACCGCCTTAAGCTCAGCCCCGTCCTCATGAGCGAGCACGGCGCGGCTATCCCCCGCGTTGGCGATCCACAGGTTGTTCTCCCGCATGAGCACCGACACCGCCGTGGTTCCCGAGAAAGTCGCCTCTTCCCCCTGACATCGCCAGGTGTCGTGGGAAAACCCGTTAGTTAGTGTCGGGTTGGGCTGGGTCGAATCGTATGTCTCCTTCGGAGGAACGAGAAAACAAACAGCCAGCAATCCTTCTCCGCGCTCTCTCTGTTTGCCGCGCCTCATCGCGAACTCTTCTCTCTAAGAAACCGGACCCCCTGGCTTCCCCGGGCCCGTTCCGTTCCATTCCATGGTTTGCTTGACTCACCTTCGACGCGGCGAGCGACTCGTCGACCTTAACGTAAGACTCCATGAGAGCCTTGGCGGGGTCGTCCAGCAGAGAGGGGTGCGCCGCCAAGCACGCCTGCAGCTCGTGCATCACAAAGTTGGACACCACATCCCCGTGCTCTCCGTGTCCTGTCGTTTGACGCCGAGAATAAGGGCGGCAGGCACTTAGCACACAGACCACCGTTCTATTTACGGTCTTGTACCTCCAAACACTGTGTTTTCGAGAGAAAAAGCAGTGCTCAAGCCCAGCTTTGTAGCTCACTCGCGACCCCCCCCCCCCGCCCCCGCCCCCGGTGAACACGCACAAGAGTGGACTTTCGATTTCGTGGAGCCCCTCCCCCCCCCCCCTCCTCCCTTCTTCCCCCTCCCTCCAATGCATGTGAGCATTCGCCCATGCACGGCCCAACATCTCCTCGGACAAGCATGCTGCCCCTTTTCTCTCTCTCACCGTCGAACACCGAGAAGAGGGCGTGCTTGGGGTCCTCGTTGAACGGGTACACCACGCAACCCCTGTCCTGGTTGATCTTGGCAGTCACGCCGTCGTCGTCGTCCCCACCGGTACTGTAGCTGGGCTCCACGCCGTGGCACGAGTACGTCCCCACCTGCATGATATTACGGGGCCGCTGTCGGGGTTCAATACGATGGTCGCGTGGCGACAGTATTGACTCAAGGTGCGCGCATTGAATACGGCCGCAACCCGGACAATAGCCAGGCTCCACGCGGTGTCCTCGAACTCGCGCCTACTTGCGAGTGCTGTGGAAGGGACAAGTCGGCACAGGCTCGTGAAGTGACAAGCCGTGTTGGACTCTACATTTATGTTTTTAAGTGACAGCAGGAGATGGGCTTCGGGTCGCGAGAAACGAGCACCCCTTACCTTGGGGTTACCGTATAATGTTGGTACATACCGCTATGCCGAAGGCACAGAGTAAGGCTACGTACACGGGTGGAACGCTCTCCAAGGGTGCCCTCAGACAATCCAAAAAACGAAGGCATCGCACGCAGTATCGAAAATAACGTTGTTGTCGTCGCTGCAGTCAATTTCGCCATCGTCGGATCAAATTTACGCCGGCACCCTTCGGCACCCTCCACCTTAGTCACGTCGCTTCACCTTGGTCACGTTGCTTTGAGTACGATCAACGTCGGGTGGTCGCCGGCTATTACCCTCCTTACCTGCTGCAACTGCAACCACCTACCCCCCCCCCCCCCAAA
>FN649748.1:2631345-2643265 GCA_000310025.1 Ectocarpus siliculosus
CCCCCCCCCCCCCCCCCCCCCCCCCCCGCGCGAGCGCCGTAAAGGTTTGAAGAATGATCGCGTCACTACACAGTCTAACCTTGGCGTCTGGAAACGGCAAGGGAACCGTGTCCGGTGCCGCGCCGATCTCCTGGCTGGTGTACATGGCTATGGAGTTCTGACGACGTGACTCCGCGACGGCAACCTTTGGTACCGCCTGTGTGGATGTAACCGAAAGTCGGCGTTTCCTGCGAGGAGGGGGTCGTTGGTTGTTGGGGGGAAGCGGGAACTGCCGATGTTGAAAGTGGAGCAAGCGCATCTGCCCGTGCGTATTGCTTGCGCGCAAGGGAGACCAAGGGGTAGTCTAGTAGTTGTTGTTGGATACACCATGGCACGATAGTCACGGGTGCTCTTCCAGCGGCGATGCATCGCTACTACTTTGGGCGGTACCTTCTTCAGTCCTGCTACAATAATAGAAGGAAAGAAGTGTGCGCACACCACTGACCCAGAGCTACCGGCAGACGGGCAATAAATGTTTCACGGGAAACATGTCATGCCCTGTGCTGCTGTGCTTGTCATGTTTTACTGATGTCTTCGACGTTTCCGACAAAAGCCTGCAGAACTCCAAGGATTGGGGCACACACGTGTCAAGACGCCGTGCTTCCTTCGCGTTTGGTAGTCCTTGTCAAGTGCATAGGAATGGCTGCAGTAGGAAGGCAGTTTAAGTTCTGGGTGATCAGTACTAGCATCAAGTGGCATTGCACCAAGCAGGATTATGTCACGATACGCGAACGCAGTACAACATATTTTCGTTGTTTGTCGTCGCTGATGGTTTGTCGCTGTTAGCTGTTGCTTGTTTTCATTACAGTAGAACGATCATCCTTACCTCCAACCGATACACTTCCACAACTTCGCTGACGACCCTCAAAACAGAGAACTTAACGTTGTGGTGCCAAGCTGTCCCAAATACAGCGAACTCTAAATATGAGACCATTCCCCATTCAACGGCTGAAGGAAATCGGCGCTAGCTCCACGTCATCCTGCCAGGCTCCTCGGCGGCCAAACTGCACGTAATCAGGCATCAGACCCGGGTGCAAGACTCTCTTGAGGGCCTTCTTATCAGCATCTTTGTCGTACGCTAGGGCCGGTTTGCTTCCCTCCATTCGTACACACAGTTCCATCGAGCCCGAGGCCTCTGTTGCGATCGAGACCTCTCCGCGCACCGGAGAACACAATTTTCCCACGTGGTTTGAAAACAACAGCTAGACTCCATAATCACTAAGAGGATTTTGAGATCCTATGTCCTGTCGAGATTTGCATTTTGACGCGTGTCGATGTTGCCCAGCTTCGATGGACACCCGGCTCTAACCGCCGCTCTAGACAAGCGCTTGTGGGTACAGACTTTCCCAGAAAGCAAAGGGTTGATCAAAAACTGCTGCAGGTTGAAATACTTGATTAATGGATAAGACCACTACAGTCGTTGTCGTCGTCGTCGTCGTCGTCGTCGTCGTCGTCGTCGTTGTTGTCGTCGTCGTGTTTCCGCATGACACCGCCGTGCTCATCCATCCAACTATCACCGTACCAATTTAACTCTCTCCGTGCGTGGTGAGGCACCGCAATCGTGGTCGTCTCACGCGCTATTCGCCCACACCACCCTCTGTCGGGGATGGCTGTACTGTACTCGCAATCCCGTCCCATACCCGATCGTGATTCACGAATAGACTAGAGCGGGAATTCGCTTCGGCTAATCCCGCTGTGGCACAGACCTGCGGAAGGCGCATGCCAACATGCTCGCGCGTTGAACTACGATATACTTTCGAAGTATCAAAGTACCTTTGGTGACTTTGATTGAGTCTTTCAACTTTGAGTGTTTTCAGATCGACCAAGGGGTCGTTTGATCTCACACGATTGGCAAATTACATCACCGCTCGCCGTCGGACTACTGTGCTCGCACTAGGTTGCATCCGGTCTTCGCACGCTGAACACTTGCCTTTTAACCAATGAGCGTGAGTGTTGCAGTCCCGCAATTGTCATGACACACGTGACCGGGTCGAAGCTGAAACGCCATTTCAGAGTATCTCATTCCCTCCCTCTAAAACAGCACTCCTCACCTGAACTCCGATGTCTTGCCACCGGCCACAGGTTCTGCTCCGCCACCGCCAAACTTCTCCGAGAACGCTGCGGCCGTTGCCGCGATTTCCGTGTCGGACGCATCGCTGCCATTCTTCTGATCCCGCAAGAACACAAAAAAAATAGCCCGTGTCCGAGGCAAGTCAATGAGAGAAGCGCCGAGGGACACAGCGTGCGGGGTTGGGGCTCGCAGAGCAGAAGGGGCGCGGAGGCTTCGGCAACGACGTCAGTAAGAGGCTACTGCTATGTTGTTACCGCTGGTGCTGGCGTTGCTGCAGGTGCTGTTGCTGGTATTGTGGATGATGTCGTCGCCGTCGTCGACGTCCCCGTTGTTGCTGTGGTCGCCTCTTTGAATAAAACCCAGACACTAATTGCCTACCTTTTCTCTGATATTGACCAAGAAAACACCGTTTCGCAGTATGTTATTCACTTGGTTTGCCAGCGCTTGAGGAATGGGATGGCAGCAACTGGGACACTCGACGACAACCAGGTTGAGTCCTCTGTCGCGAGGTCATCTATCTGAAGGAAAGGCACGGGGCGCCTTCATCTTTTCGACTTCCCGATGTGCGATAGATATATCGGAACACTCATTTTTAACGGCCACACGCAATTGCCTGTACGTGGCGACTACTGGCGTATGTAGAGAGGTGGTCTCCCACTAGTTCCACCTGTCGCTCTGGACATCAAGATCATGAAGCGGATGGGTTTTTCTCCTCGAAACTTCTGCCATATCTCAACCTTCGTTCCACTGCCATGCGGTGGTAAACAGAGCAGCCGTGCAATTCTGGACGAGATGAATCCCAGACTTGCGGAGCTAGACAATTTATCGTGACACTTTGAGCCTTTCAGGCATACCCAGCGATGTCGGCCGTTCAACACCTTTGCCCTTTGGGCATTTGACTGGTTCGACTACCTATATAGTGTGTGATGGCCCCTTCCTTTTCGTCGTTCTCCCGCTTTTCGATACAGCATGGCCTGTTTTGGGGATGGCAACGTTTCGTGAAAGTGCAAGAACAACGAGCGTGCTGCCCGAAGCCTTTCTTTTGATGGTGTGAACAGAAATACCACAAGACCGCGCCACGTACCTCCGCTTCCTCTAGCTCCTTGACCTTGGTTGTATAGCTTTGCTTGAGGGAGTCCAGGATGCTCTTGTCGTCCGCGCCTTCCCCTGACGCCTTCGCGACGTACTCTGCCTGTATCCGACAGAGAGTATGCGATTTAACGTCTCCATGTGATGGGTAAGGGTATAGTCTACCCTTTACGAATCTAGTAGTTTGCTTATTGTCATCGACGACTGACGTGTTTCAGCTGTTTCGGATCAAGCGTTCGGAGCGTTCTGAAAACATGACGTTAACAAGCAAGGAGACTTAACGCTGTTTCGAGATTTTGCCTCGATCTTTCGCGGCGGAGCTCCCTTGCCACGTTTCGACAGAAACGTTGAATTAAAGGACGACCGCCCGCTTGAGCCAGGCCTTAAAGCCGCGTAGATATCAAGGTTGCTTGGCTACCAGTTACTCTCTCTCCTACATCGACGCGTGACATTTCATTGACGTTTCACGGGCATCCCACACGTTTCCCATGGGCCGTCCCACGCGACCCATGGGATGCTCACGGGCAGCGTGGGATGGCGTGGGGCGGCCAATGGGACGACTTGGGTTTGGGGTTAGGGTTAGGGTTGGTGTGGGATGGACGACCTATGGGACGCTTGGGACGGCGTGAGATGGCCCATGGGACGCGTGGGACGCGTGGAACGTCCCACGTGAACTCCCACCAATGTATATACAAGCACCCGGGGGTTTGGAAGCCATATAGACTGATATGTTCTACGCTGTAGTTCGTCGCTTAGAATGTCGTCCGCGTCTCTTCTTTGCCGTAGCAACCGCGGAGTACATGCATGCTTGGTCGGTGGCACATCTACCACTAAAGACGAGATTCACCAGCGTCCGTTCCTGATTGCGGCGTGAGTTTTTGTACAGTTAGCGCCCGCAATTAAGAAACGCTTATTTCAGGTCCAGCCTCGAATTCTTATTGTGGGCTATATAAACTCAGCGTATGTCATTCAATTACTTGTGTTTTTTTTTTCTTATTTTTTCGTGCCGCCAAAGCTTGCTGCATTTCTTAAATCGGCAATTTATTTTCTTTCCTGCTCACGAGAGCTGGCGGAGAGCACCATCAGAACCGTACAGCAGACGGCATATCGTGGTTCGCAGCCTGTCTGGCGTGCTGTGCCAGAGCCGGAGCGCCAGAGAGCCAGAGCCGGCCGGGGGCCGGAGGGGGCGCCGCAAAAAAAACACACTCACTCCCCCCTCGTCGTACAAAACTAATAATGCACTTGGGAGGGGGGGGGTAGCGAGAGAGGGGGGAAATAGCGAGAGATAGGAGGAGCTGTGGGGTGGTTCTTATTCGACCCACTCTCCCGTAACACCTCGTTTCTTATGTAGTAGGGCAGCGGTCGCCGATGCTTCCTATTGAGACATTTCTTATTGTGTGACCCAGACTGAGCCATGTTTCTTAACCCTATTCTCTTATTTTTCGTGGAAAAGTGAGCCTCTACTTATTAAAAAAATATTTCTTAATTGCTGGCGCTAACTGTATCGGCCGTGTCTGATATTCGCATGGAGTACTCCACGCTCGCAGAAGAACTAGATCTAGGTATCGTATGTACACTCTGCATGCAACAATTAAAAAAGTAGACTTCGAGTAACACATGAGTCCTAAATTAACCGCTCTTTTTTTGCAATAATAAACAAGCAAGTTCCACCGGCTTACACTTAAGACTACACATGTAGGCAAGCGTGTTGGTACTTGTTATTCGCCTACATACATACAAATGTACACGTACTGCTGTAGACTATGCGAGTTTGGCTTTCATCACATACCTGAAGATGTGTGAGTAGTGCAGCCTTTCCCGCGTCAGACAGTGCCGGATCTACCCCCCCCGGAATCGATGCCCCTGCCCCCATGACTGCTAGGCCCGAGGTAGGTGCCCCGCTGAGTCAGTGTGGGCTGTCGAGGACGCGTCGGGGTCGATTGGTATCCTCAGATATAGGTACGATGTGTGACGACGATAGAGCCGGCTGGGTGCCTTGGTATGTCACGACTCCGCTGCTCACACACCCAACCAGCCCGGAAAAGATATCCAGTGTTTCACGTGTGCGGTAGTGTGCTGGAGCAAATTTGTCGACTGCCCTCTGATGATTTAGACACACGGCAATTCACACATACGCGCAGCCCCAAGAATACAGTGCAGTGGCACGATGCTCACCGAGCGCGCGGGTGTTTGGTCGATTTAGAATATTTCGCCGCCGTTACACGGAAGGTGCCTGTTCGCCGACGGCCCGAGAGTAGCCAATCAATCCTTCTCATCAATATTTTGATACTGGTCCGGGTACATCGTACATGCCCGATAGTCGCGAATGCGGCCAAAAAGGGACAAGTTGAGAGGGGCATGTACCAGTAGTAGGCCTGCCAGCACAGCAGTAATAAGCAGATCTTCGACGAACCGACGAAGTATGTCCTCTGCTGGGCTGATATGTTTCGACTGCAGGAAGGAGTTCCCATGTTGTCTCACCCAGACTTTTCGGCAGCACGCACGCGCACAATTTACATTACCGGCTGCACCATTTTCCATTGCAACACCGCGTGTTTGCGTTTGTCAGCCGGTTGGCGCGGTTATGATGTCAACATGTCACCTACAACATGTACCTTTGGTACCACCGCTGCCGATCAGAAGCGGAACACGATTCAAGTTGCTGATGACGGCAAACAAAACATGCGCCAAACAGCGAAACCCCTCCCCAGTTGCACCGCGCCACGAACAACGCCGTTCATCCGTCCGTTCATCATTTCTGCCGTAACAGCGTGACAGCCCTAACCGCTAGCTACCGGGAAGACAGCTCCGCTTGCTGAAGGTGCATACTGCAGCGAAAAGAGAAAAGCTCTTGTTGCTACGGTCCCCTCCTGGAGTCCACGACACACAAGGTGAGCGCACCTGCGCCTCTTCTTTATCTTCTTCCTCTGATGACAAAAATCCCAGAGAGAACGGACGAACAGGCGGCGCTCGTTGCCCGCTTTGTGTGATGGCTGGCGCCTGCTTTCCCGTTCTTCCACAGCTAGCGGTTCGCTCGCCAACAGCATGGCCACATATGAACACCAAACCGCAAGTTGTGCGGCCTACCGCACTTCTTCTTGTCGAGACCTCAGCAGCAGGAACCCCGGCCGTGTGCTGGTGCTGGTGCTGCTTTCCAAAGAGACAAAGAAGAGCCAATCATCACCTTTCGGCAGTAGCCCTGCAGCAGGTGGTCTCATGCGGTCGGAATACTATTCTTCTATGCATACATAATCTGGGCAGAGTGAAGTGTGCAAGAGGAAGCGAGGGAAGTAGTACGCCCGCCGGCGCCCCTCTGGGTCAAGCTTGTGATTACCTGTCGCCTACAAATATCGACGCCGATCTACCTACACACATGTCATGTTTTCTCTCGGGTGTTGTTGATGTGAAGCAGCAGACGCCACATGATGAAATTAGGGGGATACGTGCCAATTTTTTTAAAATGTGGCGCACACGCGCGCACACCAAACCACAATTTTTACAATCAGGTTTCTTCTTTTTGTGGCGTTGTGACGTTGGCACGAAACAGAGGGACACGCGGTGCTTGCTACATGGCAGGACGGACCTTAGTGAGATAGACTCTACTTGTTGGATTACATAGGTATACACCTGCGGTGGGTATCGCTCCGGTGGTAATAACCTCGCATTTTCTGGCTTTTGGGGACAAGAGCATAGGGTTCGAATCTCGGCGACTTGGATCTTTTTTTTTTTTTTCTTAATCATGACACACCTTTTTTCTCCCATCTTGCATCTTCTCTACTTGTTCGTATTAATAGCATACATATTCTAGCATACGACAGGCGATGAGAAAGGAAGACTGAGTCCTTCTCGCGATAGTCTGCGCATATGCATACGAATGAACATGAAAGGAAGCGCTGCAGCAGGGATAAGGTAGACACGGCAACACCTCCCTCCCGTGTGGTTTACTTGCTGTTGTGTCGAAAACGCCGAGAGCTACAATTTGCAACCTGACATATGACACATGATGGTACAGAGTAGTAACACGATGGCTGTGATGTTTCATCTCTCCGCAAGAAGGAGAATGCATATGCATAATATGCATACAGCAGTAGTCTTTTCTGTGTGTGTACTATCCACAGCAGTATTTAGTTGCCTTGCCGTAAGAGGAACGCTGGGTGTTCGGTGTTGTTGTGTATTTTCTCCTTTCACCTTTTACAAGGATTGTGGGTGCGGAGACCGCTGTGGACATTGCTGCCGTCCGATCTCTCCCTAGACCTTCCTGTCCCTCCTGTCCTGTCGAGCTGCGAGGGAACGTTAACCCTCCGACACAAGAATGTACTTGGAAAATTCGTTACCAATTATCTAGACCCTTGTCTACGATAGACGGACATATATGTTATGTTGTGTTATACTGCTGCTTGTAGTATATACTAGGGGGAGCGATTGGCCCCCCGCCCCCCAATGGGGCGGGCGGCCGGCATGCGTGGGATGGATGCGGCGGTTCGATAAGCAGAGGAAGTAAACGCGATGGTGACATCGCTTCGGAAAAAGCGTACTCGAAGTCGGCTTAGTTAGGTAGACGGTGTGAGGTCGATACGCACGTCCGTCCGTTGCGTAGATCGATCGGTGTTGTGCAAAATACGATGAAAACGAAAGGGATTTTTTCGTGGAATGGTCGATACCCGATCACAAAACGTGAATCGGACGGAAGACGGGGGTGGGAATTATTTTGAAGATGGAATGGGAAAAAAAAAAAGACGATGCCGTATGAAAGCGAGAAAAGGAAAGGGGCCGTTGTCACCGGTGGCCCTGTATGTGTGGATGAGATTTGCGGCAGTGTCGTATCCGTCCGTGCGAGTGGTGGTTGTGGCGGGCGAGCTGGCGGACGTAGCGAATCCGTGTAAATCACAGAGGATTGTGAAGAAGTGAACCGCCCCGCCGCCAGCCGGTCGGGTTCCGGTTACCGTATGGAAGACTTCTCTTGCCTAGCAAACAAGAAGAAGTCTCGAAGAGGGGGGAGTAATGTGGAGACCACCCTTCATGAAGAAAGGTACTATTATATCTCCCCAACCTCTGTCGAGGACGAGTCCTTCTTTTCACAGTTAGTTGGGAAATCCGGGAATATAAGGAAGGCCGGTTGTCGTTTAGACGCTTAGAAATCGATTCGTTGCATATATATCCATTTTATCATGCTCGGACGGGATAAGAGGCGATCAAAGGAAAACTCCCAAACACAGGGGATGATGAGCTCATCATCCCGTGAGCAAACTAACTCCGATACTGATCTCTTCTACACCGGTACAACTTCACTCACTCCTCCACTTACTACTTAGACACGTTTTTCGCCATTTTCCTTTCTCAGGACCCCACCCACACCCGTACTCACATCTATCTCCGACGGGCAGAGCGAACAATACGAATGTGTCTGTGATTCTTATGCGTGCAGAGGTTTGTCCACCCATCACCAATCAATGCTATCAAGTTCGTGTTGATTCAGATTTTTTCCATCACAAATCAACGCTTGGTGTCTTGGTGCTGTTTCGGGATTCTTTGTCCGATGATGGTGGTTGAGATGGTCATAGCGGTAGACACACGTACGTGTTCGTCGCACGCCACAGGTTGAGGCATGGTCGCGTGTCATCGTTGAGCGCAGAGTCACTGCACGCTACGGCAGCAATGTTCACCAGATTCTGGATGATGATGTAGAGTCTACAGCAAGAGCACTTTGTGAATGATGAGATGGCAGATTGAGAACCGAATGTGAATCCGCGAAACACCACACCACAAACAAACACGTTCATCACTGCGTGTGCTTGTGCTAAGACTTGTCTACAGCAGCAGTGTTTCACTTGGCCCGGCGGCGTCACAGTGACCTTCACCCGGTCGCAGGAGGTATCTCGTGCAGCCGACGTCGCAAAGAGTCGTCATAGTTTTCGGTCTTTCACCACGTTTCACACAACAATCGGTGTGAGTAGCAGCAAGCACAGGAGATATACATCATCATATGTATTCGGTGTCCTCTACTGTAGTTCGGTAGCAGCAACAGATGCATGCCACGGTTGACGCAGGGCCGCATGTCCTTGTTGAGCGCGAAAGAAACACGTCTTGTTGGAGAACATCACTGCACGCCACAGCAGCAATGTTCAGCAGTAGTATCTAGATGATGTACAACAGTCTACGGCTGTACAGTAGAACACTCTGTGATTGATGATGGCCGATTTTGAATCTGAAACAACACCAAACAAAACATGTTCAAGAGTGCATGCGCTAGGACTTGTCTACAGCAGCAGTGTTTCACTTGGCCTGGTGGCGTCGGATTGAAGTACCCTTCGCCCGGTCGCCGAAGGCATCTCATGCAGCCGATGCCGCCAAGACACGCCAATGTTCGGTCTTGCCCACCACGTCCACAAAAAAAAAAATCAAGCTACCTTATTTAGTAATAAATGTGTCACGACACGACTGCCATCCTGTGAGTATATATATAACATGATAGGTACGGTCTACGAGATGTACGATGTAGATACTATAGATACGAAACCGAATGCAACGTAGGTTATGGGGCCAGTTTTCAAAGTTCCGTTACTCGATGAAGATTGTTAACTTGTTATCAAACTAAACGAGACGGTTCGGACGCCACCATTTCGCCACTCTTCGGTGCTATGGAATATTGTTGGATATTGATTGAATTCGTCGATTCGACACGATAACGACCGCGAAGCGCCAAGTTTCAATCGGGGGTTCCGTGGAGTGTTTATCGGTTTATCGCATCGATATCGAGATATCGACAAGACGAAATTTCATCGATACCCAATATCGATTGTACGATACGACATATAGAATTGTTCGATATGATATCCAACATTACTATTTGGAGTGATGGGTTTTGAAAATCGACCCACAAGGGGGTATGGTATCTTCTGTCACACCCGGTCCTACATAATCGTGTTGGCGGTGTTTACCCGCGAAAAGACTGCAGTCTGTGTATTGGTCAGTCGGTTAGCGCTGTTGGTGCTCATCAAAGAAACACAGACAGAAACACGGGGGGTTGATGGCAGTACCGCTGCAGGGTGGTGCATCTGTTGTCGAGCGGGATCGGGAGGGGCAGCATGCGCGTGGTGACGTTGAATAGTCAATCCCGCGTGTGTCTGACCTCCATATCGTCACGAACATGAAACTCTCGCTCTGTGAATGCATGTTGCACCTATTCTGCCCTACCTAATTGAACTTAGAAATGTCTTGCAGACTCCATCACGAAATTCCCGTGAAACTCAAGCCCTCCCATGTTTTTTACGCGTTGGCCAAAAAGTCTGGATCCATGCTGGCGTGCATACTTCGACTCCGCGTGGAATGCGGAAGTCTCCTTCCTACCAACCAGCTGTATTATAGGATTTGTCATTGCGGATTGGATTCTTCTTGCAGAAGCTGAACAGCCCCCCTGATGATCCTCCAACACCGGAATACATGGCAAGGCGACAATACGACAGCACAACACGCACGCACATGTATCTTCGAGGGCGTTCCTTGTTCCCTCCTCCATGGCCGGCCACCTGCATAGCCCCCTTTTCCGGCGGGGGTGGGAGGGTTGGGGCAGGTTTTTCACAGGAGCATCAGGGGTGCACCTCAAGACACGGCCGCGGCGATGCGACAACAGCAGTGCTCTCGTCAACACATGATAACGTTAACGTCGCTCCATTAACAGCTGCTGCTTCGCTCACAGTGGCACCGCCGTACCCACACCCGGCGATCGTCTCTCATTGCCATCGTCACAAACGCTCCCTCACCTTCGTTATATCACCAGGGCACACGTAAAGCCACGGAAAAGGAGTCATCATGGCGCTTAGCTCGCTCCCTCGGTTCATGACAGTCCTGGTCTTGGCGGCTGCCGCGATCGTGCAGGCGCCGCAGCGTACGCTGGTGGCGGCAGCGACAACGACAACGACATCCAGTGCCGTGGACGTGTGCGAGGACAGCAACCTTGCTTGTGCCGAGGTAAGCATTTCAACGGTCACCTTCCGGTCCATTTCTACCGCCCGTGCGGTCCGTTTTCTGTTTCTTTTTCAGAAGATGCCATGGCAATATGGTTGTTAGTGACGTGGACGTGTTTGCCCAGGTAGGCGTCGTGCTATGGCGGTAGGTTCTATCTCAGCGAACGTTCGATCAAGCTTTGACCTGCTCTTCCGTGTCATTAAAAGTCTAGCAGAGCAGAAGTGCTTCTACGTTTCCTCACGCTCACGGCGCTGCTTCGAAGACAACATCTCGGTGCGCTGATTTTCTCCACCGTGTCCCGTGTAAACTTCACGTGTATCACGAAAACATTCCGATCGGCGTCGCCCGTGTTTTCGTGGAGCATGTTCCTGCATCGAATCACACATTGGTGTACGCGGTTCCATGAGCAACTGACGAATGTTTTTCGTGGGTGTGCCCCCCCCCCCTCCCTCCCCTCCCCCGACTCCTTGGCGGGTGACCGTGGCGCTCCTTCCGGCAGGATACCGTGTGCTCTGCATGCAGGGAGACCGCGAGCTCGAATACGGACGGTTTCCAGCAGTGCATCGCCAACTACGTCTACTCAGCATCCATTTGCACCAACCAAGTGAGTGCCCCCCCCCCCCCCCCCGGGCTGGGGGGTCCGGACCTCCTTGGGGTGTACCCCTATTTATGCAAGTTCTTAGAAAAAATAAGTACACACACAGAAAGACTACCCGTTCGAGATACCGGTATACCCACAGTCGAACGGGATGTGGT
>FN649748.1:2651476-2744286 GCA_000310025.1 Ectocarpus siliculosus
AGACCGGCTCCTCGATACGCTTGTGGCACAAATCGTCCCTTCTACGGGAAGTGAATATGCCTGCCGTAGACGCTGCGGGGAGTGCTATGCATACGACCAGCACAATGACAAGCAGAGGCGGGTCGAATAAAATTCATCCAGCGCATAGCGCAACTGACGCGCGAAAATATGCTGCTCAGGGCTGAGACGTCTAGCTGAAAGGCTTCGAATCCTAAGGTAGCTGTTACGACGGTAGCACCTCAACAGGGCTCTCGTATTTACACGCATATAAATGAAGCAACGAGATCTTCGCGGTATACAGCAGCGGCGGGGAAGTATGATGCTGACGGCTGTGCCTACTGTATGTACAACAGCGGTGAAGAGTTCGCATCCTTTTTTGCACGCAACCGCGTTGTCCACTGTTCCCTCTCAACCGCGCTGCTGTCATGTCACTGCCACTATTATCTCAACACCTGTTACGCCACTTCTACACCACAGCCTCCAGACAAATCACCACCATATCGCATACTACGACGCATCAGAGGAATAATCTAGGGCTCGACCTTTCTGGCAGCCGCGGCGACCATGTCGGGGGCGAAGTCTATGCCCACCACCCTGCAGCCCCTGGCCTTGATCTCCGCGGTCAAGACGCCATCCCCGCACCCGACGTCCAGAATGCGTTCCCCGTCCCTTCCGATGGGAGCAGGTGCCGACGAAGTGGCATCGTTGAAACAGAAAAAGGGGCACACTTCAGCCAACGGAACGGCATAGAGAACAACAAAAACAAAATACAAACACGGGGAAACAAAATGCAACAACAAATTGATCTCAGGTTATGCTGAGGCTAGCCGTGTAGTGGGAGACTTAAAAAGAAGCCACGTTTGTACGCGGACTCAATAGACAACAAACTTATGTCACGACGCCGATGCTGCCGAAGAACTGCGTGGCAGATAATTGATGTGGTTTGGCAAATCTGAGACGTCGATCATCCGCACCCATGTCGGGACCTAGCGCTAACGGCACACATTATTGCGGTATACTGCAACTCTACACAACCTGGACAGAACGTGCCACTTGTGCGCTGAGGTTTACGGCATGTGAGTTGAACACTTGGTACACCGCTGGCACCGTTAGTTTTTTGGTGTGCGAAACAGATAAGTTACTCTCAGCACCGCTGCCGCAAAAAAAAAATAGGAACCCCCGCAAACCCTCGCTCAACAGCTTTTCAAGAACACGTCTGTAGCAATAGATTCGTCCGAAAGGGGCCGGATGATACCGGAAGAAACTACGGGTGGTTCACGACAGACAGTGGCCGACGGGTGGAGGGCGCTCCAGCCGCCGGGCCGACCACTAAAAACGTGCACCAGTTAGGGCCGCCAAGAGACAATCACACGCAGCAGCAAGTGCGAGATTCAGATGGAGAAGCATCGCCCGACCATCTAGAGAGAACCCCCCCGTTCAACAATCCAACAAAGCCTCGACAGGCATCTCCGTATGGAAGGCCAGGGGTCCTGTTGTAGCAGCAAGAGCAGCAGCAGCAGCAGCAGCAGCAGCAGCAGCAGCGGCTCACCTTGGCGCTAGTAAGTCCAACAGGTGTTTGCCCAACTCGGGGACGAAGCCTGCGTTGGTGGAGTAACGTTCCGCGTCCCAGTCTTCCGCCTTCGTCCGGGCCCCGTGAACCTGCGCGCCAAAACACCAAACACCCGTGTTGCACATACCAAAGCCCAAAAAGCCGTCACGACAAAGCGCACAAAGACACATGTGCGAGGTCCTCCTGCAATGGAAGCGGAGGCCGGTAGACGGAGATCGAGGTAGCCTTATTATTAGTAACACCCCTAAGGGCTCGATACAGCTCAAAGAAGGAACTCATCCATTAGGTACATGCGTGAAAGACAGGCGAGGTTGGTGCGCACCCGGAAGCAGCCGTGTGGCTTTTTTTTGGTACAGATGCTCGGCATGCACGGAGGTGTTGTACGTGCCGCAAAATGACTCTGCCGCTCCATCTATGTACGGCCACCACAACCCACGGCGAGCCGATCGTGCACCCCTGGGACTACTGCTGTGCATTCTTTCGTACACTTGGTTGCTGCAGACCTGGGTGTATGTCGCGTTTCCTGTGTTCTGGCCGATGTCCAAACGGCGCGGCGGACGGCAACAGCGACGCTCGCCATCGGCGCCATGAGTACATACAGTGAGATCGGAAGGTGCCACGTGTTTGATTTCCACGGCATCATGATCGAGAGACCAGGATATGACCTTCTTCATGTTTAACACCTCACCATCTGCGGCACATGAGTAAACATGCATACCAAAACGTACCTCCATGGGAGAGGAGGCGCCAGCCGAAGCACAAAACGCCCTCGTCACGGTGGCTACAGAGCTCGCGAGAGCGAACACAAGCGTCCTGCTCCCCAGGCCTACCGGTTGCCGCCGAAGCATCTTTCTCATTCTTGCTGCTGTCGCCGCTGCGGCTGCTGCTGAGGTGATGATGCGATGACCACAAATGCAGTTCCCTCTGTTCTTGCACTCCTCGACGAGTGGTATATGTTGGTGCTCCTTACGATTGTGTCACAGGTCTCCCGACTCCCTATTGGTTGTGTGCGTGCGGTGTGCAGCAGAGGTGCGTAGCAGCGCACAAGACGTCGGAGATGATGGAGCTTTGCTGTCTGTGTCCCTCGCTCTCGACGAGCCGGCGACGCTATCTCAGAGACCCTTACCCCGTGCTCAGGTGATGGGCTATCCGAGCGGGCACGAATGACTGTGAGAGGACTCGGCTATCTCGGTCAAGCGGCCCGATGCGTTCTTCGTGGCTGGCGAGCGGCGGTAACCACACCGCGCGAACCGGTGCCGCTCCTCTCTCTGGGATCAACGCACGGGACTGTCAAATGCACAACGCCTCAGCGTACTACGATAAACTCCCCAAAACGCCGTGTGCTGTCTTCAGTCTTCAGTTTCCCAAACTTGTTCTTCCTCTTGCACCTGGATTGGATGGATTGGAGACGGCGAAGCCATGGCACCGAAGAGGCAGAACGCAGAGCTAGAGCGATTGCGGCTGGCTTGTAACGTCGACTCCACGGAAACCATTACCAAAGCCCAAGAGGTGCGTTAGACGCTACATTTTTACATTTTTTTGAAAGTTTGAAAAAAAAACCCAACCGAATTTCTCTGTTGCTGCAGGGGGAAGAAGCGAAGTCTGTGTACGATGTAGAGCTCGCAAGAAGGTTTGCAAGAAAAGGAGCCCACGAAGTACGAGTCGGAGGAGCACTATAGCACGTACTTATTTCTGTATCGACGTTTCCCTGGTGTCGACATGCTCTACACAATTTGCAGCAGTCGCACCAAAAGCTACTTGGTGTTGGTATTGGTATTGTTGCATATTCGCTTCTGTACATGCATGGGAGTGTGCCTGTAGAGCAGCAATAGGCGAATGCAAACACGTATGTAGGCTTGTCTTGTAAAGTATGTTCTCTCTCTCTCTCTCTCTCTCTCTCTCTCTCTCTCTCTCTCCACCCTCGCATATGTTGTGCGGTATGATACATGTAACGACGGAAACACTTAACGCGGGGGTGTATTGGCGTCATGTGCCGTCGTCATGTGGTATGCGATACAGAGTAGTACACAGCAGCAGTAAGGTGTGTGCATGTACATACTGCAGCAATGAGTCGTGCGGGTATCGTGGGCATGTGATATGTACGCCATGCCATGACGTGTTGCCTCTTACACCCGACGCATCTTGTACGCTGTACGCGATCCCAATCTCGCTCAGCCACTGCTGAGGTAGGGTAAGGTGGTGGTCCCACAGCGCACTCTCCTGCCGTTTTTTTGTGAAGATGCCACCTTCCAACTTTCCTTTCGCGATCCACCCCTTAAATCACATGTTGAGAAACGTTCCGACATGCCGTTTCCCCGCAGACAACTGAGCCGAACTCTGCACTTGCTCAGACGAGCAGCGGATGTCTGCGTTTGATGCATCTCACATTGTGATCGATCATGCCCTTTGTCGCCAGCAAGCTCCCACGGGCATCTTACCCACCACATGACCCGCCCACGGCAGTAGGTTACGGTAGATCGACTTGGAGTATGGTGCAGACTCGAGGCAAACCTTAGACTTCTCTCGCAACAACGGCGCGCCCCAACGTCCAACCGAACACGACCCCACAATTCCGAGCAGATTCTACGGCGAATGGACACCAAGTGCAGGCCCGGGACCCTGGGGCGGGGCGACCTCTTTCGGACTTGCATCGCCTTCGACTTGGCCTGTCGCGCCCTCAACTGCCCCGTTCCGCAGAAGACCGCGGTAAAGCTCTGCGGCGCGCCTTCGGAAAGCGTCTACGTCGCTGCGCTCGGCACGGCACAGAGGTACAGTGTAGGGGCATCGATCGTGTGTTGCAGCAGATGATGAAAAAAGAAAGGTATGGCGTGGCTTGCGGTGCGTGGTTCGGCACCGTCCGTGATGTGCATGGGTCGAACCGGTCGGCTACGGGATGGAAGGTTTCGTTCGGTGCGGTATAACGTACAGTATGCAGTTCGGGTCACGCTGATTTGCTAGTGATGTGAAGGAACAGTACGGCGCATGCTAAATAGCTTGGGTGGGGGTGACGGATCGATGTGATGCACACGCACCTAAATAGACGCATTTCGCACTCTCTAGGTATAGAATAGAACACCTTGCTGCCAAGCGAGCCCTTGCGCCTTTCCTTCCTCGACAAACATTCACTCGCCGACCACCGCGCCTAGCGTTTGCGCCCCGAACAGCAGTCCTTGCTCTGCACGTATCGGTGCCGCCCCTTCCCCGTTTCAGGCTGCTAGGGGTGCAGCGGCGGTACACGTGCAAGGAGATAGCCGAAAGCGTGGGAGACAAGAGCGCGGGCATGAAGGCCGCCGTGGAACTCAAGCGATACAAGGTACAACAGCAATGTCGGTGGACCGTTCCGGTGTTTTGCAGTGGAGCCGAGCGCCAGATACGTTGCGAGAGTTATGCGTTCGGGTCGTTAGCAGTTCGGCCGACATTCGGGTCGTTAGCAGTTCGGCCGAGCCGTTCGCGCGCTTTTGAAGCAGCGTTCGGACCTGAGATACGAGCCATCCCACAAAACTCGACATAGACAGTGTGGCCTGCAGTGTCTAGGGTAGCACTTTCTGCTGCGTTACATCCGATATTCTCGTCTACTCGGGCCTGACTTGAAGGGGCTCTGAAGCGTCGAGGAGCATGGCGAGAGAGAGAGAGAAAGAGAAGAGAACGTATGGAGTCGCTCTCTCTCTCGTTAGATTTGAGCGCAGACCACGCCGGGACAGTTTTGTTTCCTGACTTCCTACAGTAGTGCGCATCACAGCTGCAATAACACGGACGAACCCTCTCGTATTGGTACATGCAGGATTCTTTCGTGATGGTGTGTGTTACTGGCCGTGGCGGCCGTGCCCCCGCTGTACGTGCGCGCGGGTGTTGCCTGCCTGAGGGACGGAACCCAACGGACTAAGTCGACCATCTCTTGGCATCGCCGCCAAGCCTACACATCATCGAAACCCTCCGTACCGGCGCACATCCCTCCATCTCCGTTTCTCTGCTTGTACGTCTCGCCAACACCGACCATGCCCCTACGCGAACCTTACGTCGAATCGTTGTCCCACGCCACACGTTTATTCTTGCACTTCTTTGCCGCCCGCCCGCCGCCGCCGCCGCCGGCACAAATCGACGAACGAACGAACGAACGGACAAAGGAGCGGTTCCTAGCCTCGTACCCCGTGAGACAGGTCTCAGGCATCGACCTCGACGGTACGGTGTACGCAGTGGCCGCCTTCTACCTGTGCGCCAAGAAGCTCAAGGTACGATTACGACTCCTGCGAGAGGAGTGTTAGGCCATGATCGGGGTCGTGCAGCGATGCACTCCCGTTTTTCAGCGACAGGCTGGGGGGTGTCCGGTAGGTGATGCGGGGAGCGAGGGAGGAAGGAAGAGGTCGGGCGCTTGTCTTCTCTAGGGTACATATCTCCTTGCCGGCGAATGGCACTGGACGCATCATGTGCCAGTTTCATGAGTTGAGTGCCCTGTGGGTGGAGGCGCAAGGTGGCGGTGGCTTCCGAATGTAGCCCGCCCTGCTTAACATGTCATCCCTGCAGGAATACGACTCTTCTAAAGACCCGTGGTATGGCCAGGAGCATGCCACATGCCAGGGGGTGATTCCACTTCCGCTGCTGTCAAGTTATCCTCTCCCGTCCTGTACATGATACCCGCCCGCTTGTGGTACTCGAGTTCATCATGCGGTGCGACGCTCATGTTTTCCCCCACGTCTGCGCTCTGTACCGCCGTGCTGTAAACGAAAACAGCATCCGGTGGACAAGCAGCGCCTCTTGGACCTGTCGCTAGTAAGAGAGGACGAGTTTATGGCCGTCTGCCGCAGCATGCTGGTGAGGTAACGCCGTCGCCGCCGCCCGCTCGGCTTGCGGGGCACAACGAATAGGAATCTCTAGACCTTTGTTGACCAGGACATGGCGTCACCACACGCTTGCGTTTGGAGCCCGCTTGGCTCGGTGTTGGTAGTAGTGTAGATCGTTGGGGAATGCGGGTGCCGGCCGAACATGGTCCGTTGAAAGGGTTGTTCGGGTCGTCTGTTGTGCGTTGTGATGGTGTTGTAACTGTTCTCATTATGAATTTCGTTCCACATTCTGCTGTTATCCGCTCAGCCCAAGAGTGGTCCAAGCACATGCAGCTGTCTGCACCATTTTAACGCAGCTGCACAAAGCTCGACACGCTTTGATGCTGGCTGTTTTCTTTTCGCTACTGCGGTCGCGGAATTATTATTGTTGTTTGTTCTTCTTTTGGCTAGACGTGCAACCGACGGGAGCAGTGCTCCTCGCTCCCTTCCTCACTGCATATGCTACGGTCGGTTTGTCGTTTGCTTGGCGTTACTATCACTAGGACCTGTGCTACAGCACCCTCGGCGTGTCGGTGAGCGACAAGCCGACCGCCGAACGACTCTCACGATTCCAGAAAGCGGCGGCCCTCAACAACAAAAACAACGGTAGCTCGTCAGCACCATCAGGCGTGAAGGACGAACAACGCCCCCAAGGGTCCGCTGCCCAAGGCCCCGCTCGTTCTGCCACGCTCGCCTCCTCGGGCCCTCAGCGCCGAAACGGCGGCGGTTTCGCCGCCTCCGGGAACCGGCGGCGGATCCCTCTGTCAGGGGGGAGGGAGCGATTAGGGGCGCCGGGAAGCCACGTCACGGCGCTGGCGAGGAGCATCCAGGCGGCGACGCAGCGGAAGCGGCACGGGGGCATGACGGTCGCCCCGGTGAGATGTGCCCGGTAGATATCTAGCTTTTTTTTTTTTTTTTCGGTTCCGCCGCAGTGAAGGGTACCGGTACCGCGCGAGAGGAGAGGCGGGGCTTTCGACTCTCTTGGTCGCTCCGCTCAGATTGTGAGTGCCTGTGAGCACGTGTGCCATGCACATGCGTCTTCGTCTCGTTGGTTTGGGAGAGTGGCCTCGTTTCTTGTGGTGCGTTGTGGCGGGACACATCGGGGTTCGGCGTGGATGGTGACTGGGGGTGTCGAGGTGTGGTTAATTTGACATAGGTCTCGCCGATCAGACTTTGAAGACTGTGGGTAGGACTTTGAGAATGTGTGCTCTGAAGAATGCGTACGAACAACCTCTCGCGGTGAAGGAAAAAAAATGGGGCGGGGAAGATGCCGCCTGTATGTGTTGGCATGCTTGTTTGGGACATACGAACGGCACGTTTTCGATGTGGATTGGTCGTTTGGGAAGGTGTGAATTTTGCCTTTTCTTTATGCGTTTCGCATAAGCACTCTCGGGAGTATGTTGCACGATAAATTACATACATTAAAATATTGTTGCAGACAGACAGCAGCTCGTTTTCCCCTCACACCAAGGCTTTGCTGCAGCACTTGAAAACGAGGCCGTCATCACGCCTGACGATTGATTCACAACAGGTATATAGGTCCTACGATCAACGTCCTCTTCATGGATAGTTTCGTCGCAACATCGTGGATGGCCTTTTGTTGCAGCCTCTCCCTTGCACCCACGCGGTGCAGGACTTTTCCCATCCCGTCCTGGTGTGTGTCACTGTTCTGGTTTCACGGCTCCCCCGACCGCTTCCGTCACCGCTCCTGCTGCCGCCCCTCCTTCTACCGCCAATCCTGTTGCTGCTGCTGCCGTTGCTACTGCTACTGCCACTGCTGCTGCTGCAGTTGGAACCGGGCGGAAGCAACGAGGCGAGCGACTCCCTCAACGACAGGACCCACCACCGCCCCGCCACCAAGCGTCCGCGTCCCACCGCCGATGCCACCGAAGCCGCCGCCGCCCCCCCTGCCGAGCCCGCCGGCGGCGGACCCGAGCCACACGACAGCGCCGCCTGTTCTTCTGCCACCGTTCCCGCCAGGTGCACCGCCCCCGCCCCGCCGAGAGCCGCTGTCTGCAACCCGCACGCCACCGCTGCTACCGCATCTCCTGCTGCCGCCGTCGCGGCCACGGTGAGCGGTAGTGGTGTTGACAACGGGTCTGCCGCGGCCGTTAGATCGGCGTCGCGAGCGCCTCCCGCCGCCGTCCACAACCCTTACGCCCCGAAGCCTTGCGCTGCGGTCCGCAATCCTTACGCGGGTTCAGGGAAAGGAAGCGGGGGAAGAGGAAGGGCGGGGGGGGACGGCAGCCGGCGAGGGGGGTGTGTGGGCGGGACTGGACCCAGGGCGGGGGGCGAAGGGCCACGGGGGGATGAGGAGTACACAGCGTGGAAGCAGAGGGTGTTGGCTTCCATGGAGAACCGGATGAAGGAGACTCTGGTCAAGGAAGACGCCGATTCTTCTTCACCAGCTGCTTCGACTGCTGTACCGGCTTTCAGCGGCGGGGGCGGCGGGGGCGGCGGGGGCGGCGGCGACGCCCCGGGTGGTGGTAGCGAGTCTTCACAGCGGGACAATGCTCCCGCTGCTGCTGCGATTGTTCCTGAAGGTAAAGTCTGGTTGGGGTGGGATGGTTGCGTTCCGTTCTCCGTTGCTTGTTGCTTCCTATAGGTATTTGCGGCGTTGTCATCGTGGCTCTGCGTTGTTGTGATGGCCATGTGCTCTTCACCCCCCCCCTCACCCCCCCCCCCGGTGTTTGCCATCGGGATTGGGTTTTCGTCGCTTGGCAACGACGTTGTAAAATAAGCTAATTCACTTCGTGAACTCGGCAACCAGGTTACCGTTTTTTTTTTTTACCTCTGTTTTTTTTTTTGCGGTGACCATAATGGTGGTCGAGTAGATCATGTTGTGCGGGGTTGAGAAGCCTCACTCCGCGCAAGGGGGATGATCACACCACGTTGTGTTAAAATGGTAAAGCATCCTCGAGGCAGTTACACAGTAGTGCTTATAACTGTCTCCGGAAGTGAAAGCACCAGAAAATAAATTAAGTCATACGCAGCTGTCATCCGTACGAAAGGAAGTCAGCACAAGATGCCGAACACCCTTAGCAGGATGCAGCTCACCCTTCATGCGACTCGCCAAATACCTCACGGCGCTTCGCGCTTGGTGATGTGAGAGGCTGGTCCGGTGAGAACCCGGCGTGCTCCGTCCTGGCTTTGTAGGGATGCGAGGTCAATGGTCTAACGACTACGGCATGGACGACTATGAGTACACCCCCCCCACTCACTCCCTCGACCTTGCCTTCAAGGGTTAGATGGGTTGTTGTTGTTGTTGTTGTTGTTGTTGTTTGTCACATAGTTCGTAGCCAAAATGTTACCCGCGGTCGCAAGCCACGTAAGAAGAAAAACGTGTTGCAGTGAAGGAAAACGTTAGTTTCGTGCCTTCGATGGCATCGATCTGGGACAGATTGAAACCAACGACAAGGCCACAGACTATACGTCCAATGGTTATATGCAACGATATTTATCTTGTTTTTTTCTCGGGGCAGATCCGTCGGCACCAGAGGCCGCCAGTCCCGCGGCCGCGCTTCCTGCCACCCCAAGTAACGATTCGCCGGAAGCACGGGCTGCGGCTACTCCGCGGTCGTCGACAAAGAACAAGAGCAAGCAGCCCTCTCTCATGTCGTTCTTTACTCCCGGAGGAGGAGGACAAGACAAGAACGAGAGCTGAAGGATTGGGAATGATAAAAACTTTCTTGCCCAATGACAAACCCTCTCTTTGTTTGGAAGTTTTAGGCCCGAGATTCACGTTCCAAGTCATAACGCCGGAAAAGCACTTTCCACATGAAGAACAGTAGGGCGTGCCGCGCTCGCTATTCGTTCGTGCATCGGGCGTGCCGTGCGTGTACCGTGGGGCAAGGTCTACCTAAAGTACACTCCTTTTTAGAGGGCTCGAGACGCCGAGTTTGCTTTTGGAGTGTTAGCAGAATGTCGTTTCGCGAAGGCTGCGAAGATCGACGTTGGTGTTGTCTGTCCCCTGCTTGTGGTAGCGTTGGCGATACCTGAATATATATACAGGTCGTGCGAGTGTAGAGGATGATCGAAGCCCGTAATCGTGGAGGATGTGTTTCGATGTGTGCACTACCACCCGTAGCGCCATATTCGGTCGCGGGAGCGATGGGGCTACACAAGCCCGGAAATGTGGACAAGGGCGTGAAGATGGGCAAGAATTATTCAACCCTGTGGGCAATGGCATCGTCGAACAAGCCTATTGGTTGGGTTACCACGGTGCTTGAAGTAGGTGCGGTACTAATGCAGTTTTGGAACAGTTTGACACAACGTTCCACTCAGCAATTAACTCTTCAGTTCTGCGCGGCGCGCTCCCGTCGTTGCACCCGAGAGATGGAAGGGTCGCTTAATTGTGGTCCCGCGGAAAGTGCTCAGAAAGGTCAGAATGCAGAGCGGAACTACAGGTAATCGATTTTTTTTACCACGATCGACCGCGCTAACCGGCTGGTCAATGAACTAACGTCAGTCTCAGTGAGGTTGAAACCAAAATATGGTTGATCTGGGACCCCATGAGGGGACGTCACGGGAGAGGCTAAGCTACTTCATTGTGTCGATATATGCTTTTCGAAGATTTCGTGGAGATTGTTCGAGTCAGTGAAACACGGCAACCTGTGGCCGTTGTGGCGAACATCTTGCCGCATCAACCAGCCGTATCATGCATACATCCGGGGCCGCCTCTGCTTCTTCAAGAGATTCTGTGGTACCATAGGACGTTCAGGAAAGGAAGCATGGAAGTCGAATCCCGCAACGAAATCTCATCGTTTTTCGCTGCTGCGGTGACACTTCCACGACACGTATGACCAAGCAAGTCAGAGGGTGAGTTAGTTCCCCCATGCCTCTTCCCTTTCCCGCCTCTGAGCCACGCAAGGTTAACGCCAGCACACGCGGTATTCTCGCACGATCACCCATCCTGTACCCAACTTGCGTGCGGAGAGAGCGCCACTTGGCAACTTTAGTTGCACTTCGCCTCGGATGTGAATTTTTCTTAGTTGCACTAATTTTTTGAACACCACCACCGCCGCTCACTCGCACGCTGTGCGCACATCATTCTCTCTCTCTGAATTTGCACTGGACGACACGAAATACGCCCGAATTGATAGTACACCCTGGTGCTGGTGCAAATACATGATCTGCCTCCCCTGGGTGGTTGTCTCACAGGAATCGACAGCGATGCCCCCGGGTGGGCTCCCGGCCATAATAAAAAATTGCCCGAAACCCAACATAAAAGTATACACAAACGTGGTGAAATCGCTATCTCCCGCCGCCTCCCCTACCAAAACATCAACTACTAAAATGTGCCCACAAACCCCCACATTGCGAACGCACACAAATTTACAGTTTCTCTAACAAAACGCTGCACCTGATACAGTAGCCGGCCAGAGAAGTCTCGCTCAGCGTGGCTGCCCAAGCAAGCAAAAAATCAACGCCCCGTTTCCTGAGCAGTCGAACATGACACCACTACAGCAACAATGCTCGTCCCTACAACAAGTCGGTGCACTTCACAACAGGACTAGCCAGACAGCCACAGAGGCGGGGGGCCTCCGTTTTTCACTCCTCGCGCCCCGCTCGGACAACGCCTCGGAAACCGGCGGAACTTCGGATAATGTCCGCGACGCCGTTGCAGTGGAGCAGCCCCAGCACCGCCACCACCGGGCGACCGGGGTGGTCACGGCACGCCTTCATCACGTTATCGGCGAGCACATCGTCCCGCTCTTTGATCACCAGCCTAAACCGGGGGGGGGGGGGGGGTACAATAGCGGGATATCTCAAGAATTTTGTGATCAAAGCTGCTCACTATTAGTTTTTGGAGCGAAGAGAGGATCTGAGCTCTTTTTGCGCTTACAAGTTCCAAGACGTCCGATGAGGTCCGTGGTTACCCATGCTGTTCCAAATTTCGAACCCATCCGGTCTAGTCGTATTTTACCGTTTGGAAAATATGGGGGCATCGTAGCTGGGAGTGACGTAACGACAGAAGTCAAAACACTCGGCCGTGAAGGGAAGGGAAGGACGTCGAAGAACGTGCGCTATTGGGGGTTCTTTGGCGTCCAATCGTTCGTCCTTACGGGCAGGTTCGTGAAGACGTGTGGACAAAACCCTCTCTTCGCTGTGCTTGCATGATTTCCGGCCCGGTGCCCCATGGCGTAATCCATCACCGGGGTGCAGTATCGTGCCAAGCTCTGATCACGAAACGATGTGATCAAGTTGCGGGTCATGCCGCCTTCCTCCCCCAACCAAACCTCCGCACATGGTCTCCGAAAACACAACTAAACCGACCACATCGCGAACAGCGTGTTGGACACGTCATCAACCAAATATATGCCTGAGACACAATTAGCGCAACTCCACGCACTGCCGTTACGCACAATCGACCAACAAAATACAATTAATAGACAACCAACCGACAGCCTCATTCACACACCACCATTCACACCAAAACTACTCCCGCCTCGCCTGCTGCACGCTTTTCTCACCGAAAAAACCTCAGCATGTACCAGACGGACAGCACCACCAACAGCGTGTCCAACACATCGCTGGTTCCCTCCAGCAAACGCCCCAGGTCGACGTCGACGGCCGCCACTCCTCCCCCCACCCCTGCCGAACCGGCACTATTAACCCCGCCCACCCCGCCGAAGGCCCCGAACCCCCGTAAAGCCCCACCGCCGCTGCCTGAAGCCGCCACTGTTGCCGTAGCGACGCCCCCGATGGACCTCTGCAACGTCTCGGAAACCACCATCATGGGGAGCAAGAGCGGCAGCAAGAGCATCCCCAACGCCTAAGGGTAGGGGAAGGGGGGGGGGGGGGGTAGAAGGCTGGGAAAATGAATCTGGGAGGGGTGTGGGGGGAGGATCGCCGACAACACATGGGCGGGCGGCCCATTTCTCCAAAAAAAGCAAGACGCTCCAGCTCACACAGTGAAGCAAGGATGTCCACACAACTGTGAGCGTTAAACTTTGCCACTGTAAAAGGAAAAGTAGCAACCCTGTAAAAAGCGGGCACGCCTGTACTACTATACCCACCTGTCGCTCCCTCCACACGGTGTCCAAGACGTTCAGCGAGTCTGGCCACTGCCTGCCGCTAGGCCCGACCACTGCCACTCGCACTATTCTCGCATCAGAGGCTAGCGTGCCCCAATTCCACCCCGAGGTTGCCTCGGTCTGCAACGACGCAAAAAAAAACGTAGATACGAAAACCCAGCATCATCAGCATCATCCCGTCAAAACCATACCACTCCTCTTCTCTCGGCATTTCGAGGGCGTTTGGAGCGTGGCACCCGTCAGTAGTACGGGCGTGGCGCACGTCAGTTGTGCGGCATCTTCGGCCCAATCATCAAGCAGTCAAGAACGTTCGGGGCATACGATGATATATTGATGCTTCCAGCTTCAGATCACTGGAGCGAAACACCTACAATGGTGTCACAAAGCACGCGGCAACCCAGCGCCAACCCCACGCAGTTGGGGTCCCTCAAAAGTGCCTGTATGTTCCCGCCAGACCCACCGGTACTACAGCGGGCAACCGACATTATCCAGAGATTGAGACAGCGTGAACAATTCTATCTGCGTGGAGCGATTCCACCCACATAATACCGGGCAGTGGCAGTGTTCAGCCGGCACTACTAAGGGACCCCCGCTGCATCATGAAACCATCGAAAACCTTTGCGCGAGAGCACCTCATGACACAATTCACGACCTGAGGTGGCTACGTCATGCAACGCCGAGGTACCATCACGACCAGCAAAAACTAGAACGTTCGCCAAGAACTTGCGAGCGGCAATCAATCTCTTCTCCGTATGTATCCGAAATACCGCGGTCGCGTGGACCAAAGGCCCCGAGACAGTGTTGTGGAGCCGTGTCGCCGCAGCCGTTCGACAGCATCCGAAGAAACCCCTTAACCATAATACACACCGAATATCGCCGTTCAAGTACAACGACACGACCCTCTGCCAGACAAGACAAAAAACAACAACAAAACTTAAACTTTCCTCTTTCCCTCTGCTCACCTCGGCAGCATCCAACGTCCCCACACTAACCCCGCCGCCGCCCGCCCCAGGCGAAGCTCCCTCCGGCGCCCCGTCTCCCCTACCCACCCCGTGTTTCTCATCACCACCCTCCCCTCGACCCGTGAGCGCTGTCAAGGCTCCACCAAGCCGTCTCAGCGTCTCCTGTACATCCCTATCGCCAAGCACCACCGAGCACTCCCCGGGACCCGCTCCCCCCCCCGCTGCTGGCGAAACCATCCCGCGTGCTACCCCTGTCGAGTAGCCCGGCCGTACGGAAGGGTCGGCGTAGACCATGGCCGTCTTGAACTCTAGCCCCGGGTCGAAGTCCCCGAGGCGCTGCACGACGTACGGCGCGCTCAGGAGGCCCGACAGGATGCCCTGGTCGGTCGGTGCCCCGCATGCCACGATTATTTTTTTACGCAAAGAAGGCATGATAAAATAGCGACGTCGGGTATTTAATATTGCGTCTCGAAGAAATAGAGGGGGGACAGCGATAGGCATTCGTCCCTCGGGATGGCCGTGCGCTCCAGTCGGTGGAGAGGGAGCGACCGCTCTGATGACACAACAAACACAGAGAAAACAAACAGCGGCTATTGTGCCGCACGTTGGTCACCTGCACGAGACCCGACTTCGCGGAGGTTTTCTTGACCCCCTTGGCCCAGGAGCTGAAGGCCGACGCCCACCTCTCTTTGCCCTCAAGGGGCGCGTCCCCCTGTTTATATTGCCGCGGCAGCGTGGAACGGTGCGGAGAGGAGGGGGATTCCGCCACGGCGCAGAGTTTAAGTAGAGCGCCGGACAACCAAGGAAATTTCCAGGTGGCCCACGCCGGTTTTATTAAGCAACATGTTGGATGAAGGACGGAATGGAAATCGGTTGAACGTTGGGGGATACGGTTTGGGTTAGGGTCTCTCTATTTATACATCAAACCGAACTTCGTCGCGTGGGCAGTCGGTCATTTCGTGGTGCATTTAGTGCAGCAAAGACAACACCGGAGAGGACGGGGTGGCAAACAATCAAAAATTGAGTGCGAGGGACGAGAACGCTGTGGAGGCGAAGCTATTGGCAGCACCGGGGGAACGGCGGCGCAAGAAGACCTATTGAGGAGTGGCAGCACAAGGAGGCCGGCGGACGGCGGCTGATGGCACAAGCCCAGAGAGCAGGGCTCTTTCTGTACAGCACGCGAACGGGCATCAGCGACCTCTCTGATGTTGTTGCACGAGCACATAAACACACCACGAAAACACCCTTCGGTTGCCGGCATTGTTCAACACCCAAAACAGGGCGGAAAACGGACATCACCCTACACCCACGGTGCTGGAGCCTATACCACGCACGACCCTCCACGCGCAGCCTATCCAACAAACCACCAACGAAGTGTCGGCCATGCTTTAAGCGGTCTCCTTCGTAGCCCCCCTCTCCGAGGATCCACCTCGCTCCCCCCCCTTGTGGGAGCGAGCAACAACAGCCGCAGCAACGAAAAACAATCGTGGTGAAACAAAAACAAAAGCACCTATGTACAGTACGTCAACACCGTCAGTCACCTTCCGCCATGCGTGCTGAGCAACGGCGCCATCTACAGTAGTAGGACTTTTCTCAAACAGACCCTACTGTTCCCCGCCCTTTGCTCTACGGTTACCTTTGCTCTCTTCTCCAGGTCCCGCCGGAGTGCCTTATGCCGACTCTCGCACAACTCCAACACCACCGCCCCGGGCCGCACTTTCTCGAGCACGTCCTGCACGTCTCGTCCCGATGCGTGAGAGCCGTGCAGGCAGCCCACCTACAGGTAACAACATGCCACAAGAGAGGGAAGCGTAAGAGATCTCTTGCTCGGAATCCACAAATGGTTCCGTGCGGTAATGTAGAGGCGTTGTGCGGGAAGGCGGCATCCCCTCCGCATAGTTCAAGACTGTGCGGCAAAATGAACCCCAAAGCCACCCAACAGCGACAAACGATAACAGCCGTCGCCACCGCAGCAGCATCACCACCTACCACAAGGAAAAAGCAACCGAGACGACAAGCAGGAGTAGTTTTTTTCTCACCAAGTAAATGTCGCAGCCTGTGGCCTCGTCCCTCAGCACCAGAGAAGTGTGCGGGATGTTCTGCGGATGGCGGAAACATCGGACGTACAAAAGAAGGTTAAACCGAGATGAGCTGAGCGCGTCGGCGTTCATGGCGACCGCGTGCCGCGGCCCAGTCGGACGAGGTTTAGTTGTTTGTGCAAGGGAGAGGGGGTAGGGTGGGCGCAGAACAGCAGACGCATATACAACAAGGAGTTTCGTGAAAAGAACCCGGCGGAAATTTTGCGAGCACGACAATTGCTGCGTGAGACAAACGGCGTTCGCAACACACACCAATCATGCTGGTCAACCCAAAACAGAAATCCTCCAACCGTTTCTGAGTATTATAATAATACGCAACTACAGCAGCAGCAACTACATGTATGCATACCTGCAGCGATGGTGGTGGCGGAGAAGAAGCGTTGCCGTTTCCTGCCGACGCACCCAGTCGCGACGAAAAGGAGCGTGTGCACCAGCCTGGCCTAGCTCGCAAACTACAACCCAAGCCCTTCCCCAAAGCGGCAAGGCCTGCTTTCCCCGCCCTGCCGCCACCGCCCGCGGAAGATACAGCCCGCCATCGGTTGCTGGTGCTCGCAGAGGCGCAAAGGCCACCCGGAGCAGGCGGGACGTGGAAAGCGAGCAGTCTTGGGGCTGCGACAATCGCAGCACCTTTACGGCGAGCAAGTCAACAGCACGAAAATTCGGAGAGACGGGGTAGGGCGGCCCCGGGGGTGTCCGGGCCAGCGAAGTTAGACAAAAAGAGTCTCGCCCAGCGAAATGGTGCGTGTTGCAAAGAAAAACCTGCCAAGCACCATGACGAACGGCGTTAGTCGCTTCTTTGACGCCGCCGCTGATTGTGGACTCACGTTTTACAGGGCCGACACACGATGCGAATGTGCAACAAGTGCGGAACGGCAGGGGATTTCGAGCTGAGTGCTTCAAAGTTTGCGTGGGCAAGGGCAAACACTATTGCGCATGAGAATATGCCTTACAGCGGTGACTCTGCTCTGAACAGAGAGCACGTAGCAAATAGATTGCACTGCATGACAAGAAACAAAGAGGTCACATTGTTGTATGCATAGAGAAATCGAACCCCAGCGTCAGGTCGGCGGGACTGTCAAGTTTTCATAATCTCAATTGACTGCAGACTTCAGGCCTTCGAGCTTGCCCTGCTTGAGGTACACAAAGGCATCCCCATACCCACCGCCGGCAAGACACGTGAAATGGCTGCCTTGACCACACAGCACACGCCACTGAATGCCTTGACTTAGAATCACATTCGAAACAGCTACAGCAGTTTAGTACAACTGCCGCAGACGTCTACGCGGTAGGTGTTGAACCTTTTCGATGGGACGCGGTGGATCCCGCCCGTTTCATCTACGCCGTCCTTGTGCCATAAAGGCCTCAACAGCGTGTCCATAGAATACTAGCACTCACCCACGTAGAGAGAGCGCTTCATCGGGATGCAACGGAATCGTGGACTATCGCATTTCAAGCGCAAGTCAAGTCTCTGCTGTCTGAGTTCCCGGAGTTATTAAGAGGGGGTTCCGTGCAATCGAAAAACGGTACTATACCGTAGGTGGCACAAGATATAGACCACTTGCAACAGGACCCGCCGCACCAAAAAAAAAAAAATGCTCTGGGTGGAGGGGAGGTTCTGCGGGGGATATTTTCAAGAAATCATAACTTTTTGCCCCGGATTCGGATTTTCATAAAATAAATTGCGTTGGATAGCTGACGAGCTGAAGTTTTTTTCTGATTTTTGCCTTGTTTTTTGGAAAACGGGGGGACGAATATCTTGGGTTTTTGTTGAATAACCCAGGCTGTTCGAGAAAATATAAATTTAGTTCGGGGGAAAGGGTTGATTTTCGTTTAAGAATAACTTTATCTTTGTGCCTCGTTTCCAAAACAAATAAACAAAAATCGCTGAAAAAACTTCAGCTCGTCAGCTATCCAACGCAAATTGTTTTATGAAAATCCGATCCCGGGGCAAAAAGTTATGATTTTTTGAACATATCCCCCACAGAACCTCCCCTCCGCCCAGAGCATTTTTTTTGGTGCGGCGGGTCCTGTTGCAAGTGGTCTATGATATTGCCCCTTGATCACTTGATTTTCAAACAAAAGCTCGATTACTCCACGGCGAAGATGCTACAGTACCACAGTCAAAACAGTGCATTTTCGGAAAGCTCTCGACCAGACGGTTCCAACGTCGCCACGTTCGACAAGCCACACTTTCTGCTGGCGAGAAATCGAGCTTTGAAAAACGGCCGAGGGGTGCGGTATCTGGTGTCACCTTGGTAGCCATTTGATCTTCGAACAAGCCCCCCTACTGAATATCTCCCGATCTTCCTGATCTCACACTATCATACAGCATACACACAAAGGGAATTGTTATTCGCGGCCGCGTTGTATTTGAGTACGGAAGGCCTACGGCGGGGCATTGTGGTTTCAGAGCACGGCAACTTACAGCTGAAGGTGTGATCGGCGAGGGGGTGTACTTGCTCGGGCTCGAATCTATCCTTTGTCAGTCGCTTCCGGACCGAAAAGAGGAAGCAAAGAGAAAGACGTTAGTTTGTGCCAGCATGACGCCGACTTAAGAGTCCGCCACAAGGCTTACGTTCTTGGGGATTCTTCAACGTTGCCCATGGTTGCGTGGATGGCGAGCACGAACGAACGCGGAGTTCTGTGTCCAAGGAAGAAAACTTCGACAGCGGACTTTGTACGGTAGGCCGTGGCATCAGTGAGGCGAAAATACATCCCTCTACACAAAAAAAAAGATATGCGCGGAAGTACAAAGTTGACGCAAATGGACATGTGTTCAACCCGCGCTTCCCAAACATTACTAAGCCCTCTCTTCCTACCTGAAACCCACCGACCATGGTACCTATAATAGACGGGTACGCAATCATTATTTATTTGTGTCCGAAGTTGTTGTTCGTTTCGTGCTGCTGTGCCAACTGCCACATAGTTCCTCCCAGACGGCATGCATCGCCCCGCCTAGGCGTCAACCGCTATACTGGGCGCCAGCAATGACCACACCGGCAGCCACAGCTACACAACCCGCAACCCGACCAAAAGGGCGGTCGACGTGGTCTATCACTAGACCCCCAAAACCAAACAAATGCTTGACCTGCAGGTGAATGTTTCAGGAACGGAGCTAACAACACACACGACGAAACGAGTGAACACAACTCTGAAACCCCATCCGAGCCGCACGACCTAACACCCGCGACAGAGGTTTGAGCAGACTAAACCATAATCATGGACAACCTGAGGGAAAGTCAGACCTGCGCCTGTATATTGTAGCGCGCCAAAGGAGCGACAGAATAAACAGCTGCCAACGGACATTACAACAACCAAATCAACGGCAGAGTACACTACACGGAAAGTGAGAAGAGACAAAACGAGGGATCAGAAATTCGGCGAAGGGCCGAGCCGTTTGCGAGCTTTGAACAAGCTATGGCTAACTCGTTTCCGGCTCCCCATGCGATCGCGAAGAAAGTTCTTGGCACTTTCCGCGGCGTGGGCCTTACTCTCGTCATCGGCATCAACGCCACCGTCATCCTCGTCTAACACCACCAGTCGGAAATTGTCGCTGAGACGAAGAGGCGCCAAGTGACATGAAGGGGGTTACATCCAGAGGGATTGGCAAGAGGGGGGCGGCGGGGGGTGATGGGGTTCAGAAGGAGAGTGGGTCTTACGCATGGGGAGTATCAGACACCGAGACGGAACGCTACAGCAAGACAGCAAGTGGCGCATAAATTTACAGCTGAAACGTACCATATTGCCGAGTTTAGATTCAAGTGGGCAAAGCACTGGAGAGGGGTTGGCCCAAGAGATGACACGAACGGTTGTACCGACGCACGGTGAGATGCACAGAAGGCTACGCCGGAGCGGGAAGGTCTAGTGGCTGCCGAGAAGAAGCAAGGACCCAATGGCACGCAGGGGCTCGGTAGAGAAGGCCCCGACGCAAGGCAAAGGGACAACGAGGCCGTGCGGGAGAAACATATTTTCAGGAGCAAGGCGCCACCTCGGACAAAAAACTTAACTTTACAGCAGTACTAGGACAACGACGTTCCCAACTTCGAGAATGCCAACAGTCTGTGGTGAGCATCCTGACGCAGTCTCGACCAGGGTTGCAGTGTTCGAAATAAATAATCCGGCACAGCACGTGATCTGTGCGTCGTTGCCACAAACCCTGAGGTCAACAAGTGCAACATCCGACAGCTGCAGGTATCATGCCCAACATCGACGGAGCCTCCATGGAAATGAGAAATACCTCAGCATCAAAAAGCATCCACGGATTAAATCTCAATCGTACACTTGCCCATTCAGGAGATGAGCCCACGTCACTTACTAGTGTACCTTGTACGTGGTCTCTCATATTCCTCTGAAAAACTCCACCTGTCGCCGCCGCAGCAACTATTAGTACATGTACGGCTTTCTTTCAAAAACAACACGGAACCAGCAGGGAACTCGACTATTGCACTGCTGTAGAACCCAAAACCAAACATGCGCCGAAAAAACATGACTGGCAAGATTCGCAGCAAATGTTCACCTCCGCGAGGCATCCCCAGCCTTGGCTCTCGCCTTCCGCCTTCCGCCCTGCCCGGTCGCCGCCGCTGCCGCCGCCGCCGCCTGCTCCTCCGCCTCCAACACGTCCGCTTCCATGCGCTGCAACCCACCGGACTTAACCCTCAGCAGCAAATCCGAGGGGAGCTCGAGCCCGTCTGCCGGCTCGCCTTCCCCGGACGAGGGCTTCTTGTCGCCGCCGCCGTCATCAGCAGCTTTCGAAGACGAGGACGTCCGGGCTCGTTTCCTCTTGGGAGCGGCGGTCGCCTGGCGCGCCTGGTGCTCCGCCTTTCGGCGGCGACCGGCGAGGGCGGTTGCCGCTGCGGCGCTGACCTCCTCCGGCGCCTCGTCGTCGCTGCTTTGCTCCTCGTCCGTGGCGTCTGCTGTTTGGCGCGGGCAGCAGGTGGGACCACAGGGTCGCGTGTGTTTGTATTATTATTTGGTGTACATTGTAAGGAGGTAAGAGCTGTCGCCTGCCCTGAGAACGAGTGATGTGCTTGACATGCCGTGAACTCACGTCTTGGACGCAGCGAGATTTTGTGCACCATGTGTGAGATTGCATTCGTACGCCAGCGACTGCTACAGAGGTCACGTCTTGTATACATAGATCCATGGGAACGACACGTGTTCTCTAGCTAACAGAGTTCTCGAGGGCTATGTAGACTACAGCACATCCTGCTTGCAGCAGGGGACGCTCTCGGCCGATCCAGCTACGCCCTGCAGACAGAGGCGCCCTTCACCCCCTCGGACGACTCTCTGAAAATCAGCATTTGCTCTCTGCCTCATCCGTAGAGTACCACACGACAAAAGAAACGTGCCCATGGTGAGCAGATGTACTTCTCGTGTGGTAGCCGAGAATATCAGGCGGCTGCCCGCTACCTCAGACAGCAGTAACTGTGGTTGGTCCGTCCAATGAAGGTTGTCGCCGCACACCTTGCGCGGGCCACTGACCTACAACTTTTTCTGTGATGTCTGGTGTAGGTTGACCGTCTGCCCCACTTCGGCTCCTTCGCATGGCCATCCTGATCGATGCTCTCGTCACTCCTGTACTTTCTGCCTCGCCCTGCTTCGCGTTGCTTAGTCTGCTGTGCTGTGGCTGGTGCACCCAGGTGGTGGGTGTATCATACCAAACAAAGGTGCGCCGCCGTCGACAACCGCCGTATGCATATTCAAATGTTCACGATTCTGCGTCGCCCACCCAAGCAAGAAGTCAGTCAAGTCAAGACGCCGACACGCGTTGGTAAGTGCATACCTCTCTGCTGCTGCTGCTGCTGTGTCGATGGCTGGCCCTGTGGGGGCAGACACGGGCAAGGGCAAGGGAAAAGGAAGGCCCCGAGATGATGGCGGAGGTTCAGTGCTGAACCCTCCCCAAGGAGAACGCACTCCGCCGCGGGGTGAGGACGGAAGAACTGCTGCCTATTCTTCATCGCGATCCAGGTGGGCCGCGATGTGGCTCAGCACCGCCAACGCGGGCGTGGAAGCTCCTCGGCGCAAGACTGTGTGCGTCTTCGCCGTGGTCGTCTCGATGATGGCTCTGGTGAAAAGCTTCCTAGTCCCGGTAGGTCCGGTTGTGGTTGTGTGTGCTGGTGTATTTGTACATTGTCGAGGGTTATCCAGCAGTACATCCGTTGCCCAGGGTCTCGTCCGCCGAAGGCCGGGTTCTTTGCTGTAACATACAACGGCAACATCGTCTGTACCAGCAGGTTCGTTTTGCTCCTTTGGTGCATCTGTAAGCTAGCCTGGATCTAAGTCGGCTGTTGCTGCGATCCAATCCAGAAAGATGCGTTTTTTCCAAAGAAGACCCAGCCATTTCCTGGCGGCCACCTTTGGATATGCAGTCATGTTAGTACAGTACAGGAGTTCTGCTGTAGCACCTACAGCAAGGGCTTCTGCTAAATACTACTGATAAATACTTACGATACCCTACGCTGCACAGAGGTGTTGGCGCCTTATGTACGGACTACTATCTACAACCTGTTCCGATATGAACCATAGAACGGACCAGTACTGTCCATGCAGCAACTCCGTGTATGTCAACACTCCAAACATGCTTCTTGGTACCTATTCATTCCAACGTCCACAACCCCCCGCCCATCTGCCGCGCTCCCTATTGCCACGCTGTGGTGTTGCTCGAGCAGCCCCCTGGGGCAACCGCTGTGCCGCCTCACTTGGAGAATGATTTGATTCGACTGGTTCTAGCGGAGGAGGTGGAAGGTGTCACCAACACCTTGCAGATGGAAGCCAGGTAAATGGTAAATGGTTCATGCGCCCATGCTTTGTTGCGAGGATACACGCAGTCCGCCAAGCACGGTGCACAGCAGCTACGCTTGCCGCCAAGTGGAAAAGGCCATTTATCACTTGTTGAGGAGGACCGCGATGCTTCTCACACACCTCCCGTTTAGAGCGATCTCCTTCCGTTAAAACTCTGCGTGGTGTCTCTTTTAGTCCACGCATACATACCTCAAAATCCCGTCTTACCCGCTATTCTCCGGCGTGTGTGCCTGCCGCGCTGGTTGCCTGCAGGAGCTTCGAGGAATTTCGAGCGCGTCGAGCGGGAGCGTTGAAGGAAATCGAGGTGTGCGCAAAAAAAAAAACTGCGGGCGACTACTTGCCTCGCCGAAACATGACGGTTTATGTAGCTTACAGCAGTAGATGTCTCCCGCTGAATCATGGGGCCGTGCTACAGGCGGCACACGACGACGGAACGGAGGTGTTGAGAGGGGGTGGTAGAGGGCACAGGCGTTGGTGGTGTCACACGAGAACACGGTACAATAGCTGAGGTGCTTGTTGCGAAAACATTTCCCGACCCAGAAGACTCTAATCCTAGATATTGCATGCGGAGCAGGAGATCGCGGCGAGGTTGAGAGCGTCGGTGCTGGAGGTAGAGGAGCTGGAGGCGCTTGGCAAGGCGGTGCACGAGGACAACAGCGGTGACGCCGGTCTCACTACCGAGGTGCCTCTTTCGACGTGTTCATTACGGAGTTGGCGTGTGTAGCAAAAATATGAGGTCCTGATGACATGTTCAGGCAGAAAACAACGACCCGGTCGTGTTGAGCCTTGCCCCTTGTAGTCTGTCGACTGCCTTTCGTCTCTGCCGTGAGATCCCACCCGCCGTGGCCATCTCCTGGCCTCACGCGGAGAACCCGTAGCGCGCTATCATGATACAACCGGGTGCTTCCTGGCGGGTGCAGATCCCTAAAGATTACACCGATATCACCACCGGTCGTTCCGTTTGTATGTGTACTGCAGCCCCTCCCCACCACAAGTCCTCCTCCTCCCACCAACGGCGGTTTCATCGGACACAGGTCACGAGGGCCCAAGAAAGCCTTCGCGATCTGCACCGCTCGGTGACGGACGAGTTGGGCAGCTTTCAGCGGCGGCTTGAAGAGCAGGTAACACGTAACACGACACTTTTTTTTGCCAGATCATGTACCAATTGGTGGTCGCCGGCTTTTCTATCGAAGAAATTTTGTGTTACGCGGGGGAAGAGTCCACTTGCCGCAAAGCACGGCGGATCACTTCAAGACGCAGCAGCCAACTACCGGTAGCGCGCGGCCCAAACCATTCGTAGTTGTGCCGCGTGAGCCGAAACTGGCGTGGATCCTCCCGTTCGTATGGTATTATTCTGTACGGAGTTTTCTCCTGTATTGTTCGCCAGGTTTGCGCATTGTACGGCGACGACCCCCGTCTGCTCTTTGCTTCACGCCTTTTTCCCAGCACCCAACGCTCGATACCAACACAGCAGTATTCCTACGTTTTGATCATTCCCAAGCCCTGTAAGCCGTACCCTCGTCAACCTCGTGACGTGCACTCTGGTGGTCGTCTGTTTCACTTCACCCCGCCCTTGCTTCATGGCGTGGGCCGTAGTCGGGGACGATGAGAGAGGTTCGGGATGGCACGGCCAGAGTCAGCCAGCTTGCGGAGCGCAGGGAGGATCGAATCGCCGCCGCAGTGCACATGGTGAGGGATACGATGGTCCCACGAAGATCAACAAAAGGGGCGGGTCACGAGTGGAAATATGTCTCATCTTGCTCTTCGTTGCATGCGGGGGACCATGCAAGACGAGTCAGTGTTGTTGGTGTTACAGGTGTCTTAGGACCCCGCTGCGGAGGTAAATGTTTGTATTCGTCCATCACTGTGAATCAGTTCTCACAGCTCACAGCATTTCTGCGAGATAGAAGCTCCAATCCGTGGCCAGTCACGGCTCCCCCCCTGAGGCACCCTGCCCAACCGTCCTGCGGTGGTTGCCTTGGCGTCTCGCGATGAGAAATACATCCCGCCGATGATACGGGCTGCTCCGAGTTGGCCAGCCCCCGCCCCCGAGGCGCAAGTTAGAGAGGGGATGACAGCCCGCCGCCGTCGCCAGGGTGTTGCACTTCTCTACTGCCTTGGTGTTGCTTGGGTTTGACGGCGCAGGATATATGCGGCGTGCGATGCATTTGTGTGCGAGCTACTGTACATACTCGATGGCCCTCGTGATGTGTGTTCTGCTCTCGCTATCGTCGTCGTCGTCGTCGTCGTCTTTGCTTTCCGCGATGGCGGGATGACGGCATGGACAGAAACTAGAATCAAAGCTGGACGACATCCTGGCCGACCTGAAGGACTTCTACCACACGGTGGAAGAACACGTCGACAGCCTGTCTCCGGACGTCATGACCGCTTCAGACCTTGAGGTATTGAAACATCGCACGGGCGTTGAAGTGCTAGGAGGTTTATTGGGGTTGCCCTCACAGAAAAGCAAGAGAAGTTCAAATGGTTAACGGGGGGGGCGGTCGTGGGTAGATTAGAACAGGGTGTCTCCAAGCAAGATCGCCACGTGGGATTTGATCAAATCACCCGAAGCCCTGTCGCCCCTCCTGCATGTCTTTGGGAACTCAAAAGAGTGCAAGATATATCACCTCCCTCTGACCCTTTTCTTCTCACAGGCGTTGCTCGAAAGTGCTGCGGCACAACCTTCGGAGAGAACCGACACAAGCAGGGACGGCGGCGGCGACGCTGCGGAGCATCGAATTCGAGCCCTGTCCAAGGCGGCGGTGGACCTCGCGGTAAAGACGAGGGTGCTCGGAGGCGGTAGCCGGGACGGCGGCGACGAAAGCGGCGGAGGAGGAGGGTGCGTCTCCGAGGGGGCGGTGAGGGAGGAGGTGGACGTGGCGATCGGGAAGCTGATGGCGGATGGTACAGGGATGCGGGACTACGCCAACGCTGCCCTCGGCGGCAAAGTGGTAAGGAGAAGAGGCGTTGTGGTTCGTTAACCCACAACGTAGCATTCATTGTTTAAGCGACAGGCACGTTTGGGCTGAGGAGAGGGCACGCAGGCCCGAGAGGGCAGCGAAACACGACTTGAGGTTCGAGGGGCGATTGATTCGCCTAAACGCCGCTCCTGATGAATTCGTGTGGAGGCTGCCGTGTTCGCGCAAAACCTTCGCCTTGTGACACTGCCGTTGGAAAAGCGGATGTATGGCGCCGGCGAGAGTCGTTTTCGATGCCGCTGGAACACCCTTGTGGTATACACCGCTCTGTATCGTTTTCGCGCGTGTACCTTGCTCAAGTCCGCCGCGGCTTCGCTTTGTATCTGAACGTCGGCGATGATCGACGCTCAAACGGTAAAGCCCCGCTCATCTGTCATGTAATTCGCCCGTCCTCGCCCTCGATCCGCCGCACATGACGACGGTCGACGTTGATGCTGACGCTGACGTGACGCAGCTCACGTCCAAGGGTATGGTGTCCGACACCTACACGCCGTCGTCTTGGTGGGGACCCAGCCGGTATTGGCACGGAGCCGGGGTAGAGAACGGGTGAGAGCGCACGGACCTGTGCGCACACAGCGCACACAAAGCCCTTGCGGGGGTTGCTATTTAGTCGTTAGAGCATTGGTCTACGGCCGCTGGAAACATGTGCTGCGAGTCTGTCCTCGCCCCTAGTAGTGAGAACCCCCTATCCACCGAGGCGTGGTGTTAGAACGTCCTCCCTCCCACCTCCACGCGCCACCTCGCCAGTTTCGCCTCCCTCTGTTTTCTCGGAAACTTTCTGTACTGGAAAAATCCCGAATTCAACAACCGTATTTTGCTGCAACCCACTGGAGCATAAAACGTGGTTGACGATGGCGAGAGCCCTCCCTCCCATCGTCAATGGCGTAGGGATCCCCTTGCCATGTCACCAGCCGTAGGTCCCGCTGCCTGAAACCGATGCATGCCTCGACCTGCCCTCCCTCGTTTGTCGCCCAAGCCCCCTCCATCCTGGAAACCCTAGCCTTGCCCCCCCTCTTATCCCGCACCATGATACGGCCTCAGCGTTGGCCCGGTGGAGTCGGTTATATCGGAGGGCAGCAGCCTGGGCGCCTGCTGGGCCATGTCCGGGAGCGAGGGCCTCGTGACCATCCAGCTTCCCAAAAAGATCACGGTGGACGGAGTCTCCGTGGAGCATGTGTCTAGGATGGTCACTACGGAGAGTGGGTCGGCACCAAAGGAGCTCGAGGTACAGCAGTTTTACCACGGAGGTTGTTCTGTTTTATATTTGGGGGTTAGATCTTATTCCCGGCTCCCAGTCGATTGGATGTTATTGCATACATACGGTACAGTGTGTGGGGGGGTCAACATCGCCGGTTGAATGGGGAACCGTTGGTCCTGTATACATAGCACCGGTGAACTGCAGGGCACAGACTGAATCACCAAGTAATTCTGTACATTAAATAGCGCCGTTCCCTCTGAATAGCGCCGGTCGATGCTCCGGGCACGTAGGGCTGTTCGGGTGATTTGATTGGTCGGGTTGATTTGGCTGGTTCCGCTTTCGGCTGTTAGCGTACGCTTGTGCGATGGGCCAACTTCTACAATATCGCGTCTGCATTTCGTTATCGCTCGGTACATTGGTACGATGGGCTAACTTCTATCGCCTCTGCAATTTGTCGCTCGGCACTCTCTGTACGTTGTCGCCGATAGGTGTGGGGCATGAAGAACAAGAAAGACAAAAAGCCCGCCAAGCTCGGGAGCGCCGTGTACGACGTTGACGGGAGGCCAATCCAGACTTTCCGCATTGAGTGAGTTCGTCGGTCGCGGTCAAGCGTTACCGCGGTGCACACACTGACCTACCCAAGCGCAGCATGCACCGACACAGGTCGTTTCAAGGTAGAAGCAGGCATCAAGGTTCATGGGACACAAGTCGTGCGGCAAACCGTCAAATCTTGATTGAACCTCGCCCGCAGCGCGTTTTTGCGTGCTTGACCGAGAAATGGAATTTAAAACCAATGACGTGAACAAAGTAGGCACGGCGGTGCTGCAGGTAGGCACCCTGAAGCAAGTTGCCCACCAAGACCCCACGGTTCCGGCAAGGGGCGGGGACGGTCGAGTCAGGCGTGTCGTGGCGTCAACACAGCACTACCAGAGTATCGCATCACGCGCGAGGTTCTTCAGCACACTCTCAGCGTGCGGGAGAAGGCCTGCATGTTTTCAGACGGGGGTCAGATCAATGCAATGGTCGTTTCGCAACGTTAGGATTGACTTGTCCCTTTTGTTCTGTTGATGTTGCTGTTGTGGGAGGACTCACTTCGAAGACCTATCCTCACCTCACCCCATCAGTCGCCGCATCACCCAACTCTAACATAACCACACCACTAGCATAACCAGAAAATTCTTCCGTTGTCTCTAGAAAGCATGATACGCCATGTTGAGTTCATTGCTTGCTTTTCTATCTAAACGCTTAATCAGGCCGCCGGGCGAGCAGATCGAGTTGATCCAGTTCAAGATTCTCAGCAATTGGGGAAACCCGGACTACACGTGCCTATACCGCCTGCGCGTGCACGGAAGATAGAGTGAATCAAACCCTGCCTGGAAGGCGCTCCCCAGCTGCCCTGCCTTCCTCTAGTACGTGTTGGAGAAAGATCCCAGAGCTCGAAACCTTGTTCCGGGAACCGTGAAGAAGAGGAAAGAGTGAGGTCGAGCGGGGGGCTGCGCACCGCACGCACAAAGATCAGCGAATAAGTCTTCAAGCCCCCGCAGGTGCTCTTGTCTTGCAATGAGAGCACGACAGTTGACGTGTCAGCGTACCAACTGGGTTGGGTGAGCCGTGAACACGCGACCATGGGTTTTCTCTTTTCCCGTGGTACCGATTTGTCGGGTAGCGAGTGAAGACGCGCCCAAGTTGTCGCGGCGCCGTCTGGGCACGCGAGATGTCGTACGCCACGAGCGTCATAGCCGAAGAAGGTAAAGAAGAAGTTCGCCAACCTTTTTCGAAGTTCGGTGTAGACGTGACGGCCACGGTTTTGGATAAAAGCACCTCGTTCGCGCGGAACCCTTTTTTCTTTTCGCCTTGCTCTTTCTGGCGTTGGGGCAAGACGTGGCGCGTCAACGACGCTATATGCCAATGCGAATCTAGGTTTCCGTGACGGGTGGAGCACTCATATCGGATGTGCGTTCCGGCAGGTAGAGGCACGGGTGAGATAAGGTGTGTGTGTGTGATACAACTACGACTTGCGGAGGAAAAAGCAACATCCAGCTCTTGAGGTGGTGCACACAATTGGAAAGCGTGACGAATGAACCGCCTGCACATCGCGCGCGGACGGGGTTGCGCACACGAGTTTTCCATGAGCGTTTGCAACCTTGTCGTGTGGTCTTGCCCCCCCCCCTCCCTTTATTTTTCTGGCTCCGGAGCGCATAGTGCCTGCTTGCCGATTGGCCTGTGTCCATATCCATCCATGGCATGTTTTCCACCGTGTAACACCAAGATTTTTTTGTGGAAAATACTTTCGGAAATACTTTATCGTCACGGAAGGAAACCAACGCGTTCAAAAATATGCTGAGGCCCCGGACACGGCCGCCTGCGGCGGCCTCTTCGGAAAGCAGCATGTCGGTGACGATTGAACAGACCCCCTGTCGTAAAATGTCTTTGTGTGCCGGTGCGTTGTGTGAAAGTCGCCCTCTTTTCACCCCTTGGTTGTGGTGCATACACGAGGACCGCCTCGTAGGGACATTTGGGATTGCTGAGTAGGGCACCTCCAGTGAATCGCGAAGGACCTTTCACGCTACCCGAATAGAAGTAGGGGCACCGTTGGATGTCCAATTGCTCAAGATTGTTGTGCACTCCGGAGTAGAGCACAACAAAGAGACCGAGGCCCACCCGAAAACGTGCGCATTGAGGTCCAAACCTTTGTTGACCAACAAGATCCAAAACAACACTGCATTACTATAATAACGGTGGCAGTTCAGGTCGCGGTCTGGACCAACCAGTGGGCGGCGGGGCCCAAATCCCAAAGTAAAAGAGGGAAAGAGTGCAATGTACATGCACCAAGGAAAGGTAAATACAGGAAGGGACGGGGCGCGACGAAGACGAGTGAAACGTGCGATGGGGCCCAAGGACTTGAATATAATAATGAACCTTGGCGTACTCATGTTTGTGTGTCGTCGTATGTGACTTGGCATCACAGAAAATGCGGACGCAAGGTTTGGCGTTGGGCCCGTCAATCGTGTAAGTGTGGCATAGGTGCACGAAAAAAGAGGAAGGATGGGCAACATCCGAAGGAGTCTATGGATCGATGTTGAGCACATCATATTTTCATGCGGCAAATGATGGTGGATAAATTAATCGTCGTGGGATAGAGCATGGACCGGTCGACGGAGAGGAGAAGTTGTGCTGTATTCAGTGGTGGAGGCTGTGTGTATCGCGCAGTCGGTGTTGGCTGCACCCCAGGACTCGTTTTTTTTCGTGCACACCACACAATATGCTTGTGTACATGGCACCAACAGACAAGCTTCGCCTCTGGAAAACTGAGCGTTGACCTGCGGTGACACACACGTAGAAGGGCCAGAGGGAGGCTGAGTGTGTCGCGCAGTCGGTATTGTGACTGCATCCCAGACCTTGTAACCGTAGATGCAAAAATGTTAACTCAAATGAATTTATATTTTCATGTAGACTATTCTAGCCTATCCTACATGGATGTTTTCTACTGTAAACTATAACGTCCTTCAAATTGGGGGGGATGGACACACAAGCAACTGCTGCTTGGCGTTCATTCCATGTATGCATGATGAACCCGGTGCTGCATCATGTTGTGGGATTACACGCGTAGCGATCCCTGAAGACCCTGATGAAGACTCACTTGTTTATTAATCTCTTGGAACAGCAGTGCTTGCTGTTGCCTTGCTCTCAAAGGTAGACTGAGCACAGAGGGGGAGGACATGCTCCCTCTAAAAGGGGCCACAAAGGTCCTGTCCCCTGTTTTATCCTTCCATCGGGAGTTACATCTCCCGCACTTTCCTCTGGGAATTACTCCGCAATACCGTTGGCACTGGCTACATTCAAATCCCATAACACTAGCCCACCCTAGAGGTTCTCATACGCAGATACTTGAAACCTAGGAACTTGACAAATAATTGTCGAATCCCAAAAAATGAAAGGATCGAGGATGTGGAGCTCCAAAATACCAAGAATCACCCTCCCACACCTCTCACACGATGAGTCGCAAGACCATCGTTTGAGCCAAGCAAAAAGAACGAAAGAGAAGGGAAAGACGGGGGCTAAGAAGTAAACAGGGGGACAATAGACACCTATAGAAAACGTCAACACTACAAATACCATAACAGGTCGGAACCCAAAGAAAGGAAGAAAATGCTGGAAAAGCACCGTCGGAACGGCGAAAACCAACCGTATCGACAAAACGATACAAAACACGAAGCAGTCGGTGTCGCTCAACGACTAAAAGCGACGAAAATACTCACGGCTAGCCCGTATAGGCTAACTACTCACAAAGAAAACCTAATGACGCCATAGGGCGACGTACGCAAAAAGGTAAGAAACCAATCGTTTCGACAGCGAAAACCAGGGGGCCATGACCCAACATAAGGTCCGTCGAAATCATACCGCCGCGGTGAGCCGAAAATAAAGCTCAACCACGCGAACGGCGAAAGAAGCAGAAAGGCAAAAAGGACTCGAAAGACAAGACGACGTACCAGGCGGAAACAAACCGATCGCCAGAATGACGAGAAAAAGGGGTCGAAATACCAAAACGAGGCCTAACACTGCGCTATCCAGAGGCAACAACAGCCTACACGTACTTGCAAATGAGAGGACCGGACGAGATTAGGGGCGACCTTGAGTCCGCATCCCATCTAGGATAGAACACACACGTCACACAGGTAGATCCCAAGACACACACGCTTGCTAATCGGTGCGTGCCGGATCATTTGGCGGCGAATGCTCCGCCTCCACGTTTCGCGACATGTCGACATTGCGAAGAAGTCCTTTCATGAGGGCGCTACCGCTGTGAACTTGAAGGCATCACGAACCGCAGACGGCCGATCCGAGGGTAGAGTAACGAACAACGGAGAGGGCGATCTTGACCGGTCCGGGGTCGTCGAGGAAGCGTACGATGTAGTGGTCGGCCCGTTCAGTCGGTCCAGAAATCTTGCCCAGCCACCAGAGTCCATCTTGAGCCTTGTACCAGAAGAACGCACCCACAGGTAGGGGAGTATCGGCGAAAGGACGGTCCCAGGTTGAGCGGGAGACAAAGGAGTAACCCGGAGGCAAATATCTCTCGCCCTTAGCACGTGCCAATTCGCGTGCGGCTGCGCCAATACGCATTGCACGGTATCGACGATTCGTCTGACGGTGTTGATCGGGCGTACCCGTCCAATACCGGAGAATCTGCGATCGAGAGTGCTGAAGGTCCATCTCACGCTCCCAAGAAGGGCGGAGAAGACCCTTCCAATGTGTCTGATACAGAACTGCGATAACACCACCACGACCGCGAACAGACTGGTGACCAGTAATTTGTTCCACCTCGAGGCGTTCGACCGAAGTCGAGACGTCATTTTCCGTAACATGATACGGAGGAGATTTGGTCGTATAGTTGTTTAAAACATACTGCGTGAGACCAGTCGGCAGAAACCGTGGCAGGTCCTCAGCGTCATGCGGATTAGCGCATGGCTTGCAGCGTGCGACCGAAACACGACGTTTCGAGTCTTTGCCCGGCAGGTCCGACGGAAGATCCAAGTATAACAACTTGGCCTACAGCCAACACTTTTAACGGACCGGTCCAAAGCAATGATAACTTTGCTTTGAGAACCTGGTCGTCGGTGCCTGATCGAACACCGGAGCGAATGGTAGATTCGGTATTATAGATCCAAACCCAATCGCCGATGGTGTAAGTCGGAAGCTTGTGCAAAGCATCCGAGAGAGCGGAATTTCGACGCTCGATCCGAGAAATGGATAACTTGTGCTGCTCGCGTACTAGCTCGTAAGCACGACGTTGGCGATCAGCAGCGAGGTCGCAATATTGGAGATGGTCGCGATCCAAACTTTGATGACCACGAGCATAAGGATGCTCGATGACAGTCATCGGAAGGCGAGGCAAACGGTTGATATGCACCTCATTTGGTGCTAAACCGGTGGCCGCGCTAACAGAGTTATTATAGGCAAACTCTACATGAGGGAGATGGACATCCCAATCATCTTGCCGTTCGTTAACGACCATGGCAAGCATTTGTGCCATAGAATGGTTAACTCGCTCGACACCACCATTTCCATTAGGATGGTACGAACTGGTGGCCGCTTTGCGAACTGCGAGACGTTTGTAAACGGCTTGTGACAGTTTCGAGCAAAATTGTGTGCCATTGTCTGATAAAAGACTCAAGGGGCAACCCCACAGAGGGATATACCGATTCACTAAAATACCTGCAGTACCTTCAGCGGTAAACGCAGCAGCCGTAACGGCGTACATGTCAGCACGCCGACTAAACCGGTCGGTGAAGAGCAGAATGTAAGTGTTACCCCTAGGGGTAGTCGGCAGTGGGCCGAAATAATCGACACTCACGGACACTCCAGGTCCGGACGGCAGTGGCAAGCTTAAAAGGGGCCACCGGGCCGTTTGTCGGGAAGTTTTACGAGCTTGGCACTTGAGGCAATGGCGAATCCACCATTTGGTACAGACGCTCATGCCTACCCACCAGTAGAAACGCTCTAACATAGACAGCGTACGAGCTACACCAAGATGACAAGACGCATTAGCGTGACAGATCTGCATGATCCATGGGCGCATCAACATGGGGACGTAAACTCTAATAGGTTCGTCGTTGAGGAGACGTGCCGCACGCCCGCCATGGCGCGTGGAAGTGGCAGAAGCGGTTGTGGTGGGCTTCTTAACGAGAAGCACTACGTCATCGTCGTCAACGTGCAACCGGCCTTTATGTGCCAGTTCACGGATGTCCGAAAACGAAGGTCGACGGTGTGACGGAAGGTGGTCAAGAAAACCAGGCGGTAATTCGGGAGGTTGACCTAGAAGGATGTAGCGTATGGCGGCATCGCACACGTGTTCACCGCGTTGTTCTCGCTCCCAATCAGAATGGGAAAAACGCTCAACCGATTCGCGGAAATCGAGCTCCACGCCCGAAAGCACTGGGGTATCAACAACCGGCGGAACACGCACCGAACCAAGCAAAGGTCCAGAGGCGGGCGTCGGCGGTGTCGGGTCTGGGCGAACGGCCATCTCCGGAATTGGACTCAGTGGCGCCGAAGCGGCGGAATCCACCGGCCGGGGACCCGAAGATTGATGAACGCGAGGCGCACGAGCTACAGACTGAGGAACAGTCGGCTCGAGAAGCGAGTCCTCCGGCTGGGAAAAACCATAGTCCACAGCCGGGCGCGGAGTACCGGCGGCAGCAGCAGCTCGCCGACGGGTTCGTGTCGAAATTAGATCGGTAGGATCCAGGGCGCGCCTGGATGAAGCACCAGGGCGTGTAGCGGGCGTTTCTGTCGCATCTTGTACGGAAAAAACACCAGCAGCAGTCGAAACTGCAGAACGACCCGAGGCGACCAAGGGAGGGCGGTTGCGAGCGGTTGTAGAGCCCGAAGCACCGAAAAAGTCGGGGTTAAACCTCGAACAGACCAAACGCCCGAGGGAACGTCAGAATGAGCGACCGTAGCGCGCGGTCCGTGCTCGCGAAAATCAGCAAAATCAGCTGAAGAAGGCTGTAGCCCACCCAAGACTGAACTCGGGGCGGACGGCACGAGCCCACCCAAGCCAACACCGGCTTGATGGCCAGAAGGCACAAACCCGCAAGAGCGGATAAAATAAACCGTTTCATCTTCAGCCGACGGAGTCAAACGACTGCGGCCAGAACGGTCACGCTCGGTAGCTTCTATCGGTAGTCGAGAAAGGAAGTCAGCATTGCCGTTAGACGAACCCTTGCGATATTCAAGAGTGTAGGAGTATGCCGTCAGGAACTCCAACCAACGTTGAACGCGAGCGTTGTTTCCCCCCACCTTTGCAAGGTGTTCAAGGGACTTGTGATCCGTGAAAATCTTGAAGTGGGTGCCCCATAGGTAACCGCGAAGGCGCTTGATGCACCAAATGATACTGCCAGCTTCAAGATCCAGAGGAGTCCAATGACGCTCAGATTCCAAAGTAGCTCGGCTAACAAAAACGATAGGCCGAATAGAGCCATCAGGTTGTTCTTGTTCCAAAGTTCCACCAAACCCATCTTTACTCGCGTCACAGTAGAGGCGAAAAGGGCGCGAACCGTCGGATACAGCATCCCAATCTGGATACATCAAAACTGGAGGGTTCGCCAGTTCTTCGAGAAGTTGGCGAAAGACGGATTCCATTGAACCCGTGAACTCAAACTTCACATTCTTTTTAAGAAGAGTCGTAAGAGGGCGAATACGCTTGGCCATCTGTGGAAGAAACTTCCGGTAATAACCCAAACCACCCAGCAAAGCTCGAAGCTGCTTGGTGTCTTTGGGCATCGGCATCTTGGTGAGAGCAACAACTTTTTCACCATTGGGCCGAACTCCGTCCGGAGATATAGTGTGCCCTAGAAACTCGGCTTCCGTGGCGCCAATAGTGGCTTTCGGAGGAGTCAGTTTCAAATTGTGCTCGCGCAATCTTTCGAAAAGAGAGCGAATGGTCGCTACATGAGCGGCCGGGGTCTCATCAAAGACAATGAGGTCGTCCAGATACGACGCAACACCTCGAAGATTTTTGATGACTTCGTTGACGACCTTACAGAACCATCCGGGAGCAGCGGCACTGCCCTGAGGCATTTTCAACCACTCAAACAGCCCAGAAGACGTAACAAACGCCGTGAGGGGGATGGTATCACGATGAACCGTGATCTGATGGAACGAAGATTTCATGTCAAAGAGAGAATAAATCTCCCCCTTTCACAATTTGTCCAGAGTATCATCAACTCTAGCAATCGGAAGCTGACTAAGAGCACAAAGTTTATTCAGCTCACGATAGTTTACGGTGATGCGAACACCACCGGATTTCTTGGGTATAACAACCAAAGGACTCGAGTACGGTGACGTCGAGTGTTGTATAAGACCCGCAGCAAGATATTGGTCGAGAATAGCGGCCACTTGCTTCGAAACCGGAGGACTAACTCGGTACGGACGAGATGTAACGGGCTCACTGCCGGAGGGAACGGTCAACTTGGAACAATGAACAAGAACCGAAATCCGTAGGCGAACTGGAAAACACGTCGTGATATTCACATAGCACCTTACCCAATTCGGTAATAACGTCCGGTGTCCAACCAAGACCATGTAAATTAAACGTGATTTCTCGCAAGTGACGGGGGAGCTTATCCCACACACGAGAGAAACTGGCACGTTGATCTGGTGCTAAACGCGCCAAAAGAGCCGGGGAAGGCGAAAGAGGAGTCGAATCAGAAGGATTCGAACCAGGCGCCGGATGCGGCGGTTTGGCGGTCCGTTCATGCAGATCATACACAAACGAATGAGCCGTCGGTGACGCTGTCGAACCGGAGCCATCGTAGTTAAAAACGGGGCCAGGGTCCGCATGGTCAGATTGCGAGGTGTCCGAAACGGGAGTGGGTGAAACGGCGGTGGCCGGAAGACCAGCTCCGTCGGTATCACACGGTAACGCACCAAGAGAAACCTTGAGAAGGGGCGCTGAAGCGGTACCCAAAACATCACCCGGTTCCAAACTCGAAACTCCCGCTAATGGCACACGTTGACGGTCATGAGTAACAAAATGTTCTTCTGAAGAAAACATGGACGTTTGAGCAAACATATCTACCAGATAATTGCCCACAAGGGCAGGAGACCCATCACTGCGAACTAAATCAACTGGAACCAGTTGGTGTTCAGGCAGTAATTGAATGGGATGTCGGCCAGCATATCTAAGCTGGAAACTACCCTCACGAGCAGTGACGTCATGCACAAAAGCTTCAGCACCACCCTGCTTATGGTGGGCTAAAGTCAGTTCCCCGATTATGGTGGGCTAAAGTCAGTTCCCCCAAAACGCGATCATTGGGGCGTCTTGTGGGCAAGGCACGGTAGGAACGGTCGCTAAAACGCATCCAACTATCCCTGCCGAGCAACACATCATGTTGCATAACACCGTCAGGCACAACATACGCCCAAACGGCGAGAGAAGCGGTCGGGAATTTTCGCCGAAGAAACTGCACGCTTAAATGGACCATGGTCGACGTTTGAAGGGGGGCGGACTCACCAAACCCTCCCCAACAACGAGGTTGGGTGCGTGTTTCAAACAACGACGAAGCTGCACCCGCGGCTTTCATGGACTCCCAAGTTCGAGAACTAACGAAAGTCTGGGGTGAACCGGTGTCCAGCAACGCCACGCATCCAAATTGCGTAGAAGCCGAGCCACAATGGGTGAGGATTCGTGCAGTGAAAGAGTCATCGTCAACGGTGATTACATCGCCGACTGAACTAGGACCTTGCTCAGGAAGCAAAGGCGACTGAGGACCAGGATGGTCAGTGTCCCGAGACACAGCCCAAACGCTGTTGTCATGATCGGACGGGACACTAGTGGCGTATTGCGAAAAGGACGCAAAACGCTCCGAAGACGACGGCACAGGTGCCGTCGACAGCCGTTGATGCGTGGAAGGATTAACTTCGAACACGGTACAACGATCTGGGCCGGGCGTTTTACCCAAAGCCGCTAAGCGAGAACTACGTTCTGGCTGTGGGGTGTTTGATCGTAATAGTTGGCGAACGTTCTGTAAAGCTGCACCCAACAAATTTAGACCACGCCAACGAGACGGACGACAAGCGTCCGGATGATCTGCACGAAGACCGATTCCCCAAATGCAGTCATAAGGACTGGCTTCTACTAAAAGTTTGTCTCCGGATCCAAGGAGGTGTAGTCTCATCTCTGAATTTTGGGAAAAATTAGCGTAAGAGCCGGTCAGCACGATATTTTCGCGCTCCTTCTCCCAGAGAGTTTGGTCGAAACCCTGGACCGCACGACCATACTTCTTGTGTAGATCGGGGTCGGAAACTCTCATGATGTTCTGTAGACATTCGCGGTCGCCAAAAAGACGAGCTTTCTCTGCAGCAAAAAATTGCTCTGCACACACATACGAAGTACCATCAACGACAAAAGTAGATGGGGTCCATTGACAGAAGGGAGAAGGGGATTTCCAAAAAAGGACCACGTCTGAATTGGAGTACTCCTGAGTGGCATCGAACCAGCGTCTTTCGAGGACGGGCGATGACGAGAAAGAAGTACGAGCAGGATGTGTGTCAACTGCTAAACGACCTGAAGTGGGAGACGCCTGGGCAGCATTATGGTCAACATCTTCTGCAGATGGGCCGGTGCCAGGTGTACGGGCAAAGGAATTTACGTCCATTGCTAAATTGCCTAAATCAGGGGGTGGGTCCATCGGAGAATTCGAATCCACTGCCGAATTCGCCGAGATAAACGGGGGCGCCACGCTTCGTATAGGGCTGTCCGTTTCTAGATCTTCTACCGTACCCGCATCCGATCCGGGCCAGGGGGCATATAGATCGCTTTCGCTAGGAGCGGACACCAGTGCTTTGTCTGTCAATACAACTTTGGACGGTGCAAGGTGCTCCTGGCCGGTCCTCCGTGACAAGGATCGCGAGCATACCGTATTTACGGCGGGCGTCTCTGAAGCGTCCTCTGGAGACGGTGCTGTCAACACTCTCAACGTCGATCGCGGGATGTTCCTGGTTTGCACCTCTGCACGATCTTTCTCGTTGGCAATTGGTGGGGTCTGCTTAGCCCCACCGGGCGAGAATCGTCGGTCGGAACCTGACGAAACCACTCTCGGTGCTGCGGCGGCTGGCGGACCAACGGCGGCAGCGAGCACAGACGAATCACACGTATCAGAAGACGCATCAGAATTGACCACTTCTGACGAATCCTCCTCAATCATATAAAGCGCGTTGCTCTTGCCGGTCTTACCTGCAGACGCCGGGGGGAGCTGCCGAACTACACTCGGTGGCCCCGCGCGTCTGGTCGCTCTGTTCCCGCACCTCAAGACGGCACTCCCCTCGGGGGAGTCATTTCCCGAAAAAGTACCCATCAAAAGAGGCGAAGTAGCAGAGGTTGCAAGCGAAATGTCGGAGGGTAAAAGGGGAACGGCATCGTCTTGTGCATTCTCAACCCTCTTGTCCGAATATGGAGAAGAAACAGCGGGTGCAAGGGCACCAGCGTTTCGCAGGGCAGGAGCACCTCGCTCCACCATCCCTGATACACGTACATCTTGTGAAGAACGTGCAACATGTCCCGATGGTGCCGAAGGCGGGTCGGGGGAGGTACACGAACCGCCACCGACGAGTCAGTTGGACCCACGAGCATTGTGGCCATTCTGACCGCCAGATTGGAAATTTCCCGGCTGTCTAGCATTGTAGTTAGACGAAACAGAAGCGCCGGGAGGAGAGCCTGGGTGGACCGACGATTGCGGTCGGTATGTAGACAGAGCACCAGTGTGATGGGTGTTGTCTGTGGACGGCCGTCGCGAGTTATGAGCAAAATTTCCATTATTGCGACCATCATTCTGGGAGTTACCGTTGTTGCGGTAGTCGCCTGCGTGATTTCTACGCGAAGACGAAGAGTGACGCTTGTTACACCCGCCACCAGCACCTGAACCGGTGTGTGGCTTGCGACGGTAAGACCTCATACGGCCTTGCCAACGTCGGAAAGCGTCAGAGATGTCGTTCAGCTCACCTAGTTCTGGGTTCAACAGACCGCTAGAATTTGTGAAAGGAGCTGGGCAGTGTTTCATGGAATGGTCATCACCAGAGCAGTTCAAACAACGGGTTACGGTTCTCTCGAAACGCTTGCGAGCGAGCGTCCTGAGTCAAGAGAGGAGTCCACAAAAAAGGATCACCGGTGTTACGGAAAGAGGAACTGACTTGGTACACATTCGACCAATCGCCCTGTGTGGCGGGCCATGCACTATAATCACGGGAAAACGGATCATCACCGCCGCCCTGAGACTGAACTGCCAAAACAACAGGATTTTGTGCAGAACCTTGTGCCCACCGGCCCGAAGGCGCAGGTGGAGGTGCACGGTTCTGGGAACGCCGGGGCTGCGAAGAACCAGGCGTGGAAGACAAAGAAAAATACTCTGAACCTCCTATAGCGGGGGTTTTGTTGGTGGCCAAAGGCGCGAACGCCTGCCACATTGCATCAATCGAGTCAAACGGTGTCACGGCCGTAGCCAGATCACCAGGGTACAGCATCGGAGCCAAAGACGGAAACTGTTTACTTACAGAATTCCTGACTATCTCAAGCACCATAGACACGCTAGGAGCCAAAACACGCTCAGATCCTGTGACAGAAGAAACCAAAAGGCGGAACGCCCTAAGGTGATCCGCAAACAAGGTTCCATTCGAAACACCAAATTGCTGAAGTCGCAAAAACGACTCCTGTCGATCTCCGACATAGAATTGCTCCGACAGCAGCCGCAGAAGGAGCGTGAAGGCTTCTGGACCCGTGGCTCCTTCATCCAGCCTCCGCTTCACATGCTGAAAATAATCAGAAATGGAGAGGACAAGGTCGGATGTAGTAGGTTTGTCAGGTGAGATCGCACTCAAAATTCTCTTTTGAAGAGGGCGCTCCCAACCTCGGACAAAATCGGAGTCCATCAAACCGATGCTACGATCATCACACAACATCAAAATATCCGTGAGCGCAGATCGAACGGTGCGAATGAGCTGCTGATATGCATCAGCTGGCAGCAAAGACGCAGGGAAAGGCATAGCGGATACACGTTCAACTTTTTTGAGGTTGAGGGTGATGTACTCACGTTGGACACGAGCAACATGTGCGGCATCAACTACCGAAGCAGCAGCAGCAACCGTTGCATGGCGAGCGTGAGCAGTGGTGGAAGAAAGCGGCAGAGCACTATCATCGGTGGGCACACTCGCTATGGCAAGAGGCTCTGTTTTTACAGACGGTGGGGCAGCTTCAACAGCAACACCACTGGGTTCAGTCTTAATAGACGGCTTTGTGTCTGCAACATCAACACCACGGAAGTCTGTCAACTTGACAGACTTGTCACTACGCAACACAGTGTTCGAAAACACAAGATGACCATCACGCAGAAGAGCGTTAAGACGATCATCAGAAGCAACATCCACGAGAGACGGTACTACTTGCCTGGAAGACCGGCCCGAAGAAGCCTTCCGAGGAAGACTACGCTCCGAGGCGGAGTCCGAGGATGCTCCTCCTGCGGCGTCCGAAGACGGGCGAGAGGTGCGGCTCTTCTTCTTGACCACCTTCTTGTCCACGCGCTCCGAAGAGCTGGACGCCGAAGAAGACGCTGGAGCACGGCCGCGATGGGAGGGAGCAGATCCGCGGCGGCGGCTGCTATCGCTGTCGCCAGAGCTGCCGCACGGCTAATCTCCTATCCTCCATGATATGACGAACAGCGAACCGTTCGAAAATAGCTGCTTCACAGCAGCATCCATCGCATGAAAGTACAAGCATATGGGCAGGATGGGTAGTGTTAGCAAGAGCTATGACGCCCAGAATTATTGCAAGCGCTTGCTCCCAATCACTCCTGAGTGTTGCTACTCGTACAGTTCAAGGGCAGCAGCAGTAGCTGCACGTTCATGAGCGGAAGAAAGCATGGGAGGCGGAGAGGGCACATGGTTAGCAGAAGCTACAGCGCGTGCATTGCGAGCCTGGTGACGATTATCACGAGCAAGCGCCTGCTCTCTGTTCTCTTAGAGGTATAACTCTGAGAAGCGGACACTCGGCGCGGCGGTCACACTACATGTAGCATCAGTATGCACCGACCGAGCGCCCGCGCTGCTTCCCCGAACAGGAATAAGCGATTGTGCTACATGGTTAATAGCAGGCGTATCGCAACGTACACCTCGGGAGGTGTTGATGGTCCTTGGTGCGGCTGAGCGCACATCAGAACGAGCACTAACTAGAGCTGCTAGGTGCAACTGCGAGTGCGGAGGGGTGTTGTACAGCGTCAGAAAAATGACAGTCCCGTCAGCAAAAGACGGGACAAGAGACACTTCACGCGAAGCGAGTGTCGGTCCTATTGCGACTGAACGCACATCGGAAGTTCCTAGTGCGACTGAACGCACATCGGAGGGTTGAAGAAGAGCTCCTATTGCGACTGAACGCACATCAGAGGGGTGGGTGGCTACTATGCGGAACCAGTGGCCACCACCACATCATCACCAGACACAGCAGTCTCAAAAGGAGACGGAGATGTTCCGGTGGGGGTATGAACGGCATCAACAGCAGAACCAATGGATACAAAGGGAGCAGCCGGTTTACGCGCACGCACACTGCTCGGGGCTATAGCCCCACGAGCACGCTCATCCTTTTGGAAAGAGCGGACACTCCTGGCCTCAGCGCGAAGCTCAGACAGACGTGCGGCCTCTTCTTGAGGATCAGCGGCGCGAGCACCCATTCCATCATGGGGTGCACACAGAGCGTGGTCGAAAAAGACAGAGGCGACTGCAGGATCAACATGTGATACAGCAGGCAGCGCCTCTGGCGAACCAGGCGGTGGGGGAGGAACCGACTGCAGAGAACTGGCAGGGCTGGCGGACTCTGAGTCCTCGCTGCCGTCCCTACGATGAGACATACCAAGAAAGGAAAGCAGGAGCAAGACCGCGCGGTAGAGATGTAGCCAGTGGAGCAAAAACGAGCTCTCACGCTAGCAACTGAGAAACCAAAGAGCCGAGGGAAGGCTAAAATCCTTTACTGCAGACGACGCCAAATGTTGTGGGATTACACGCGTAGCGATCCCTGAAGACCCTGATGAAGACTCACTTGTTTATTAATCTCTTGGAACAACAGTGCTTGTTGTTGCCTTGCTGTCAAAGGTAGACTGAGCACAGAGGGGGAGGACATGCTCCCTCTAAAAGGGGTCACAAAGGTCCTGTCCCCTGTTTTATCCTTCCATCGGGAGTTACATCTCCCGCACTTTCCTCTGGGAATTACTCCGCAATACCGTTGGCACTGGCTACATTCAAATCCCATAACAATCATGACACAAGGAGACAGACTCATTCTCCTGAAAATGCACGATATCCAGAAAGATCCACTATGCGCTGCTGTACATGCGAACAAGTACTGGCTCGCCAATGCATAGAAGAAGAGTAAATGTAGTTGCAGGGCGGTGTCTGGTGTGAATAATGAGTCTTCTGAAGCTGAATGCTTCAGTATCTCCGACCTAAATTTGTTGAGGCAACAGCACTGTCACTGCAGTTGCTGTACAGCTATTCCTTCAGCTGTGGCTACAAAGTAGCTGGCATGTGATGCGAGGTTAGGTAGGCAAACACACAGAGTGATATTATTATCCACACAGACGCCCAAGCTGTCTTCACCTGACGGTTACAGACTTGGCAACGCCTTCACAATACCGCATAAACCCATGCAGTAGAATAGAGTCGTTCTTGTACCGCAATTACTCCAACATGTCCTCTCAAGAACTACGTCATTCTAGTACCTATGCATCAGATCCAATTCTCTCTCAATGTCCTCTCGAAAACAATATCCATGTCCTCTCGAAACAATGCTATCTTAAGAACTTCTGTCTCAATATCAATTGTTTTGCCTTTCTCAGCTGCGTTGCATCAGCAGCGATTTATTTTCCTTCGACACAAATCTCCCGAATTTTCTTCTAACATATACACACACATACACCATCCAACCCTCAAGACATAAAGTCTGATTACGAAGAAGAGGGGAGGTGATCAAACTCCTAACAGCATGCCACGGGCGCGGAGAAACTCCGACGGGTTTAGCCCTTTCGTAAAAATGTCCGCTTTCTGAAGCGACGTCGATATTTGCTTCACGTCTACGACTCCATCAGCTACCAGCGACCTTACGTGGTGAAACTTTACGTCAATGTGCTTCGTCCTTGGGGTGATACGGAAGCTACGAGTTAATTTTAGAGCTCCCGAGTTGTCCTCCCACACCACGGTTGCTTCTTCCTGAGTCTGATTTATGGTGTCCAGCAGGTGGCGGAAGTACTTGATGATGTTGCACCCCTTCGACAAAGCCACGAACTCTGCTTCAACGGAAGAGGTCGCCACCACCGTCTGCTTGGATGATGTCCATTCCACCGGTCCACCAGCGAAGTACAACACGACTCCCGTGGTGGAGTAGCCCTTGTCTAGGTCGCCTGCAAAATCTGAGTCGACAAACGCCGTAATGACGTTTCCATCTCCGGCGTCCTCGCCGTAGCGTACACCGATTGATATCGTACCTTTCAGGTACCTGAGTACGCGTTTGAGTTTCTGCATCGCCCTCGGACCTGGTTTCGCCATACTCCGCGTCAGAACCATTACGGAGTGAGTAATGTCGGGCCTTGTGCACCTGCTGAGATATAGAAGCGAGCCTGTGGCGGAGCGGAAATATGTGGTATCCTCCGCTGACAGCACCTCGTCCTCCAAGACGGACACCGGTCCAGCCTCAGACGGAGATGTCGTCGGACGCGCGTCGGCCATGCCGAACTTGTCCAACACTGCGTTGGTATACGCTTCCTGTTCCAAAAGAATCGTCCCTGCGGCTCTGTCTCGGTTGATTCCCATACCGAGTAGGAATCTGGCTCCTCCCAGGTCCACCGTTTCGAAACGCTCATTCAGCTGATCGACTATGCTCAGCACTTTGTTCTCGCCCTCCCCGGTCAGCAGAATGTCATCCACATAAACGAGAAGGAGCACATCTCCGTCGTCCAGGATGTACAAGCACGGTTCAGCGGTGCTCTCAACAAATCCGATCTTCAGGAGAAAGTCGTGCAGAGTGCCCCACCAGCCTTTTGGGGAAAAACGCAACCCGTAAAGCCATGCTCTGAGCTTCCAGACTTGCCTGGCTCTCCCGCTGTCGCACGAGAATCCTTCCGGGGGAATGACGTACACTGGTTTCGATCTCGGTTCCATCCTCGCGTGGAGGAACGCCGTCCTGATGTCGGCTTGGCGAAGAACAAGTCCATTCTTGGCTGCATGCGCAACTATCAGATGGACGGCTTGGAGAGACGCTACCGGTGCAGCATTGTCGGTTCCGGTCTCAGCTTCGTAAAATCCTTGCACTACGATTCTCGATTTCTGTCGCACAGCGATGCCGGCCTCGTTGTACTTCCATTTGTAGATGTATTTTGACGGGATGATTTGAGCATCGCACGGGGGATCGACCCACTCATAAACGTCGTGGTCTAGCAAGGAGCGATTCTCCTCCTCCATGCTTTTCATCCATCCAACAGCATCTGGTCCGTTGACCGCTGCGCGGTAGTTCGGTGGATCGGCGGGCATGTATCCTAGTTGGCCAGGTATCCCTTGACCAAGGTTCCCGATCTCACCTCCGATCACCAGCGCGTATTCCGTTTCGAACACCTGCTCCGTCGTAAACAGGTTCAGACGGTCCCGCGGCCTTGTCGTACGACCGCTTTTGCGCACCGCGGGTGGTTCTTCGTCCGGTCCGTCGTTCGTTTCTGCTAGTTCTGGTTCCTCGTCTTTTGTCTCGGCCCCAGTAGTGATGATGCCGGGCTGGAAAATCTGGCCTTGTTCGGGAAATGGGTCAGACCCGTGCATGGGGCGGGCGACGTCGCAGGCATCTACCTCGCGGAATGACACTTCAGCAGAGTTTGTAATTTTGAGTGGTTCCGCCGGGTCCCATAGCCGCCACGTCTTGCTGGTTGTATTGTATCCCACCATGTAATACTTCTTGGCCCTGGCAGAAAACTTATCGTTTCGCGAGCGAGCTTCTACGTGTTTAAACGCTACAGACCCCCACTCATGCATGTGCTTCAAGCTGCCGAGTGGTTTGTCCTCCCAAACCTCAAGTGGTGCTTTGCCGTCCAGGACGTCAGTAGGTGTGCGGTTCTTGATGTAAATGGCGGCCTTCACGGCTTCCGCCCACAGTTGACGCGGTAGGTGCGGAGCTCCAAGCATGAGACTACGTGCTGCACCGATGACGGTCCCGAAACCGCGTTCGGCGACAGCATTCCCTTGAGGGACGTACGGGGGGCTTGTCTCCACAGCGATCCCGAAGGACCGACACATTGCTAAGAACCTACCCTTGAAGTCGGCTGCGCCATCGCAATGGATTTTCCCGATGCAGATGCCCTCGGGATCGGCGACTTCTTTAATCAGTGTTTCGAGCGCGTCAGTCACTCCATCCTTTGTCTTCAGGGGAATGCCCCACCGCATGCGAGATTTATCGTCGGTGAACATTACGATATGCTGACATCCGCTATACGATGGCACACCATGTTTTCCCCACAGGTCGAGATGCATAAGCATCATTCGCGTCAGTGAACGGGCGCGGCCAACCGGGGGGTGACTCGCCTTCTTGCTTTTGGATACATCGCACACTTCGCAGTCACCTGGTTGAATGTTGGTGATGAACTTGATGCCGGTGCCTTCCTTATCCGAGAGCTGCTTCAGGGCGCGCGCATTGCAATGTCCCATCCTCCGGTGCCAGACACCGGCATCGGTATCGGCACGGAAAACCAGCGGAGAACTAGGCAGGTCGAGATTCAGGTCGTCCAGGATGAGATTCACGACGTACATTCGAGGCACCTCTGCTGTTGATATGGGGAAAGACAGGTTCCGGCTTCGCAGGGCCGGAGGTGCCGAAAGTAGATCCGTCTTCACCCCCTTCTCATCCAACGCTCCGACAGAAAATATGTTTGCTCCAAGATCCCGCACAAGCAGAACCTCCAATTCTATCGGGACGGGTTGACCTTTGTCATTCTTGAGTTTGAACTTCAGCGTACCTTTCTTGGTGGCGCTGGATGTGCCGCACGAACCCTTGATGCGGACGTCGCAGTCAACCAAGTCGACTACATGTTGTGAGACTGGGCTCTCGCCGCTTACCATGTGTCCCGAAGCGGCGGTGTCGATGAACACCCTCGTATGCTCGGCGGGCGCTGTCTTGTCCACTGCACGAAAAACGTTGGTGTACGCGACCAGCTCCTCATGCTGTATCGCGGCAGGCGGGTCCATTTCCTGCTCGTAGGAGGCAGCAGGCTCCTCGGTTTCCTCTGCTGTGGCACGGCGCAATCGGCACCTGCAATGGGACAGCACGTTCCAACAATGGTAGCGAAGCTGTGGCAGGCGCAGCCAACACCTGCCCTACATTGACATCGGACGCCTCCTCAGGGGTCGATGCAGCAGGCGCAAACGGCACCTGCTCGGGATCGCCTATGGCGATGTCGAACGATTCCAGCGTGAGGTCGACCTCGCGCGCGTGCGTGAGCCACGCCTGTGTCGTGGCTTCCGCGATCGTGTTGACCTGCTGCTGCTGCTGCGGTTGCTGTTGTTCACGGTTCGAAAACCGCGTGGCATTGGAGGCGCGAAGCGGGCAGTTCGTCCAGGTGTGTTCCGTAGAATTGTGACAGTAACTGCATAAGCCGTCCCTGTCGTACCCGCGTCTTTGCTGTGAGTGGTTTGGCCGTCCAGAGGGCCGGTTGTCGGAAGACGCACCACCAGCTCCGTTGCCAGAAGTTGCGCCGCCATGGTTCTGGTCGTTGCTGTTGTTCCCCCTCGACGACCCGTTGTTACGGTTCGACGAGTTGTTCCAGCTGCCACGTCCGCGTCCACCGCGCTGCGCGCGTCCACGACCATGATGACCGCCGCCCTTACGGAAAGAACGCGCTCCACCGTGTGTGACGGTATTCAGCGCACGGCTGCTGCTTCCGGACGCGTTCTTCGAGGCAACTTTACCACGAATGTGCATCGCGTGGAACGAAGTGGCTCGGTCGGCGACCTCCTCGAAGGACAAGACGCTCCCAGCAGCCTGGCCGCACAGCAGCCCTGTCTTGAACTCTTTGTAGTGGTCGTCCGGCAGTGCTTTCAGGAAAGCGAACGTCTTTCGGTGGTCAGCCACCGTGTCGTTATACACGGCTAGCTCCGTGCAGATCCGGCGCATGTCTTGAATAACATTGGCCGGATCAAAGTCGTGGTCCGCAGTAACTGCCAAAGATATGAACTTCTCGTGCAGCTCCTGCGTACGGTATACCCCAGCGGCCTGGTACTTTCGTTCCAGGGCGAGGAATGCTCCACGACCGTCTCCGTTGTAGGAAGACCCGATAGGCGCGTATGCCTGCACAGTCTGTGAGGCCGCGCTCTGGTAGCCCCCGGTTTCAGATGTAGCGAGCATCAGCCGGGTAAAGATCTGTCCGTTCTTGTCCTGGTATCCTTCCAGGGCAGTTTGGTATGCCAAAGTCTGGTTTGGCGTAGCGCTTGGTCCAGGATCCGTAGGGGCTTTCTCCACTCCCAACAGAACCTTGTGCAGCTTGTCCTCCATAAATAAGGAGGTCTGCAGAGTTCGCCAGCCGACGTAGTCGCCTGGGTCACCACTGAACTTGGCGAATCCTCTTCGGATCTCGCCTGACGAGCCGGTAGCCATGCTTACCGACGCTTGTGACTCTGGTGTACTAGCTCGAGCAACTCGAGGCTCAAAACCTGTTGAGGCAACAGCACTGTCACTGCAGTTGCTGTACAGCTATTCCTTCAGCTGTGGCTACAAAGTAGCTGGCATGTGATGCGAGGTTAGGTAGGCAAACACACAGAGTGATATTATTATCCACACAGACGCCCAAGCTGTCTTCACCTGACGGTTACAGACTTGGCAACGCCTTCACAATACCGCATAAACCCATGCAGTAGAATAGAGTCGTTCTTGTACCGCAATTACTCCAACAAAATTCATTTTTGTCACCCTCTTATTCCGATTCCCCCACCCTTGCCCGACCGTGTCTCAAAAGCCGATCTCGACCTATGGCGCACGGCTCGCATAATCTCGAGTATTCCTCGGTAGGGCATCCCAAATCATGGACCGTCGCCAAGTTTCATCGACTTCCGCGTTCAGTAGCGTACGTCACAAGTGTGCGGCCATGTGCGACCATGCGCGCTGTTTCTCTCTCGTCTTCACTGGTTCTCCGTCTTCCTGTCCTCATCGGTCATTTTGGAAGGTTCGAATCTCATGGTTACCTTGGCGGAAATCGACCGATGTCGGCCAACGGCGCACGTTTCGCGATATCTTGAGTATGCCTCGGTAGGGCATATCGCGAGCCTTGCCCCCCCAACCCCCGTCTGCGAGCCTCAGCGGCAGACCCAACAAGTGTGCAACCTCGCTCGATGAATCTCGGAGAAACATGTCTCACTTTTTCTCTTACTGTAGAATGATTTGGCGAAGTGAATCTCACTTCTTCTCTGTATTAGACTATTGTTGTGGAAGCATTTCGGAAATAAGGAATCTCGGGTTGACGGCGCTTTCCGCCCCTCGCTCAATGAATTTCGGAGAAGTGAATCTCACTTTTCCTAAGCAATGAATCTCACTTCTGCTACTTTCTTCTCGTCGTCAACCATCGAATCTCAAAGTCCGCTTGGCGGCAAACAACGACAAAAAATAGTTTCAGGTGGTGGCTTAGTGTTGAAAGTTGAAGTGTTGTGGGCCAAGTGAGTTTCCAACACAACATGGTGCCAATATCCATCATACAACGAAAGCGCATACGGTGAGTCGAGGAGCAAGCAAGTTGCATGTTGCACCAGAAGAGTACGACCACGCGAGCTGTTTTAGTCCTCTTGACTGGTTCGCCTTCTATTTTCCTGTCTTGGTCGCTCTGTTCGACTTCTTGAAGAAAGTCGAGAATAAATGAAAACGCGATCGCCTCTCACAGTGAGTGCCGTATTTACCCAAAACATAAAATAAAAATACCCGATTCCTACACTAAACGCTAGTAATGACCCTAGCATTCATCTGCTGCATAAATACTTGAGTTTTGGTCATTTTGTCGGCTTCGGTGGCGATTATTTCCTTTCGAGACCACATCTCAATATGCATATCCCAAAGCTCAATATTATGCATGGCATATATATTCAAATCTCGATATATATGCATTATGGGAGGGGGGAGACTCTGTGTTGACACTTGCCCCCCGTTTCTGTCTGAAAGGGCGGCATCCTCTCTCTTCAGATCTATGCTCCCGGCGTGTTATGATCTGAGGAGGGAGAGGCGCACGTTCTACTACCTCCTTAGCATTAATGTTTTTCAACACGTATATGCTGGGGGTGTGTCACGGTAGCATGAACGGGCGTTAAATACTGAGATTCATTCCATCTGGTGATGGTTTGAGGAGGGCTAGGATATACATTCGGGTGTACCTGAATCAGTGACGGGGCCCCTCTAGGGCGCCTTCCCGCACGTGTCTAATCGATACGGCCGATTCTAACGAAGGAACTTTGACCACACAACTACGAGAGCAACTAATCTGTGAGTCAATGCCTTGGATAGTCCCACCTTGATTAGCCCTCCTTGCTACTGTAGTCTCACCTTGATTAGTCCCCCCTTAGCAGTCATCTAGGCTAGACCCGCCTTGATTTGACCCCCCTTGCCAACCTCAAATGTTAAGATATCATGAAATAACCATGAAACGAACGAAACTAATTGGACCCTAGAGCCAGTCGCCGTTACGCTAACGCATGAGTAAACCACCTGGGTCGATATCGTTAACACCACTGTTTCAATATTCAAATCTCGATACGCATATTGGGAGGGGGGAGACTGTGTTGACACTTGCCCCCTGTCTCAAATCTCAAAATGCATACTGGGAGGGGTAACAGCACGACAACGGCTGTTGTATGCTGTGACTGGCGTATGTGACGGAGGCTTGGGTAGAGAAACACAGAGTGATTTATTATCCACACACACAGGCGCCCAAGCTGTCTTCACCTGACGGTTACAGACATGGAAACACGCCTTCACAATGCCAGGGATAAAACCCGCACAGCAAAATAGAGTCATTCATGCACAACACAAATACCCCAACATGTCCTCTCAAGAACTACGAACTACGGCATTCAAGTTCTGATACACAAGACAACTTCTCTCTCAATGTCCTCTCTCGAATCAACAATCTTCACGAGTACTTGCATACATACAACACAACATCAAATTAATTTCTAGCTGCCATTCAGTTCCTTCAAGCAGCGAATTCTTTCCCCCTACACATGTCTCCCGAGCTTCGTTTCCAACACAATTACTCTCCTAGGTGCATCATGCAGTTCTTGATGAACTTCACCGCACCCAAACTCTTGGTAAACATGTCAGCTTTGTGCATTGCTGACTTGATCTTCTCGACCTTTACGACTCCATCCTGGATCAGCGACCTGATGTGGTGATACTTGATATCGATAGGCTTGGTCCTGGGCGTGATCTTGGAGCTAAGGGTAGTCAATCATGTTATAGACCTATAGACGGATTTCCTACGGGCTGAGGGCTCACAAGATCGCAGGAAACGCAATCCTGATGCTCTGGTGAGCCTAGAGCCCCTTTTTTGCGAATTTCTCCGCCCGTCGACCTCGCCTCGAAACGAGACTTGCACCTACCGATAGCCCTGTGTTGCGAGGTCCCTCCCGGCGTGCCGCGCGCTCTCGGGGCGGACTGCGTGCTGCGCTAGCGAGGGCAGAAAGTCGCGTCTCCGACATCTACTATGGATCCACCAATCACACCCCGATTTCTTGACGGTGCAGGCCACTCATACATACATTCGGCAAGCGACTGACGTGGATTGTGCGTGTGCGCTGGCTACACACCACACACCCTGCCACACACGACAACCAAGCCACCAAGTCTCCGCATGAGACGAGACAAAGTACCCTACTGCTGTAGTGCGTCTCCCTTTTGATCCAGGCGAAAGGCGGGGGGGTTAGCGGCCAGTGTCGTGCGCAAGGCTGTCTGCAAAACTACACCCGCCCGAGCAAAAACAAAAATGAAATAAATACAAGTTTTTTGGCGGCTTACGCCGCCACGCTCAATGGAGCGAGTCCCAAGGTACACAGGGACGGTACGTGTGGGGTGTCAGGAGTATTGTAGTGCAAGAACTGACTCTATTCTACTGCATGGGTTTTGTGCAGTATTGTGAAGGCGTGACTTCAAGTCTGTAACCGTCAGGTGAAGGCAGGCTTGGTCGCTTTGTATGTTAATGAATCACTCTGTGTTTATCTACCCAAACTGCGCCACTACTGCCAACTACACAGCAGCACACGGCAGCCCAGACAACTGCTGAACTGTTGTCAGGTTATGAGCCTCGCGTTTGGTGGGTAATCACATCGAGTCATCATGTCTACGTCGTCTGCAAACATCTTCAAGCAAGGATACGTCCCGTTCAACGGAAATCCTAATGAGTACCACAGATGGTCGAGTTTGTTCCGCTCGATCATGTACGAAACCGGCCTGGGCGAGGTTATGTCTGGGACGGAGAAGGCTCCGGAAGCTCCGGCGGATGGCACGGCGGATGCTGTCGCGGCGTACGAGACCAAGAAGCGTGCTTTCAAACAAAAGAACGGTAGGCTGTTCACGCGGCTTGATTTAGCGACGTCGGAGTGCGCCGAGGGATTTCAGAGTGCTGCGTCTCTAGTCGTAGGGTCCTTCAACGCCGTTTATCCTGAGGAGTGGGGTGACGGACGTGCTGCATTTCTCGCCCTGGAAGCAAAGTACCGAAAGACTGGAGCGTTTAGGATGCAAGAGCTGCAGCAACAGCTAGGAGCCCTGTCCGTCACAGCCGCCGACAAATACGACCCCGCGCGCGCAATCCAAGAGTTGCGCCGCATTTCCGCAGAGCTCGAAGCGCTTGGTGACAAGGTCGTGTCGACTCGCAAAACCCACACCTTCTTGAACGCGCTACCTGACCAGCAATACGGACAATTCAAAGCTGCGCTGGTGTGCGAGCAGTCGCGAGACGACAACTCCGATTTGAACTTGGATTTTGAACGTGTGGCACACCGAGCCACTGCTTTCCACTCTCTGCAGATCAGGGGCAAGGATACTACCAATGACGACGGCTCTGGAAGCCACGGCCGTGCGCTCAACACAACCGTGCATGGAGGAGCACGCGAGTTCCGTAAACACGGTGGACGTGGACGCAACCGCCGAGGAAATGGCGGCAGGAACGCGGACGGGAACAACAGCTCGAACGGCAACAGCAGCAGCGGTGGAACCACTCGAACGGGAACCCATCAGGAGGACGTGGCGCTAGAAGCGCCCAAGGTGCACGCGGAAAAGATCGCGGCAACCAAAACTCCGGTGGAGGTCGAGGACGGGGTCAGCAGAATGGCCAAGACCGCAAGAGACGCTGCAGGTACTGCCACAATTCGACCGAGCACCAGTGGCAAAACTGCCCTCTTCGCCTCTTGAATGAGGCGGAGGACGCCAAAGAACAGGCGAACGTATCGCAGGAATCCACCACCACTCAGGCATGGTTCACGCAGGTCCGGGGAGGTAGCAAGGGTCTAGAAGACTTCTCAATTATAATCGATGACTGCCCGCGGGTGCAAGAAGTGCCCGCCGCGACGCAAGCAGAGAAGCGCGTCGCTGAATACCCGCAGGTGCCAGAAGTCCCTGCTGCGGCGAAGCCCGAGGAGCGCGCTGCTGGATATACGCAGGTGCTGGAGGCGCCTGCTGCGGCGAAGCCCGAGGAGCGCGCTGCTGGATATACGCAGGTGCTGGAGGCGCCTGCTGCGGCGAAGCCCAAGGAGCGCGCTGCTGAAAACCCGCAGGTGCCAGAAGTCCCTGCTGCGGCGAAGCCCGAGGAGCGCGCTGCTGGATATCCGCAGGTGCTGGAGGCGCCTGCTGTGGCGCAGCCCAAGGCATGCGCTGCTGGAGATACGCAGGTGCTAGAAGCGCTTGCTGTGGCGCCGCCTGAGGAGCGCGCTGATGCTGTTGGTGACGTGCAGGCGCTGAAGACGCCTGGAGTGGCGACGGACGATGAGCCCGCTGCCATGCACGTTCAGGTGGAGGAAGCCCCTGGTGCAACGGAGACCGTTGCATTCACCAGCGTTTTTCAAGTCAAGGAACAGGTCAAGTCCCTTGAAAGTACGACAGTGTTCATAGACACCGCGGCATCAAGCCACATGGTTTGGGCCGAATCCCCTGTCGCAACGCACGTAGGCGAGAGGCACGCCTGCAACGTTCAAGTCGAAGGGTCCTGTGGCCAGTCCAACGCAACCCAGAAAGGCAAGCTAAAATTTGGCCTACGGAACGATAAGAACGAAACAATCCCGGTGTCGCTGGAAGTTCTCCTGGTACCGGACCTAGGAGCAAACATATTTTCGGTTGGAGCTTTGGAAGAAAAGGGGGTGCTGTGTGATCTGATGTCTACCCCGCCAGCTCTTCGCGGCGGTCAGCACGCGTTTCCCATCTCGAAGGAAATACCGCGGATGTACGTGGTCAAACTGTTTCGCACCAAGGTCGACGCGCACTTGTGGCATCGGAGGATGGGCCACTGCAACCCGCGCGCTCTCCAGCTGCTGGCGGACAAGGAGCACTAGGGAGTAAAATTCAACCGAAACATCGAGTCCGGAGATTGCGAGGTATGTTCCGCCGGAAACAGCAAGAAGAGCAGCCACCCTCCGTCTGATCGTCCTCGCGCCGACGCACGGCTTGAGCTCGTGCACGTCGACACGTGGGGGCCGCATTCTGAAGAGTCATACGGTGGTAGCCGGCGCGCAGTGATGTTTACGGACGACAACTCGCGCATGAGGTGGGGGATTCCCATCAAAACGGTTGTCAAGGAGGTTGCTGACCCGCTAGGAATTTGCCTAGATACAGTTAACTGCGATGGAGGGGCCGAATTCAAGGGAAGGTTCGACGCGTTGGCACAATCACTTGGAATCAAAATCACGACCAACGCCCCGTACGTCCCTGAGGGTAACGCCATCGCCGAGCGTGGTTTTGGCATTGTTATAGCCACGACGCGCCGCCTCCTCTTGGGTGCACCGCATCTCCCGGGCCGCCTGTGGGCTGAAGCTTTTAAGACCGCAATCTACATCCTGAACCGCACGCCCACGGAAGCATTGGACGGCAAGGCACCACTTGAGGTATGGGAAGGCAAACCGCTCGGCAGCTTGAAGCACATGCACGGATTTGGTTCGGTCTGTTTTAAGCACGAGGAAGCGAGGTTCCGGCCCAACAAGCTTGCCGCCAGGGCCAAGAAGATGTATCTGGTTGGTTACAACTCTAAGAGCAGGTCGTACAGGCTTTGGGACCCCACAGAACCCTCGAAGATCACCAACTCCGGCGAAGTGTCCTTCCGCGAGAAAGACCCGCGCGACGTGGTTCCCCCCAAGGTAGGAGCGGACCCGCTGCCCGAGCCCGGCAGGATAATTTACCAGCCCGGCTGGGAGGAAACGAGCGACGAAGAAGAAAATCAAGAAGAACAGAAGGACGATGGCGGGATGGAACCGACGCCCCAGCAGCAGGAGCCAGGCCTTCGCCGGAGCGGCAGGAACCCCGTGCCACGAATGGTTATGGATCTGCACACGGCGGAGAAGGCGTACGAGCGGATGGAGTATTCCTTGCTTACTGGGAGTGTACTCGGAGCCACCGGGACAGGAAGCCCCGGTGAGGCGGGCTACATGCCCCCTGACCCGGCCAACTACAGCCAAGCGGTGAGTGGACCGGATGCTGACGCGTGGAAAGAAAGCATGCGTGACGAAGGACGATCACTGGTCGAGCATGACGTGTTCGACTGGGTAGACCTGCCGGAGGGTGCTCAGGCGCTTCCGGCCAAATACCTATTCAAGGTAAAATACAACCAAGACCGAGAACCTGTTCGTCTCAAGAGCCGCATTGTGGTTCAAGGTTTTCACCAAGCTGACACGGGCGAAGATAAGGCAGCGCCTGTGGCGTCGATGGAAACAGTTCATCTATTTGTCGCTAACGCTGCTCAAAACGGTTTTGTTCTAAAGCAAGCCGACATCAAGACGGCGTTCCTGCATGCACGGGTCCCCAAGAATGCGAAACCGATTTTTGTAATCCCTCCGAAAGGATTCGAGTGTTCTCCGGAACAAGCACGGCAGGTGTGGCTGCTCAAGGCGTGGCTGTACGGGCTGCGTCTCTCCCCGAAAGGCTGGAACGGCACCTTCCACGAGTATCTGATGGAGATCGGATTCGTTCGGAGCCCGGCGGATCCCTGTCTATACAGCCTCAACGCGGGAGAGGTTCTCCTTCTCGTGTACGTCGGAATGGCCGACGCTCGCTCGGCGAAGACTCCGGCTGAGCCCGGACCGATCAGCATCGTGGAGGAGGCGGTTCTGTCTCCAGAGGACACCACGTATTTCCGGTCCGCCGTAGGAAGCCTCCTGTATCTCAGCCGGGGCTCGAGGCCGGACATTACTCACTCGGTGATGGTACTAGCGAAGAGCATGGCGAAGGCCGGTCCCAGAGCAATGGTGAAGCTGAAGCGGGTACTCAGGTACCTAAAGGGGACGACCTCCATCGGGATCACATACCGCGAGGACGCCGACGACGGAGACAACCTAACGGCATATGTGGATTCTGACCACGCCGGTGACCTAGACAACGGGTACTCCACTACCGGTGTTGATTTGTACTTTGCAGGTGGCCCGGTGGAATGGACGGCGAATTAGCAAACGGTGGTGGCTATATCGACGGTAGAGGCCGAGTACGTCGCACTGTCACAGGGGTGCGTCATGGTCATCCACTTCCGGAACCTGCTAGAGTCCATGAATCAGAAGCAGGAGCAGGCAACCGTCGTTTTCGAGGATAACTCTGGTGCTGTGTCACTTAGCAGGAGCGCGAAAATCACCCCGCGCACCAAGCACATCGATGTCAAATTTCACCATGTTCGGTCTCTTGTAGAAAAGGAAGTGGTAGATGTCGAGTATATCGAAACCAACCTGCAGAGGGCGGACATCCTCACCAAGAGTTCGGGAGCTGTGAAGTTCCTGCAGAACCGCCTTCTGTTGCTTGGAGTGTGAGCATGAGTTGGAGATTTCGGTTGGAAGAGCATTCGTATGACAAGAAGAAAACATTTCGCTGCTTGAAAACTATGGCAGTTAGTGAGTATCATTTTTGAGTTATTCAGAAAGCACGTATTCGTAGACATTTGCTTTGGAACAGATTACTGGGAGGGCCAAGCGACAGAGGCGTCGCCCCGCGCCCTCCGATGAGGAGCAGTGCGACATGACGATGACTGGTACAACAGACAAGAGGTCGACATACCAGGAGCCCCATAGAACGAAGAAGCGAAATTGAGGCAAGGAAATGGTTAGGGCGTGGAAAACTAAGGAGAAGCAGGAGGCGATGAAAGCAGTGGAAGAGGAAGCAGAGCCGGCACAACCGATGGACGTGGACGGACCGACGGAGTCGTGACAGCAGCAGCAGGTGATGGATGTAGATGGGCGCAGGGACGTGGATGGGCGGACGGAACGGCCCCCCGTGTCGACAGCAGCGAATGCGAGTACGACCAATAAAAGGAAAGGGCGTGGAGCGAAGGATGCACGCAAAGCTCGCAAGGCCGCGGCTACTTCGACGCCCGGGGGGTGACGGCTCACGAGAAGGGAGGCAAACTATGGTATCTTCGACGAAGTATTGTCTCGCACTTGACGCTAGTTGGGATGAAGAGAGTGCCAAATTTATGAAGGAAAGCAGGGAGAAAGCTGCCCAACAAGCGGAAGAGTTCGAGGGTACGTGTCCCCATGCGTGCAAGGAGCCGCCGGATGCAACCATATCGGCCCCCCTCATCGCCAGTCTACTAACTGACGGTTTGTGTGTCGACGGCTCGGATGGTCTCGAGATCTGGGATGGAGTGATTTTCAAGCGTTCCGCCCTTCCGAGGCCCAAGCCTTACTACAACTGGGAGTACATGTTCGATCCGCAGAGTATCGGAGCGGTTTTGGGCAAGACCACAGTTGAGATCGAGAATGAACAACACGTTGTGACATCTTTCGATCTTGACGCGTACACCCCGGAAAATAAGACCAAGATAACTCAGTGGAAGCTCCTGGAAACCCGGACCGATGGTGGTGTGACATTGGAAGCCGACCTACGGCGGTTCATTGTCCACCTGGTCACGACGCACGTGAACACGATGGCTCATGTCGTGCCATGTGTAAATAGTACATAGGCTACACCACATGCAGGGCAACTGTATTTATTTGGTGGAGTTGTGTAAAAGAGTCTGCTGTGTTGGGTCGGTGTGATGGGTGACAAGTCAAAGCAACAATGTGACAACGGGTATGCTATGGAACCCAACCGCGGCTCTCCAGGCAGAAAATAACCCAGAACGGAGGGGGGGGGGAGGGGGGTGTACTCATAGTCGTGCATGCCGTAGTCGTTAGACCATTGACCTCGCATCCCTGCAAAGCCGGGACGGAGCACGCCGGTTCTCACCGGACCAGGCTCTCACATCACCAAGCGCGAAGTGCCGTGAGGTATTCGTCGAGTCGCATGAAGGGTGCGCTGCATCCTGCTAAGGATGTTCGGCATCTTGTGCTTACTTCCTTGCGTACGGATGACAGCTGCGATTGACTTCATTTATTTTGTGGTGCTTTAACTTCCAGAGACAGTTATGAGCAATGTGTAGCTGCCTCGATGATGCTTGACCATTTCTACACAACGTGGTGCGATTATCCCCTTTTGGAGTGAGGGTTCTCGACCCCGCACAACATGATCTACTCGACCACCATTATGGTTACGGCAATAAAAAAAAACAGAGGCTTTCTGGGAGGTAGATGGGAACAGCCCTTACACGAGTTCGTGAAGAAGGATGGATCGCTGAGGCAGACTCTCTGGACGGTCTTGAATGTGCCCATAACCCATTAACGATTGTCCGGAAAATTGTTCAAGGGACACGTTGTGAGAGGGGGGTACTCCGAAGCACCACCGCTATCCCGTAAACGCGGGGTCTGGATGGCAAAACTGAGGACAGTCATCGTGCAATTGACATGTGCGTATCGCCTGGGCCGCTCGGATAACCTCCTCGAGGCATTTTACCCACTGTCTCATAAGGAGTTAAAGCTTGTGGCAGATCATCACAACCACTGGAATGGTAACCTAAAATACAGCCTCGGTGATGGTCTTGATCTGCTGGCAGAAAATTTGACAAGTGCCACCGATACCGACCTCGAGGGAAAGATATCGCATGCGTTTTACTGTAAGTTCACATCAGTTGTCTGCGTCGTTGATTCCCGCGGGAACCACGACCGAACGTACATACACAAAGGAGTGACGCTCCGCTGATACCGTCACGTGCACAAGGTATAAACGCACACGTACGTACCTCTTTATGGCGTAGCTCACGAAGAGTTCGCAATCAAAATAAATACACACACAGAAAGACTACCCATTCGAGATATACCCACTGTCGAACGGGATGTAGTGGAGTTTTTCAGTGAGTGGAGGAAAACCGGCTGGGTACTGGACTTATACTGATGATTTATATCAGTGATGCCAGCTGGTGCCAAGTACAAAAAACATCTGTAAATTATAGGTAACTTGCATTTTACAATACATCCCCTGTAATGTAGTTCTCTACTGGGTCAACGACAAAATATCGGGGAGAATCCCTTCGTTGTGTCGTGTATTGTAAACTGTAACCTTCACAGGGGACACGGCGCAGTGTCTATGACAGCTTGCTGGTTTGTTAGAGGTTACATAGGAATATGTACATACAAGATTTGGTCACTTTTCATGCTTCGGTGTTTCTTTCTCTCGCGGCAGCGAGTCTTTTCTCGCGGTTCCTTCTCAGGGGCACGCAGGAGGCTCGTCGGTACATTAACGCCGTTGCCCGGAGCTCGGTAGGCCTCCGTGGCGCGTGTGGTTGACGGCCAAAGTTGCGAAAACGGGCTCAATACCCCGGGGACGCGTTCCGCGCTGACAAATCCTGGCGGACCAATTCTAAAACTTATCAAATCCATCAAATACAACGGTTTGAAATATTTGTGTCTTGCTTCTCCACTTTCATTCGTTGATTCATTCATTCATTCGATGATTCATGGCTGTGACTCTTCGGGTCATCGCATTGTCCAACAGCAGTACCTACGTTTACTACACACTTCGCAGCGGGCCAAGTTTAGACAAGTCTGAGAGCATGCATCCAGCGGCAGTGCTGAACATGTCCCATTTGTGGTGCTGTTTCGGCTTCAAATTCGGTTCTCATCGTAAATCTGCCATCATCAATCAAAGACATCATCTCATCGGACCAGTCGGACGAACAGGTTGTACACACAGGATTCGACAAAAAGGGCGGATTTTTCGCTCCACACCCCTTGGTCCCGATTGCAGCACAGTTTTGTTCCCCACCCATGTCTTCATATCGTAGCGAGAGGCTTCCGTCCCAGTACCGCAAGAGGCGGAGAGATGGCACCGGCGTACGCAAGAAAAAAACACAAGAACGATATGATTAAATTCGTTTCTCGGACCGGAGTCCATTAGAATCTGCCGCGGGTGCGCCATCTCACCGCGACCCCGTATCCAAGAATGCTTGTTTACAATATTTCAAGGTCTCCCTTCGGAACGTGGGTGTCTACCCTCCCTCAGGTGACGCAAGACCACATGCGCATTGCCCGAAGAGGGACTGTGTGTCTTACAACGCTTGTATTTCCGCACAAAACATCGCGCACGTTGTTGTTCTACATTGGAGCCAGCTCGAGTGGATAATATTTGGCAGCGAAGAAAGCTCAGACTTCCATGGGTCACAGGTTATTAAAGCTGGCTATCAGAAATTTCCAAGAAGCACATCTTCACAAGAGGAGGCTCGGCAGATCGTGGCCGGGTCATCATTGGACTACTGTTCCGTCCAAACACCATAATCCAATCAGCCGACTCCACTACTGCAGACCCTATACAGCAGTAGCAGCTTACACATATAGCCTGCACATGAGACTCTGGAAGCAGTCTTACGTATGTGGTGCTGGAAGAAAGATCAAAGAGTCCCAAACGACAAACCGGATTTTTTCTTGGTACATGTACATTTGTGCATACGAGAAAAACGCCAGATTTTTTCAGATTTTTGCTGTGTGGCAAGGTGTTGTCTTGGTAGATGCGAAAAAAACGTATCTTTACTTCTAAAACTGCCTGTCCGGTCGTTATTGTTTCTGGTTGTTCCTGGCTCGCACACGTCGTGGTTACAGCAACCAACAGCTTACCCCAAGCAAGTGCCAGGGTGCATAAGCAAGGCCGGAGGTGGAGATCGGATGTGTGTATGTGAATGAATGCAAGAAGAACGTTTTGCGGTGTGGTGTCGACAAACAAACGTCGACCTATACAGTCTGAAAACCGTCGAGACATTCGGATTTTTTGTCATTTCACCAGCTACACGAGTCTGCGTGTCGGGGTGGCTTGGGCTAGGACGCTCGGACAAAATTCTGCCCGGGTTGCTGTTCTGGACAGCGTGTCCGCCGACCACACCGCGGGATAGGTGAGTGTTACCGCTTATTCTCACGGCAGTCTGTTGCTTGGGCAGGCAACTTTTCCCCGCAGGTCCTGCCCGATATAATCCGTAGTTCCCCGCTGCCGGGCAACTGGCACCAAACGACGTCAAGCGCCACGCTTTGCCGAGTGTTCAGAGCACGTGTTCAGAGTATCAGCAGTCATTGTGGCCTCTTGTGTATAATACCCGCCCGTAGGTCCGCACCTGAGTCGCGGTCGGAGTCGAAGCCGGCACGGAGTAGGAAATCTCACGGAGTGAACGAACAGCCTAGACGAATAGATTAGTCTATTAAGCGCGCGCACGGCGGACGGGGCAAAGCGCGACAGCAGCTTGTCAGTGGCACGCTTATCGCCGTGCCTCGACAGCACGCAGTCAATATTATGCTACTGACTACTGCTGGAACGAACATAGTTTAGTCACAGGAGAGGTATTGTCACCATAAAAGTTTGTGGCAGGGAGGAGCACAGTGGGTCAGAAGCCACGGGTGAGGAAACGAGCACGTACATACAGCTGTATTTAGTGAACGCAGTCCAGTTTTTTTGAGCAAAAAAAGAACTGCAGCAAAGATTGCAGGACAGCGGCTGTCGTACATACGTACATGTAGATAACCAGCTTTACACAGGGCTTTGTACTGCTGTGGTAGCCGCTGCAGCAGAGCTCTTCTTCTTGGAGACTGTGCTTACTTTCTTTCGCTCCAAACCCTGTGGAGCTGTGATGAACATCCACCATCATGCTGCTGTTGTTTTTGAGGTGTAGTTTCGCCGGAGCGTACCGAGGACACAGCAGCTCAGCGAAGGGTATGCGAAAAATAACCCCCCCGCACACCCACATATATCCGTAAGAAGTGGAGAAATGGCACCCCTCGACCGACTTTCAAAGCTCGATTTCTCCATAACCAAGTGGATGCAGAGACCAGTATGTTTATGGAAAGCCCTGGACGAGATGTTTCCAACACCACCATTGCTGTTGATGTTGGCACAACCTTGGTTGCGGAGCAATCGAGCGTTGAAAATAGGTCTACAGCAGGGAGGTGCCATCTCTGCGCGTCTTTCGAAAAGTACCTCCCCAAGGCCCATTGAAGAAAACCCATTTTTCTTCCCCCCTTGTCCTGTTTTTGTTGACCTGGAGACTGGAGACTGTATGTATGCCTATGCGTGCACACGAAACCTGGTTGGCGTTTGACCTGTTTTGTGCAGATGAAGCACTGACATTTAAAAAATGCAAGTGTGCCTCGAATGCCTGTGCCAAGAACGCGTTGGCGGAGACCACAGGACAGTCAATCATGCACGTCATCCACATCACACCCTCGAATCACTTTTCAGAAACTCTCAAAGCCCGAAAAAGCATCACGCCTTCTCGCCTGTAAACCAACCCCAGTGCTCGACGGAAACCGCGGAGCATATGTAGGAGCTCACAATTTTGCTGGGTGTTCCACTCCGCCTGCCGTTGTCCTCCTCCTCCTCCTCCTCCTCCTGTTTTATACCAGGATACAGTATGGGTTTGTTTTGTACGAGATTTTATCTGGCATTTGCGGGGCAGGGGTGGTCACTTCGTACCTGCTCCCCCTAAAAATCTTCTGATAATGGGTACCTCGGCTTGCCTCGGCGTGGAGTGAACCATTTTTTCACACACCCTTGGCTCAGCGACAAACCTATGTGAACGGTATGTATGGTATGTATCAGGTGAACACACCGTACCTGACTTAAAAAACGAATATAGCATGCGGTGTCTGTCAAACCACTGTGGATACCACCGTCTCATTCGGTGCCGGTTTTGTTTGGAATTGTATGCATATCGTTATTACAAAACCGAGATCGCGAAGTGAAAGCGTGCGTGGACGTCCGTCGTTGCCCTGATTGCCGCGAATCTTATTCATAGGGTCGACAAGCGATCCGATGTTGACGAGTTAAGTACAATAGCGCCTTGTCTAATTATGTGGTGGTGGAAGACACGTCCCATAACACTGCGGGAGTTACGGCTGAAGGGCAGGCTGATCCACTCCTTCTCACGCCAGACATCTGAAGCAGGCAGGCCAGGGAACTTTTCTGTGTGATATCGGATCAGAGCTCTTTCCTACGGATAGGTGCATTTTTGGTGCCAAGTAGCACCTGCTCCTCATAGTTTGTCTGATAGAACAACAGCAGATGACTTTTCGTGTAGGCAAATAAACTCCGTCGAACGATTCCTCATTTGACATTCACAGCGTTTTCTCGGACGAGGTTGGAGAGTTAGCGACACCCCTGTGAAGATGTGGGCAAGCGTACGGCGAATGTTCGGAGCCACCATGGCTTCAGTGCTCACGGTAAGTGCAAACGGATGGCATTTACAGTGGTTCCGTTTTGAAACAATGATGCACGAGTTGTCACCGCCGTCGCTTGTGTCATGAGTGCTTGAGTGTGAGACCACGATATTTGTGTCTGTTTTTCGTTGCACTCGTAGAGTTCTCCTTATGCCTTATGATCTCTCCTTTCTAACGTTAAATTGGGAACGCATACGACAGTCAGCTCGGTCTGGTCTACGTTTGCATACCATATGCCACAAGGGAATGACAAGCGTTGAAGGCAGGCAGGACGCACGCTGTGCTTTGCGTCGTACTTGTCATTTCGACTACTGTATATCAATGGACTCGACAATTCATTTCCTCAGGCGGGAACGGGGCTGCACATGGAAAGTGTCACGGCAGATGGAGGCGTCATTGGTGTTCGACACGGAGTGGTGGTGCAGGTGTGTATGGAACTAGACTACCCCCCACCCCTCTGCGCCTGGAACAAAGAATGTGGTCAAACGTTCCGCGTACCGCATGTCCACTGATAGATGGTGGATGTCTCTCCTCTTTCTCGCCGCCTTGCTGATTCTTGGCTACAATGATATTTTGCTTCGCTGCCTGTAGCGCACTTGCACACACGGAGTAAAAGTACTGGTTCCAGGGGGTGTTGGTCCCGCCTGTAAATCCTATTTGTGTTCCCTAGCTCATGTCATCGAACGCGCATGACTCTCGCTTTCTGCCCTGCAGATCGATGTCATGGTCGGTGGTGGCGATTACACCACCACCGACCATCCTTCATTTTGTTCCGTTGCGTGAGCACTCATCTTCATCGATGTGCGGCAATGTGAACTGCGTTTGTGGTGTCGAGGGTCGGATCGTGAGGTTGCCCTCTTCGCATCCTTTGGGTCTTCTACCGATGAGCTCTCCAAGCCGTGCCAGCCCATTCAAGCTTCCAGACCAAACTTGCAGACCAGTTACAGAATCTGCGGAGGGAAACATCCGTCCGATCCTTGTCCTGTTGTGCAACCATCTTCTTGCAATTTGAACCGCGAAGGATTTGCGTTGCTCTGCGCCAGTCGTGTTTCCGTACCTCTGCTCCATCAGTAGTTGCTGACTCGTGAATGTTGGCGAGGCCCCCGCTACGTCGTTCACGAGGAATCTTCCCCCGAGAATATTCCCAACCATGTTCCGGAACCACATTGCATACCGGGGTGCCAGCATCACCACCCGTCGGCCGTAATGATCACGTTGGAGGTACATACACACCCAACATTGGTCAGTAGGAGTGCTTTCCTCGCCGAGTTGTACGCTGCCTCTACTTGAACCATGACCGGAAACATCTCGTTTCACCGTGGTGAACATGTGCCTTTCGTTCGGTACCCTTGTCTTGCCTCTTGGGGTCTTGCGCGAAACGAGCAGGACAGGGGATGCCCGCACGCCATATCGCCGGACGAGGCAGATATCAGGAGGTCGACCCGGGGCTGGCCGGGCGGCGTCCTGACGCTCAGTTCCATCGAAAGGATAGGTGAGCCTTGCCGACTGAGTCTCACATTTTCTGGGAATGAATGCGTTTCTGTGTTGTTGTCGGAAATTACCCTCCTGCAAGCTGATTGAGCGGAGGATCGATACAGCTTTTCCGCGAGTGACACTTGCTGGTGCTCTTGTTCTACTACTGTCTTGAGCGTAACTGGGGTTGGCGGAACACGGTGCTCCAGGTCGAGGCTCAGAGTTGTCTTTGTTGATCGAACCAAAGACCCTAAAAACTGTTCTATACATCGTCAAAAAGCCAAACACCTTTTGCACGTGTGAAGATTGGGCCGGCCCTTCCCTTTCAAACAACTCTTCATGATTTGGTATTAAGGGCCAGTGCAAACGACGCTCGGAAAAATGCAAATGAAAGTCAAGGCTAATTAATCTGCGTGTGGTTGAAGACCAAAAAACCAGCTTCTCTGGGTTTCCGACACAGCTGGTGGAACGATTTGTTCAAAGTCAGGAAATCGATATCCCATGCAAGTAAAACGCGGAGCGGTATGTTTTTCCCGGCCGAAAGAGCTTTTTTATAAAATTGCGTTATTAGTTGTGGAACATTGTTTCTATGCGATCTAACTTGTGTCGCATCGTTTGTCCAGGTTGTCTTCCCCAGCTGTGTTACGTCATTGCTCGGCTTGTCGTAAAACGAGAACAATTGCTGATTGTACGGTGGTATATTCTTCCTCAGGTCGGTCGGGGAACCATTACATGGCGATATCAACCTTGTTCTCCATGGCCTTCTGCTGCCAAGTGAAAGTGGTAAGTTGACACGCTGATTGTGACGCTTGCGGACTGTACATCCCTGATTAGATGAGCAGGTGTTAGTGTGATTCGGCCAGAAATCGCTTCAGGTGAAGGCCAACAATCTCTCTCCGGCATGGCTATTCCCTGCCGCAAGCGTTACAAGAGAATCGAGTTGCGATGTTCGACCGAATGTTTTCTTGTTGATGCCGAAAACGAAGTATGAAACACGGTGGGGCTTACGATGGGGTTGAACCCACTCTTCATGGTAAAGGCCTTGCTTCCTGGGTCAAATCAAGCACCGTTGCGCACGACTGTGTCACACGGAGATCGGTTTGGTCGAGGACAGAGGGGAGATTTTGGCGCTTGTTTAAGGTCGACCATGTCTCACCTTGCCACAGGCACCGCTAAACATTGTCGAAGCACTTGTCTCTGAATGCAGTATGTATGCATCTCCTCACCAAAGATGTCTCGAGATGAACCCGCTTCCTTCAACTCTCCGCCGTGATGTCTGTGGTGCTCGTTTCCAGTTGGAGCTACCCGACATGGACTGGCGCTTGCCCACAGAAAGCGGGGAGAGGTTCAAGTCTTCCACGAACCTGTTCAGCTTCTCCCAGAGAGATACCAATCGTGCTCCCCCGCAATACATCAACGGTTCCCTGCCGACGGGTTTCGAAGGTCTTCAGGGCCGACTTGATGTCTGTCCGCACGAGAGGCTCATCGACGGAACGCATGCGAACCATATCCGAGGTAACAAATATTTTGTTATCACCGTGCCAGGCAGGGTTTGTGAAGGACTGCTATGGAAGACAACTGTTTGTGGAATATGGATTGACCAATCCCTACATAGCATTCCCTGGTTACAGCCAATAATGGATAATTTGCCGTTCGTGTCCGCTCGGTGACGAGTCACTTGCAGAATATTATCAATACTACTCCACGGATTCGGGATTCCATCCAAAACGTCTTCTAGGAAGCCTAGCACCACAAACACGCAAACCGTGGTGTGTACTCATCTTCACAGGTAGCCAATAGAACGCAGGGGGCCAGAAGTGTGTTCACATCATTGCTCCTGAGCGAGATACCACCTAGGCGAGAATGAACAACTCCATCGATATTCCAATTCGTACTTACGCTGAGAGGATCAGTACCGTGTCCGACCAGGCGGATTGGTGTGGTTAGCCTACGTTGTTGGTAGCTGAGTTGCGGGAGATTTTGCGAAGCGAAGCACCCATGTTTGCGTGCCTACTGTGTGTGATGATGTACTACGTTTGACTACAAGCGCTGGTATTGTGCCCTGCATCACTCACCGGCGGCTAAAGTAGTTGGACGTTCGTTGAGTACAATGCACAGGGTGATTTGTGCAGAGGATTGGAACTATGCCCTCTTTTTCCGAAGCCATTTTCAATCCCTTCTAAATAGTCGTTTCGTGGCATGTGTTTGAAGGATACCTGATTTGATTCTCGGCGTACACGCCTGGAGGGGAACCTCCGAACATTGCAGAGCGTCCCCAACTTTCAGCGTCCAAGGTGTGTGTTTGTCGTCAACAAATTGTTCTTCGTGCCCGACAATGTCGTTTGGTGTTGCAGGGCTTCATCCGGACCTTCAGAAATGCATGAGAAATGTGAAGATGAGAGGGTGCGAAGCTGCCTATCTCAAGGAATCGCTCGGTGGAGAAGATACTTGTCCAAGTCCGCAACGCCAACTCGCCGAGCACGAGGAGGAATCCGCTCAACTGGTTGCCGGGACAACCTCGCCTCTCGAAAGGCGGGGGGCGGGATCTCTAGTTGTTCACGTTCGATCCGGGGATATTTTCAAGCCGGGCACGATATATCATCAATACGGGCAGGTAAGGGGGAACTGGCAGGCAAAGGGTGCAATTGTTTATTTTCGAACCTTGCATGAGACGCACGCTCCAAGCAAGGCCGAATGGATGCCGCGAGGCACGTGTGTCTTCTTGGTAGATATCAGAACTGGCTTGGGAGCCCATCATACTCAGCCAGCGGAACCGGTATTGAGACGTTCCAAATCTCCCAACCAAGGGTCCCCGAAGCCCTGGGTAAATCTGTCTCCAGTGTCGCCCGTAATAGAAGGTTTCTGGAAGGATGGAAGTGTGTCTAGGAACACCAAGACCCCATGCCAGGTGCCCTAAGCGAACATTGTATGCCCTTTGATGGGATCTTCTTGCGTTCGGGTGCGCACGAGTATATTCTTGCAGGACACATGAGCGTGACGCAACGAAATACAACGTATTTCACACTCTCTCTCTCAGCACCCACACTATCGGTTGAGCTTCGTAAACATCTTGCAGTCTAAAATTGTGTGGTAAATGGGGGCAGATACGCTTTCTAAACGCGTTTCGTCCCAGTACCAACACAATAGGACAGTCTGTGGTTCTGACCCTCTCTTGTTATCTCTTCGACAACACATGACCACACCTGGATAAGGATTCTCCAACGCGGAGAGGTCTACCCACAGCTACGCTCCCAGCTGGTGGTTTCGATGAATTACACATTTTACATGCATGGCAGCGTCATGGGCTGCACAGAAGTTCAACCCCACCGTCCCATCTCACCATGCCCTCGATTCTGGAGCAACCCCTGCGACAACAAAACCGATGAACACAGCGTGCCCTCAACACACCGTGACCCCTCCTCCCTTGTCCCATGTTTCGGTTTCCTGCTCCCGGCGTCGTTAATCCTGTTCGTTCAACATCAAACACCGTGTAACCGGTCCCGGTTTCATCTCATCCTCGTGAAGCCACCTTTGCTCTATTATCTTGCTGTCATCGCCAGCGAGCCGTGGAACAAAATGTCTTTTGTTACAAGCGGAGAAGATGACCTGCTCAACCCTGCGTATAGGGTAATTGAAGGGATCAACAGCCAAGGACTTCTCGGGACGAACGTGGAAATGCACAAGGTGGGTTGAGGGTATGCTGGGCGATCGCTGCGAAAGTTCGGGGTGTACATATCTCCCAAAAAATGCTGTGGTTTGGGAACACCCACACAATCTCATGTGTCCCCTGGTCGAACCACTCAAAAATAAGTATGAATGCAATAATAGACACGATTCGAGGCCACTTCATGCCACGAGCGATGATTCCCCCCCTCAAGAGAATAACGACCGTATCTCCCGCTTGTCCAAGCCGGTCTTGTATCTCCGCGCAGATGCATAATGAAACACTACCTAACGACGTGTGTCTCTTCTTGCAACATGATTCCCGAAAAAGGATCGAGCACTCTGGGAAGATCTGCAGGCGATGCTGTGCGCGGACAGCCTAGCCCTGTCACATTCAACCTTTACAAATCTCCTGTTGGCGCACTCGAGGGCCAAGCGATTCTTCCTGCCGTGGGGGTGTGAACCACAAGTTGGGAACACGAAGCTCAACCAGTTCGTGAATGCCACAATGATTTGTCTCCAACGGCCTGAGGTCGAGGTGAGAATACCGCTGGCGGGTGATTAAATCTTGGTGGACTGTCCAAAAAGGAGGTCTCGGGGTGTTCTCGGTTCCAGCAGAAATGCCGCTTCGCTTTGCACGAGGAGGGATGTCTCGGGTAGCGTAGCATTGGCACCCACGAGGAAAAGTAAAACGGTATGCGTGTTGGAGAGCTCGTCTGCCGACATTCATATCTTGACAAAACCATCGGTGACCAAAGGGCAGGGCGACGACTGTCAGTGCGCACGGTTGCCAGCGCTTTCGACGTGTAAGCTCCACACAAGAGGAAAATGAGCTACTGCAAAAATTGATCGTTCCCTGCCTTTAGGGAGACACACCACACATGGTCACAGAGGTTGAAACGAAAGAAGGGCAGTGCGCAGGATGTGGTTCATGCACGAAGCGACTCCACGGCTAGAGCATAACAGCGGCGCCCAGAAATGTCTCCACTGAGATAGACTCATGTAATTTCTTGCCGTGAGAAAATACCCCACCAGGGATGTAACGAATGATCACTGCGCGAGCACATGTCTGCGCGCACTGACCACTCGTCGCATCCTCCGCGCACTGGTGAGTTATTCTCACGAGTCAAAAGAAACGAACGATCGTCGTGGAGATGTTTCATGGATGCCACGGTAATTGCCTGCGATTTACATTTGTCTCTTTGTATACGGGGTGTGCCCCGCTGTTGAGAAGTACCGTCTCGTACCCTTGGGGTGTCGTTATCTGACTTTGCTGCATTCTGGTGAACAATGAGCGACTTTGGGAATGTCGACCGGCCTTGGGCTTCCTCGTTGTGGGTACAACGAAAGGTCAACGCGCGAGGTTTAGAATTGGAGAAACTGTCAACAGGACTGAGAAACGCAACTACTACACGAGTTTACGTTTCCTGTTCCCTCCGTCTGGAGCTCACATGTCGCAATTGCTGGCGTTTAGTTTTGTTGAGCAAAGTTTGTTGAGGTATTGCCGATTGTATTGAAATTGTCGACTTGAAAAGCCGAAAGGCTGTTCTGTTCCTGTATTTCGGGGTATCAGACTTGGAAGACGGTGCCTTTGGGGTGGTTGTTCTCTCGGATAATTTACGTGCTTTGGGTTCTCTGTTCTGTGTCATTTCTTTCATGATCAAAGGTTGCGTAATAGGCATCCTACGTGCCGTGGTGCGGTGGTTATCACGGTCAGAAGGGAATGAGCAAGTTCCTGCACGACGTCGTTTCCCTCCATGCGGAGCATATAGTCTACTTCGAGATCGTTGTCGACCTTCCGCACTGACGACCACCTCCCTAAACCGACTCCTTGACGCGTTACCGTAGAGACATGCCTCTCCTCTCCTCGACATTACCCCAACGCCGCCCCATGAACATCCCTGCCTTCTCCATGGTTTTTTCCGTTGTGCCCGAGGATAGGTGTATGGGATTGAGTGGCTGACTACAAGCGAGGCATACACGGTGTATGACTCCTGGGATCCATCTTCCAACCTCCTTGAGATGGTTGTTTCGGACTCTGTCAAAGGCATGCGAAGATGCTGTTAACCGGGGCAGGCGAATTCGCATGTTTGTGCTTGAAACATGCTGTAACATTACTGTAGGCAGAAGGCACCACGTTCTTGGGCGAGGTTGAAAACGGTCTCCCGGGGTACAAGCGGCTCGTGTGTCGTGGGTGCATGTGTACGTTCGGCCTTATATGTCGATTCGCCAAGCCAGTAACCATCCCTTCAGGGGTCTACACGGGTATTGTACCCTTTATGGAGTACATCTAGGGTTGGGCGAAATATCCTTATTGTAGCACTAGGTTGGCCGCGCGCCCACCCCGACGGGGCGGAACGGCCATCGTGTAGAATTATTCATCAACCGGATGAACATGTAACGAGCTCGAGACGGCAGAGCAATTTGACCATGCATTTGTTTCCGCACGCGAGGTGGGGGTACTCGGCAATTGAATACGAGAAGAAAACAGGGAAGATGGGTTTTTACAAATCGAGGGCCTGCGAAGGACGTTATGACCAAGCAGTGGCGAGCGTGGTCGCTGTTCGGAATTGGTGAGGCGAATAATATACAAACCGTTGCTTAATGGACCATTCGAACTGGCATGGCGGTGGTATGGTATCGTGAAACGTATCTCGGAAGCACGCCGCCCCCCGAATGTGAGAACGGGAGAGTTGTTCGAACACTCCGTTGAAGCCACCCTTCACACGGGGGGCTTACGAGTGCTACAGAGACCGGCACAGAGACAAGGGGACGAGTTGGACACATCGAAGGCTTCTAGCGGTTTGCCAGCTTGAGGAGACAAAAAATCGTCGAGTAATTTTCCCACACATTCAGTAACCGGCAGATGCAACTTTCGGCTAAGAAAATGGCATGGTACCATTTTGGGGACTTGGTATTCCCTCGGGTGAAGAAGAGGGCAGTTCGAAAGAAACACGAAAGAACTAGTATGGAACTAGATTCTTGTTCGCAAATTGACTTTATTGTGAAACGGAGACATATAAGTACATACCTGGTAGCTGATCTTCGCAATCTGTACGCACCTTGGCTGCGTCTTTGTGCCACCCTCGAGGTGTGTTGATCGGATGCGGTAGGTCAGTCGGGTTCTGGAGTTTCATTCGCTGAAGAGATTGCCAAAATGAGCTTCGTTAATCTGACCCGCGCGCTGTCGCAAGTTAGATTGACACGTGCGTATGGGTATGAGGTCAATGAGGGACACACGGTGGCCTGAGCCTGCTTTGGGGGTCCCGCGGAAAAGGAGGTAGCATTTTAGTTGGCCAGTGCCGTCGAATCTCGGACCATATCTATAGTGAAACAATTTCTTACGTTGTCAGAACTCCATCTCATACCGTAGGCCCGCTACATCATCGTATGGCCATCGTGACGCACTGTCGACGAACACGACCAAAGGTATGTGGAACCATGAAGAGTTCGAGATGGCCCGGTGAGGTTGATGTGCACCTTGCCGAACCGTACCGCCGCGCGATGAAATACACGCCGAGGTGAAAGCTCCTTCCCACCCGCTTGCCTCTAGCCGGCCCGCACATGCCAGCGGAACCGCCGTCAACTAGCTCTCTACTTGTAGGCAGTTTCTCTGTAGAGCCTATTCTTATGGCTGGTGAAAGCGAATAAGAGGTACAGTAACTCTGCACTCAAATTGTGAGTTTCCTTTAGTAGAAAGGTCCTGCATTGGGTCGTCGTATGGCGCTTGCAAAAACAACGGCGGCAAAGTAACCAACGAACAACATGAAATCAAAGGGACGACTGGAAGCAGTTAGTCCCACTTGTCATGTGGCGACAACACCACCACCACCCACGGGTAGTAGCGACAACGATGATACTGTAGTACAACAACAAAACAAAACCAAGCAGCAGATTCATACTGTCGTGGACTAGCGAAAACCTAACAAAACGTATTTCGCATATATATCAAAACTGCGCCTAGAATCTAGGCTAAATGAATTGGCACCAGATGCTGAACCCCACTTGCTGCGCCACCACGTAGACCTGCCAAACAGAAACCTGTCGAGAGTTAGGGCTGTAGCTTTGGCAATAGATGGCACAATCCGTAAAAAATTGCATACTATTAACTTCAAGCCGTGCCGCCAGTTGCTGGCAAACACGGCCTAGCGGTGATCGCCTAGAGTATGACAAAGAATGCACGGTACAAACCAAATCCCATAGCCTTAGCCGGCACGAACAAACTACTGTACCCACCTTAACATTACGTGTTTATATGAACATTTAGACATTTTTCGTCGCATGGAACAGAGCAGCGAAGGCGCAGCTCGAAATGATACCTACGCGTCAACGTGTTGGCTACGACGGAGAAGCGAGTCCGAGGTGCGTGCGTGTTCTACACAAAACCAAATGCGATGGAACCGAAATAGAATCAAATCCTACAAAATTCAATAAAAAAAGAAACACAGCTTACTCATTTCCACGCAATACGACCGATCATGCTTCTTGTCATCGAATCGTGTAGTCGTGCCTCATTTTCTACAAACCCGCGTTCTCCAGATAGTCCACACTCGATTTGGGTCATCGCTCCGTAGACGTGACACGTGTTCTCGCAATAGCTGTCGGCGCTCAAGTGGGCGAACCCGTTGTACCGGTAGTTGTCGGCGGGGGATTCGTGGGCGCTGGTGTAGGTGAGGGTGCTAATGGCGCATGAGTGGGCGGTGACGTCGTGGAAGCGGAAGACGTTGCTGCTGTTACGGTCGAAGGCGATGCGGTCAAGGGTGTAGTGGGCGGTGCCGTCGGGGAGGCTGACGACGGCGCTGCAAGTGAGTGTTATTGAAGGCGCCGCCGTAGAAAGGGATGATGTCGGCGGTGGTGTTAGAGGGGGGGACCCGGCCACAGGGGATACGGTAGGTAACGACGTCGGGGAGGCTGAAGACGTCGGTGTTGCAGCTGCTGAACGTGCTGCACTCGAAGAGATGGTGTCGGCGCTGGTGTTAGTGGGGGGGACCCGGTCACAGGGGATGCTGTGGGGAGCGATGTCGGGGAGGCTGAAGACGTCGTCCGTGTTGTCGAGGGCCCTGCCGCTGAAGGACATGCTGTCGGCGATAGTGTTTGTGGGGCTTCTGTCAGCGCGGATGCTGAAGGTAGTGACGTGGGGGACGCTGAAGACAACGATGAAGCTGACGGCGATGCCGTTGGCGACGTTGCCGAAGCGGTACCGGTAGGCAATGCCGCCCCCGAGACCGTAGCGTTGGTAGGAGCCATTGTTGAAGTAGAGATCGGATTAGCTATAGCCGCGTCAGGGAGAGGGCCTGCCGCCACCACAGCTGCGTCGAGTGAGATAATGTACGGGGCCGTTTGGGTGTCAGCGCAGTTTTCGCCGTGGGGAGATGGGCAAGGTCGCCTCCCGTAACGATCACTTTGCAGAATGAGCCTTCATGATACTACCAGCAACAATCGTCGAGAGTTCGCTTAATTTGGCTGACGATATAACAACACCAAAGGAATGTAGGTTTATGGGGGAAAAACCGCGGGTATCATCTGGTTGCAGCACACACAGGCAAGCAGGCTCAGCATTCTCTGCACTATACCGTTCACCAAGCAGGTGTAAGTATTAATGAGACCTGGCACTGAGCGACAACACCTCTGAGGACTTGTTGAAGAAGCAATTGCGACCCATGGAGGACATGGGGGATCGCTTATCGACACTCAAGTGCTGCAGTATTTCGCGCAGAAGCCAAAGAGTTATCACGGTATATCCTGGACTGCAATGTCTCACCGGGGCGGCTGCCGATGATGCACGGGGCTGTGGGACTCCGTGGCTTCTGGGAAAATATGTCGTATTATAGATTGTCGTGGGCTTCGCCAGGACTGCTTCCCCAATTACTAATACCATCGGCGATTCTGCACCCCATTCGTGGGGCCTCATGGCGATTTGGCGACACAAAGCATTCAAACAGCAAGCCAAACTCTGCCGAACGACTGGCGAGACTTTTAGTCTAAAATGCTCACAAGAACAAAAAAATCCACAGACAGATGCAGAGATAAAAAGACAAGTAGTGAAATCGCGAAGAAGAATACGTGTAGGAATAACATTAATTGACTAGTGCGTGGTCTCCTTGTTTGAACCGTTGAATTTGGCCTGCTTGGCCTCGCGCTTCTTAATAGCCTCAGGCTGGCATCCCATGAGCTTGTCCGTCTGGCCTTGCACGATGCAAGGCTCGCAAACTTTCTGCAAAACGGAGGAAAGAGGATTTGGGAAGAAAAACGGCGGGAATAAGGAGAAAAAAGGAAGACGTGAAGCGAAGAAATACTGCTGTAAGGAGGATACAAAAGGAAAAAAAGAAAAGAGCGGAATCGACGAAAAAGAAGCACCAATGAAAGTAAAGACATTGAAAGGAGAGCGCTGAAAGTAAGCACGCAACGAAGTAGGAGAAAAAGATACAAAAAAAAATCTAACCATAAATACTCAACTACTGTCGAACGTAGAAGGAAGTTGAAAAGAAGGCTGCAGAGAATGGGAAGAAAGTGAGATGAAACTGACCTTGTCGCTGTCGTCGGAGTCTACGGGGTTTAAGTCGAAGCGGATGCTCGCTGCGGTACCGCACTCTCCGCACTTTCCTTTTTCGCAAGTCTTGGGCTTGCAGTCTGTGTAGTTCACGTGGTTGTACAACCTCTTCTTCCCCTCCCAACGCCCCCAGAAGAGGGTGTCGGGCTCGAAGTGGACCATGCAAGATTCGCAAGTCATGACTTTGCCTTTGGGTTCTTCGCCTTTCTGAACCGTCGCTTGGACGAAGTGGAAACACGGAGCGGGACACCTACGAAACGAGTAGACGAGGACGTGAACGAAAGAACGTCAGGAACACACATACATGTGAAGAAAGGAGGAGGGCGCAGGTAAGGTCTGATCGGCCTAAAATAAGCATGAAGCCACATAGCACGACGCAAATGTTACACAAGTTGAAGATGTGGTAAATATTGTTTCAAAAATACCATATAAGCACCAGGAAAGCACGAGCAATTGTCACGTCGTCGGACTTTAATATGTACAAAATGAAAAAAACGTTCAAATAATCACAAACACGAAGAGGAACAACACGCCTGCAGAAGTGGACGTCACGAAAAGAGTATCATTGATAAGGATAGGCTCAGGTAAATGGATATCTAGGAATGCAAGGGCGTAGAAGAGGACAATCATACCCGAACAGGGAGACAAGACAGGCAGGAACACTCACATCTTGGAATACTGAGAGTCGAGGAAGCAGGAGCTAGGGCCAGCGCAGAGGATGCAGGCGTCAGCAGTCCCAGAAATGTCCCACGACAAGATCTGCTCGAAGACGGTGTTGGTGACATCGGGGGCGGCGGCAGACTTTGCGGCAAGGCGCTTCTTGGAAGCAAGAAGCCTGTCCAGAGTTTGTTTCTTTTGGGCTGGTGTCTGGCTGTTGAGGCCAGCTTGGTCGGCAGCCGACAAAGTGTCATATAGTTCTTGTTGAGCAGCAGTGAGAGCCATGGTGGTCGAGAGGTACGGTGTAGAAGAGGTAGAGATGGGGCAGTGGGTGGAGAATGATATGTGGGGCCAGCTGATGAAAGAAAAAAAACAAATACCAAAAATGTAACCGAAAGAAATGCACGCTTAAGATGTGCAGGTATGCGGGCCAGAGCACGCCGGAAATGCGCCGAATCGCAGAAGACATTTCAAGACCGCATCAATGGTGAGGTGGAAAGAATCGGCGGACCCCACGGGATCATTAACGATATTCCTGATATCATTAGCGATATTCCTGATCCTATCGGCATAAGACGACAGGTCGGATTTGAGGGGACTGCACACGTCGAGGTCCACGCCGCCGAGTTTCATGACGATAGGGGACGTCTTGTCATTAGGATTGATGGTCATCCAAGATAGAGGCTGTCCTAGCTGCATGATCATAGATATTGCCTTCATTCGCAATGATCTCTTGTTGAGAATCGTCCAAGTGGCGCAGCTGTTGACATATTCCATAGTTTGGATAAGCTTGCGGATTGCCGGACGATTAGCAAGAACCGTCGAAGATCCAGAACCACCTTCTATTTCTGTCGCGGCGGCACGAAAATCATCAGCGGTAATGCCGGCCAACATGGACGCCACACCCCGCGATACTCTGCCGTTCAGTTTCCAATAAGAATTGGAAATGGCTTCTCTTCGAAAGGTTATAGCAGCTATTTAGGCAAAAAACGAAAGTTCTGCTTCGCCGGAAACGAGAGTCAAAACGCCGCAAAAGAATGCGTGCCCACTTCGTGAACGTGAGTTTCTGAGCGCGTTTGTCTAACGGACCGCAATCAGCGTCCCCGGTTCGTTGAAATCCTCCACCATTCTGCCAGAATGGGGGATAACAAGCAAATATTTCGTTGATTGCGGCGGCGGGCGCCCAGCTTTTGCAGCATCCGTGGCCGCGGTTCTCTCGGCTAGGCTGGCGCTTGGAGGGGTCAAAGATGCCCCCAGAGCTCTCAAGCGATCGGGACGTCCCTCTGCGGACATGTCCTCACCCGATGGAATTACTCCATCGTTGTCAATCACCACTTCATCGTCGTTGTCGGCGGTCGTATCGTCAAATGTGACGGGCTCTTCGGCTTCGCGGGTGTCTGAAACATAAGTCGAACGGGATCTCTGTCGCGACTTGTCTGGGTCGGACGTGACAATGAAAGACCTCTTGATTGCTCGTGGGACAGATCCGTCCTCGGGAAAGCTTGCAAGATTTTCGTCGGACATGGTCGTCCGCTGAAAAGAACGCGCGTGCCTGCTAGCCGATTAGAAGCGGCTCGTAAGGTCTCTTATTCTTTGCCGCCGTGCCCCGAAGATTTTTCTAAGCTGAGCCTCAGACGGCTTAGAGCCGACGATAGCACAAGTCATCGATCCGGCGATATCCGAGTCGCACGACGGTAGAGCAGACTGAACGCCGTAAGCGTTTTGAAAAAAAAAAGTGAAGGTACCCCTCCCTCATCATTCGTTGCGCGGAGCCGGCGATGGAGCCGACCTTTAGCTGCTCCAAGGCGAAAACCATTCCACTGGTTCTTACAGGACTGGTGGCTGCTAACTCCACCCAAGTAGAATCAGCAAGTTCCTCGGGCAAGTCTCCAACCCAGAGGCCGTTGGCCAAGGCAGCGGAAGGCATTGTTTTTTTCTTCAAATCTCGAGGACAATCTTTGCATATTCGAAGCTGGTGAGGTTCCTCGGTTTCAAACCCTTCCCTCGCCAGTACAAGCCCATCTAGACAGTTTGTACTGTCGCCGGGATAGTCGACAAATGTTGCCATAATCCCAGGATGCGAAGTGAGATTGTCACCCGCGCGGAGGATGGAAGAATTACGCGTGTCCCTCGACAGAGAGACAGAGATGGAGACGCTTCCGCGAGGAGCTAGCGCCAACAAATATTGGTCCGCCGTGCGCTCTCGTCGCACACAACGCCAGTGACCCACACGACCGCCACGCCCGGCGACAGCACGACGGAGCACACATTCCAAGTGGTCCGGTGACGATAGGTGACCTAATTTTCGAGACATCGTTGTGGTGGTGTCGTGTGGTTTGGCACGAAATGAAGCCGCGTTTTTTCTGTACTACGATCAAGACAAAATATCCCAAAATCCTTCGTTATAATGCCATACAAAAAAATCACAACATCCCGTTATAATGCCATACGAATTTGTCACAAAATCCTTCGTTATAATGTCATACGAATTTGTCACAAACATTTTTCGTGCTTTCGCGAATATAGCCCTGACAGAAGCCCCAAGTTGACAATTGGGGAATTGAGACCTTGGCTTGAGAGACAGGTTGGCAAGTGGAGTTAAGCGCGGTGGGCGTGCGCAGCACCCCAGCAGCATCACGCTAAGCCATCCACCAAAAAACACGGAACTCAGGCCAATTTCCGATCCGGCATACCGAGAACATTCCAGGCATTCCAGGCATTCCAGGAACATTCCTACAAAACGACAGTCCCGTTATTTGAACTGCCCTATCAGTGTTCTACGTTACTCTGTCGACACACAGCAGCAACTACCACGAACACCCTGTTGTCTCGACCAGATCAAATATATATCAGAAAAAAAAAAAAACCGACTCAGACCTCTACTTCGCAGATCTCAAGCCCAGAGCACAATTACGATGAACTTCAACACGATCTCTCGGCAGAGCCTTCGTCAGGATGTCCGCATACTGTTCTTCGCTAGAAACATGCCTGGTTCCAACACCCCTCCTATGTTAAATTCCTAAGAAAGTGGTACCGCACGTCAATGTGCTACTGTTACACGAACTAAGTGGATTCTCAGCAAGTGCAATCGCACCCTCGTTGTCCTCTTGTACCTGAATGTTACCAATTCTATCACTAGGCCTCAAGAACTCGAGCATTCCGTTGACAAAACAGAGCCTCTTTTACACCGTCACCCATCGCAACATACTCTGCTTCAGTTGTCGAAAGTGTGACACATTTCTGCGTCCTAGAAATCCGAGCAACAACACAGTCAGCTACAAGAACTATTTATTGCTCCCGACCGGTCTACGGTCAGTGGCCGTGCTGGCGAAGTCAGCGTCCAGGTACACCAACGTGCCTACGTCTACCATAGTATCCTGCTTGTGCTTCAAAGTTAGATGTGCCGTCTCCAGAAGATAAATTCAGAACTTCCGGGCCGCCTTCCAGTGGCTTTTTTTTGGCTCATGAGAGTGCCTCGCCACCGCCCGCACAACATTTGAGATGTCGGGCCTCGTCGTTGGCGATCCACATCAGGCTCCTCACCACCTCTCGGAACGGCACATATCCTGCCCCCTCATCCTTCATCACGGGCCTGTTATCGTTAGCAGGGGAAGCAGGGATCGAGCTGGTTGTTCTGACTGATTGTCCGAGGACAATAAGGTATGCATTTGCGAGACAAGCTTGCTTGTGATCTACACGATGGTAGACGACATGCAATGAGTGAATATGGATCATTTTCGCACCCGTATGGGCGGGGTATATTGCGTTTGGCGAGACAAGGTTACACGATGAAGGGTTTGCGGGCTACATACACGTTTCGAATGAGATGATCTGAAAGCAAGTTTCGAAGTGTAACGTGGTATGGTTCTAGACTATAGGGCAAATCCTCAACGGTAAGTTTCCACAACCTGGTAGGGGGCAGAGGGTCATATTGCCTGTTCTTCGTATGTCCCTCCACCCTACCTTCCTGTGCTTGATCCAGGCGGCACGAGTCTACTTCCCTTCTACCCTCTACCTACAAGAGCTGGGAGGTGGAGAACAACCATGGGACCTCTGCGATCCCAGCTATTCGCGCAGAACGAGATTTGGCTGCGGTGACAGCCAGTTCCGGGTTTAACCCCAATACAGGTCCGCACTTTCTCCTTTCACCTACAGGATCTTGCGTGCATTTGTACTCGCTGGCCTATCCTGATCATTCGTCGTGGGTTTGAGCCGGAGTATTTTCTCTCTCTTGCTTGGTTCAACCACCCAACCAACCCGAAAGAGTTTTCACTGTATCCAGGACTGACTGCATTGTCTCACCGGGGCGGCTGCCGATGATGCACGGGGCTTCGTTAGTCTCATCACAGTACTCATCGCTAGCCTTGATCCCTCCACCGCAGCAGGAATCACCACTGAGGCCATTCGCAGAGCCAGACGTGTAGCATCCCTTCCCTCCGCATTGTCCACAGGCAAGCGGACAGCATACGACACCGTTCCCGTCGATGCCTTCCAGGCCGTTGCTGCAAGTTTCAGTTCCTGCTTGTGCATGTAGAGGATAGGGGGCCACGCACTTCAAGAGCCCGGTAATACGAAATATAGCTGTCAGGTCTATCATAAGCCTCCATGTCTGACTACGTGGCCCGTGCCTCTTCGTGAGAGAGCCCGGTCTTGCCAAGCTTCCGTTAGTCTCGACGTAGAGGTTGGACCGTCGGAAATAAGTAGCTTGCTACGGGTGGTTCAGGCTTATACACTGCGGAGGGATGGAGATAAATAGATAGAGGGAGGAAGAGAATGGCAGAAACGACAGATAATGTTTTTTGTTACGGCGGTGATTTTCTCGAGGAGGTAGTGAACCGCCGGTAATTGTTCGTCTAGCGAAAGCGATTTTTGTTACGACAACCTAACGTGCTTCAAGCCTGCCCGTTCGTTGAAGGCATGCGAGTTGCACATACGGCCGCATCTCACCAGGAACACGTGCACTTTTACCGAGGGATTCACGCATCAACAAGGCCGTGGTGCGTGGATAGTCGCAGTCACATGTCAACAGACCCAACACCCTGGTGGGGGGAGTGGGAACTTCATGCTGCAAATCTTGTTCGAGAACGTGCCTAAATGCTTTTTTGTCATGAGACAGGTGGCCAACTGCACGGAAACGGCTACTCGACGTTCAACGGCGGCAACACGAACAGCTTTCTGTCTCTCGTCATTGCTTCGAGCTAGTATATGAGACATCGCATCATGCGTCGAGGGAGTTGGCTTCTCGCTAAGACCCTCGAGGCCCGTCAAAGGACGATCGAAACCGAGATTCGCCCTTCCTTGTAAGCCAAAGAATGAAGTCGCGCGAATTAGACGGGTATCGCACCCAGAACAACGACGGCTGGGGTGATGTTGAACGCTTGCTACCTGTTCGTTCGAGTGGTGCGAGCAGAGGGCACCCGTCAACAGAGGTAAAAACCGCCAGCAATTGCTGCAGCGTGACTTTTGCCCGTGTGCGGAATTGCAAACGGCAGACACGAGGCTCAAGAAGGTCCGTCATGACACGACAGTGTGATAGAACCTGATGCTTACCGCACGATTCGTCCTGAGAAGCGATCGAGTCCCTCAGGATCTCTCCCGCAGGGCTGAAACCGTCAAGAGACAATGTAGGGCAAAACGCATCGGGGGTGAAGCGCTTGGTTCGTGTATCATTCGTTCAAATTCGGTTTCGGTAGCATCGGACCGCTGTCAATAAAGAGGTACTAGGATAGAGGAGATAGCGAGCTCATAGGCTCGTCGGCGGGCGGCGTTGAGCGGGAAAGTCGCGATACATTCTAACCCACGCACGCGGTACATTGCAGGATCATATCGAAATAGTACGAGGGGTTGCAAACCACCTAACCCAGATTTCAAGGGTCGAATGCCCCATAACAAAGAGAGTGCGAAAAACAGACAAACCGGCCTGCAAGGAGAGCGCCGACGAGATTGTCACAAGCACACCCGTTTCTTGGTTGGGAGCAATCGATCTGGAAATTTGGTCTAGTTGATGTGCGATGACTTGCACTTTGGCTGCACGCGCCAACTAAAACGATCATACTCCGGACGTGTCAGACGTACTAAACAATACAACGAGAGAAACAGCGGAAATCCCGCATTCACGCCCGTGCACATCAACCTGAACAATCGAAAGCAACTGCGTGAAAGAGACGGAGACTTGCACGAGCCATGCGTTGAGTTCAGTTCGGTAATACACACGCAGGGGACAGCCGCCGAACCTTGATACCCACGGCGAGACGACCGACAAGGGGCCATCCATGCAACTAAGACCGCGTCAACAACTCGCCAAGACTGAGTTCGACATACCGTCGGCGAACGGAAGACGTCTACCACGTGAAACAGAAACCCAGCAGCATTGCACCAAGGACACCACGCACGAGTGATTCAAGGAGTGCCAACTAGATCTATCCAACTAGATCTATCTGCAGAGGACGAACGATGATGTTTCCTACGTCGCAAACGATGCAAGCTGTGGCAGATGCTTATTGTAGACAATGACCGAGGTAAGGTCTACCTCGTCTTCAGGCTTCTTTTTTTATCAAACCAACATCTACCAGGCACAAGCAGCCTCCATGTCCGTGAAGTCGTCGTCGAGCTCTCTCATACATGTACGTGCGCGCATCGAGAGCTTTCATAGCCCCCTCCCCCAAATGTTTCCCTTGTGGGTACTTCTCCTGCGATGCGGATCACTCACCTAGGCGGGACACACAGCAAATCCGGGTTCTCCGTCACATCTCTTCGTAGCAGCCAGTGCCGCGTGCAGGGCACAGGAAATTGAGAGGGGCGCGATTGAGCCGCACTTGTGAGGACAACGAATGAGCTCGACAATGACTGCAACATGTGTGTTGAATGATGAGAAACGAACTGTGCTAGACAATACCTTCGCCGACTTCACGAACAAAATCGCCTGCGGCCAAACCTCGCCTGGGGTGATGCCGACAAGGAGGCCATACACTTGGGCCCTTTCAAACAAGCCAATTTCGAACGATCGGATGTTTGTCTGCATTGGACAGGTCATGTTCTCAGGGCAGCAACCAGTCACTATCACGCTCTCACATTTCGACGATCGAAGTCAGATCGGTAAACAAGTCGCCAGGCAGCCTTTCCAAGAGATTGTCGTTTAGGACGCTGCAGCACAGTTCACCGACAGCCGAGAAAGATGGTGATCCGGTAGGAGTTCATGCCGAGTGAGCGGGAGAATGAGGCAGCACCACACATGGTCAATCGCTCGGATATGTCATCATCTTTCCTCGCATTCTTCGTGACATTGTTGTCGCCCGCTATGTGAAGCCGCAAAATGCATTGCGTCTGATTCCCGTACACGTAGCAAGACTAGGTTGGCGGGTAAATATCGGCGCCGGTTTCAGACAATATGGTGCGTGAGACAAGCAGGTATACGTTTGTTCTTGAATACGAAAATGGCTGCCCTCCGACTACTCCAACAAAATAACAGAAAACGTTGTTGTAGTCTATCGGAAGGGATTGTTGGCCACGCTCGAGCAAGCGTACGCAATCTACCCCGCTGATACACCAACACCGTGCCTGGCGAACGGACCATTTCAGTCAGCGCGTCATGGATGGAAGCATACGCGCAAAAGTTGCTCACGGCTGTGCTGAAGGAAAAACAACACAAGGCAAAACCTTGGCAGGAACAGCACAAGTGATTGATGGGTGAGCTTTTGAGCAATTCGCTACAACGAGGTGTACCACAACAGGGCCCACGGCTCTGACGGATGAATGCACCAACCACTTCGTCTCACAGATATAGTAGCTGGCCTTGATTGGAGAAGATCCCCGCCGGTAAAGTCGTAAACTTGTTGTGTCCTAAGTACCTGCATGGACAATAGCGGGTGGGGGGGTTAGTGATCGGAACAGTCGGCACCGATTTTTTGTTTTCCACTGGAGAGGGTGGAAGTCGAAAGGAGCACTCGACGCTGCAGTGCTCGCTGATTTCGGGCCCGCTACTCCCGTATATTGGTGGAATCTTCTACGGAAGTAACGGAAACTCTTGCGAGTACCGTGGATTATTCCATCACGCTCGTGGAAGTTTCCGTGGAAGCAATAGAATAATTGTTGGAAGCGCTCGTGGAAGGAGTCGAAGGTTTCATCACTGCCACGGAGCTTCCGTGGAAGAAATTCCAACGGGGTCGTTCTCTGGTGGAAGTTTTTCCACGGAAGTTCCGTGGAAGTGATGAAGTAGCTTTCATTATTTCCATCAGCTCCACCTTCCATTAGGCTACCGGTGGCAGTGCCACCACAAATCCACCCAAATCCGAGAGATTGCATGGGAGTTATTGAGGCTTACATGGAAACTTCCACCACAACATGGAAATAGTTCAGAACGCAGATGAAGTCTCACGAGGCTATTCTCACTGTACGGTATTGCGGCTGAAGTCAGTCCTCAGGTATATATCTTGAATGGGTTTGTGTTAAAGATCAAACGCGATTCGAGTTTTCCCAAGATCTCACGATGATTCGGTTTGGCTGATTCTTCCATAATGGGCTTTGACATCAAGTGGTCCACTCGCGCCTTATCTCAACACTCGCTCACACCGTTAATAGGGCGCTCTCAGAAAGAACAGGACAAACGGATAAACGATGGGCATGGCCACGAGCGTCCACCGTCTTTCTGGACACGCCCACCGATGGATGTCCACACAGGCGGACATCCATGGGCAGTCAACGACACGTACACGCGTCCATGGACGTCCACGAACTTGCCCATTGGAACTTCTGCCGACCGACACTGATCTGCCCGTCAACACCATCGTCTATCTAGAAGCGTCGCATTATCGGGCAGAGGCCTGAACATTCGTTTTTTCCAACGGCACCGACAACGTGTGCTACACACCCGCCCCTGGATGGTATGCTCACAGTTCTTGTAGCTGCCCCAGGTCGGTGAATACACCCTCCGGCAGCGACGACAGGCCGTTGAAGGTTAAGCGCCTGCCACGACAGACAGTGGTCATGGATGGGTATTGCCCGATGACCCGTTTCGGGAGTAAATGCGTGGGCCATGTCTGCAGTGTATCCGGGGAAAAGTTGCACATGCGCGAAAATTTCGCGCTATAGAGCAACCCCGCGACAAGCAACAAATAGCTGCGGTATGCTGTCTAACCCGGGCATCTAATATCTAATTGCATTGAGACCTTGAGACAATAGAGATACATGTATGCTGCAGTAGCTTGAATTGATAAATCAAGACCAAGAAGATGCGCCTCCAAAATGCATCATACACACCACCAACGGAGTGCACCGTTACCATCACCGTCAAAGCAAGACCCGCAACTGCTTGAAGCAGGATAAATTCGGTCGTCGCACCAGTGAACAGACGAACAGTACAGGCATACAGGTTTGAACGCAAAGAAGCTGCTTCGATTGGTACGAATAAAGGCAACACCGGAAAGAACAACTCTTCTTGCTTTCGAACGAGAACCATGACAAAAGACATTATCCAAAGACATGCCCTTTAGAAAAAATGGGTGTGAGTCTTGACTACGACGGATTTTCGCCGCCGGCAAGTCTCTCAACCTTCAAAACACCGCGAGGGCGGGCGATGCTAAGGCTGACCGTAAATCCCAGCCAGTAGTGCCGCTGCCACACCATCAAATTGTGGGTCTTGTGATAATGAAACAGGAATAACGGGTCTTCTTGTGATAGTGTAACATAAATAACATATTCAGCAAACAGCATTCAACCGCAAGGGTGTGACTGGGCATTTGTGGGCCGTTGGCACGACAGACAAGTGTCTCCATGTAGTTTGTATACTTACAGGAATTGAAGCTTGGACAGCCCGGAGAAGAGATTCTCGTCGACTTCCCCACACCCGTTCTTGTGGAGCCACAAAGTTTCCAGGTTTCCGTTGTCCTGGAACAGCGCGGGAGGTAGGCCGATGTCCGACTCGGTTTGGTACAGGTACCTTGGAGGGGGGGCGGAGAAAAACTGGGGGTGAGAGAGTGTGCGCATTACCACGCATGGTCGGAGACTGCTCTTCGTCACGCCCTTCTACAAGCACCTCTTCTATGCCGGGGGCGAGTGAGTCTGGGAAGACATGATAAGGTAGATGGTATTGAAATCTCCATGAGTGTCCCGTCCGCGTGAGCACTCGAGAAAACAGCACCACTCCCACGGGATAGGGATGTCCCCAGCACACAAGTACAGCAGCCGTCCCATCTTTTCGAAAGAAGCACGTCTGTACAGACAGCCATGTCTTGACTTGTCCTCCACGCGCATGCTGTTTTCATACATTTATGTTAGGCTGCATGAATAGCTCACATATCAGCACGTGAGCTACGAACCGACTATTGAACGTGTGTGAAGCCTACAGTGCCTGACGCTTGCAAGAGCCAACGGGTGTTTGTTTGTTTAACCTGTTTGCCCGACCCCCGCCTGCGCAATTGGTAAACCTTTTCTTCACATTCATTGCAATTTGCTTCACATTCTACAGTCAAGACTCGAACCCACACCGCTGTCTTCGGCTTTTGCCTGTAAAGTTATTGCAATATGATATTTCCCTCCAAATACACATATCTGGGCCTCACAAGCTTTTGAGGGCACTTAAGCCATTGAACGTCCCTTCGGGAACCTCGCTGACGTCCAGCCCGCGGAGCCTCCTGCGGGGGATGCCGTGAAGACGGTCATGGTTAGGCGGCGAGCGTGTTCAGACGGGCGGTTGCTTTATTGCTGTCGGACACAACAGAGTTTGCCGACTCAGATTGCTCCACAAACGTCGACCATCGCCATTCGCGCGGTCGCGCGGATAAATGACTCAGGTTTCACGGTCAACAGAGATTTTCAACAGACCGCCGACCCCTGGGCAAGACGGCTACAAGAAAAGGTTGAAATCACTTTGGCATTGCGGACAGAAGGAAGCTACAGTAAGTTGCGCTTTTCGTGCATACGTCAACACTATGCTTCGACACAAAACACTCACAACGTCTCCAGAGAAGAAAGGTCCGAAAAGAGCCCGTCCTCCAGAACCTTGATTGGGTTCGAACCTAAATGAAGAAACGAAAGTTTGGTCAGGCCCGAGAATACCTCTGGATCGAGCTCCACGATGTTGTTGGTGTGAATCCACAACTCCTCCAAGTTTTGTGTGTCTCGAAAGAGCGTGGGAGGTAGAGCCAGTACAGACGGTTCGCTGAGATCCACCTGATTCTCATAAAAGTAGCTTATCGGGGGGTAAAGATGGCAGAAAGGAAAGGGGGTGAGGGGGGTAGGGTACGTGACGTTAGCCTAGGCCGCCTCGCCGCCATAGACTACACAATAGAGCCCATATTCGCACAACTCCTGTGCAATAGTACTCCTCAGCTGGCCCCAATAGCACCAGAGGTTTGCGGCAGGCAGCACGGATGCGAGCTATGCGAGCTTTGCTGATTCCGCGCTTTCGCGGCAGGTGGCGTTACAGCAATAATAGACGTGCTGCGCTGCCTGCCGTAGACGATATCTGAACCAAGGTATTCCTTGTATCGTGCACAGAAAGCGGTGTAAGGAAGGGAAACTATTTTTTTCTGGCAAACGAAAACAAATTCTATTCGCAATGCGAAAGGGCAGGTTTGTTTAAGGCGTAGACAAAGGCGTAGACAAAACAAACCGAGGTTTATTGAAACAACTCGAATTGCCATACTGTTTATATTGGGGTACCCGGAACGTATTGCGTACTGCGGGGCCCCCTCGGTCGAGAGGAGGAGTCGCATGTGTTACCACTCTGTTCAAGCCTTGTGTCCACAGAGTCTTAGCGTGCCAGAGAGAGAGTATCACAGAGACAACTAGCGAGGTGGTCACATAGAAGGCTTCTAGTGGTGTGCCAGCCTCTGGAGCTGACAGGAAGTGGAGTCTTTTCCCACCCACCCACCCCTTTTCTTTCGAAGGTGGGGGAAAGGAGAGGACGGATGAAGTATCCGGTAGAACTTGTTGCTGTATGTATGTGAGGCGAAGAAAATGGTAGGGTACCATTTTAGGGACTTGGTCATCTGAGACTACTGTGTGCAGTAAGATTGGTTCCCTCCACCGCAGGAGAGAGCACCCTCAGTTGCTGTTTGGAGGGAAGAGAGAGACAGTCTTTATTGGGAGAGAGGCAGAGGCACGATAGAAAGGCCGCAGAAACGTGTCTGCGGGAAACGTGCTCTCTGCCAGTTTGGTATCTCTCTCTTCCCTCGGGCGGTAGAAAATATTAATAAATGCAATTCGAAAGAAAACAATAAACGCGGAAAGTTATTAGTGAAAGACCGACCGACAGCGGCAGAGCTACGAACTGACTGACTCGCCCGTATGCAAGTCTTTATAGATGCAGAACTTCCGTTGTCCACTTTCAGGAGAATGCTAAAAGGCTCAAGACTAGTCTGGGTTGCAGTTTTCGTATTTCTCATCAGTGGAGCAATGTACCCATCTTGATTCTTATTTCCCGTCCAGACCAGTAAACATGCCACATGACCTGACAACACGCAAATGATCACATGCACGGGCAATCCTCTGTGATGCTCAAAGTGCCACAAGCTCCCCATCTTTCCCATGCCTTTATTGACGTCGAGATAATTGGAGCCTGTACAAATGTAGCACGGCGTCCTTCTCATTCTAGGCGGAACAAGCAGTTGCCGAATTGTCCCGATCGCCGGGAGTGTGTTTTACCCCCCGGCGCCCTTGTGTCTACAGGATAATCTCTCACAGTTCACTGAGTGCGCTCAGGCCGGAGAACAGATCCTCCTCCACTTCAGCAAGGCGAAGGTCCCGCATTCTCCTAGTTTGATGGGGGACGAATGGGGTCGGGTACAGTACATTGAGGTTGGAGTATGGCGACTCCAACCATCTAGACTGAAGCAGGTTCTTGCCTCCATCAGGGCGGATGCTAAAATTTGGGGCCTGGGTGCGTTTTGTAGGGTAGTATGTAGACTTACACATGAACGGGTAAACGGCGAGAATGGACCAGAAACCACCGTACGCCACAGAGCCCACAGCTCTGAGGAAAACAAATAAGAGCACCATGGAACGTCTCGTCATTCTTTCTGGGTCCTTTGTATGTGATGTACCAAACGTTGCCAAGCGCTACAACCTCTTCAACACGAACAGAATGTAACAGAATGTTGCGTAAGCAGTAGTCCAGGCACGACATTTTACGGGCGACAGTGGCAAGGGACTTACAGAGTCTCCAGCGAAGACAGCCCCGAGAAAAGCCCCGCCGGTAGTTGGGTAATTGGATTGTGGTCCATGTGTCTGCGCACCAACGACAACCGCGATGAGGTTGCGGCAGAGTCAGAGATTAATGAGCAGCGCAAAGCTCAACGCAACCAGTAGGTGTTGCCGTGAAAAATCTTTGCTTGATGCTATCGACAAGGAAGCCACCTTGCCATTCTGTGATGTCGGTAGAAACAGTACCGCTACAGTTATTTAAATGTTTGCTAGGAGGGAAGCTTGACTTGGGTCAACACGCAGAGCTTCGCATTGATTCTGTTCCAGCATCGACAACTTGAAGGCGGCACATACTCAGGACCCGAGCTCCGATGCGAAGCTTGGTGCACAGCTGAAGACATCGTTGTGTGTGACGCACGATCGCAAACCCTAGAAGACGAATTCAGTAGGGGGTGCAGGCATGACATGCGAAGCGCTCCGGCAAATGTTGGAGAATGAACAGGAGTGAGTGTTGAACCTCTACCCCCCGTCCCGGCAAGCCTTACATGGTTCGTAGCAAGGACAATCCCGAGAACAGGCCCTCTGGAAGCGTTACCAAGGCGTTGTCGCGCAATGAGCTGGAAGAATGTGGACAGGCGGGCGCGAACAGGATGCGCAGAAGAAAATACATCCGGTGGCGGAGGCAGCGGCGGCTTGAATACCCGTGGTCCAGAAGGCAAACCAAGTATATGCACGGTTTGTTCCACTTGCAAAGACCGGGTTTACCACAATCTCAACCTGCCATGCTTTCCGATTAATCAGTGGCCCTTTGTAAGCCTCGCTTCACGTGTATCGGAAGCGAAGATACAATAAACCCGGCTTCCCGACCCACTGCGTAGTGGACTGGGCACCAACCACCCTTGCAAATGAGTTCTTACTCAACACAAGAGTCACAGCCTGACAGCCCGCCAGTCGGGTTGCAGACACAACTACACACGGCTCACCCACCGCGGCGCTTCAAGCGGGGAGACTGGTCTCAATCATCCCAGTACGACTGCACGCACATATCCGCACTAAGAACTGTGTACCCGAGCTGCTCGCGAATAGCCGCGATGCAGAAACGATAGTATTGCGACCGCAACCAACTTCTGGTGTTGTCCACTCGTCGGCCCAACAAGTTTTGTTGGAGTTCTTTCACGATTCTTGACGAAACCGCTGACTGGAGAAACCGCCGACTCGCGAAATGACGGAATATCCTCCTCGAAAGACGAACACACTATTTTACAGCTACCAGCAAGGCGAGGCAGTACCGTGGTTATGCGGCGAGCGTGATAACATAAGCAATATCTGGCGCTGGCGCTTTTGATACGTCGACTTGTGCAGGACAAGGAACATGCCTTGAAAAGACCCGTTCTCGACTCAACATTGGCACGCTACACAGCACAGATATGTCTGGCACTCACATTTTCTCCAAGGTCGCTAGATTCTCGAAGAGGCCTTCCGGCACTTCCGTCAGGTATGGGAGGTGATTAATCCGGCTTCGTGGCGAGGCAGCCAAGGGTGGGCGGCACAAAGGACAAACGAACAGCGTGTGTCGGGTGGCTCGTTGGCTTATGTGAAGGTCCACAGAATAAAATGCCGCGTACAGGTAACGCTTTGGGGGCGAAGCGCTTGCTCCTTCGAGGGATCAGCGACCAATCAACAGATACGCACTCGTCTGCTTGCTTCAGTTTTCGTCAGGCGATTTGCAACGTCTACCCAGACATAGGTGCTGAGGGCCGATCTTGTTTTCGACTGATTTCGAAAACGACCGAAAGAGTATCCCGCGATCGCCCACGAGACGCACAAGACCAGCGGCAGCTGTTCCTCACGAAAAATTCCTTGTTAGTCGCAGAGCAGCGCTTGGGACTTGTCTCCGCCAGCATATCATCAAGTCTACACCCACACGCAACTTCTCTCAAACCAAGACAAAATTCTCCACCACTCAAACTTCAGGGAAGATTAGGTGACTCGGCGGGTGCTTACAAGTCCTTTTTGTTTGGACAGCAGTCCTGATCTAGAAATGCTCTCTGCTGCTATAGCAGTTGAGGTCATCAGAGAGCAACGGCATGCGCAGTAGCAATCTCAGATCTGTTGCTGGGGCCGTGGTGTCTACGGCTGCAAAATCCGCAAATCTGGGTGAAAACCACCCATCGTTCACTGCGGCACGAGTTCCGATCTCCTGCACCACAGCCGGTATGCAGTAGGATGTTACACCGCCAGCTTCCTTTGGACGACCCGCAGTTCGGGGGTTGGGGCACGCGGCGTCGAAGCGACGAAATGCTGGTTTGGATCCATTGGGATATCGGGATTCTCTGAGCCAGAATGTCTTCTTCGATTTTTCCCCTTGGACATGTTCTGCATCAGATACCGCCGTTGTCAGCGGTCTCCTTATTGTAACCGCATCCAATTGAGAAAACATGCAGAAAATCTACGAGAGCTGTCGGGGGAAACCGTGTGGTCGAATACCTCCGGAAGAAGCTCGCATCCTGAAACTATGCGGTTGGGGATACGGGGACCTTCGTATTCACTCACATGTACGTGACGGCACTCAGGCCCGCAAACAAGCCCTCCGGGAAGTCGACGAAGTCGTTGTCGTCCAAGTTTCTTTGATTCAGACGTCGACGAACCGGAATGAAAGGCAGAGGAGTGCGCCGACGCGATTGGTAAAAAAAGCACTGATTTTCACGGTGCGGTGCGGTGCGGTTTTTACCATATCCAAATTCGACGGTGCGGTACGGTGAGGGTTTTTTCAACTCGATATTTGACGTTGCGGTGCGGTGCGGTTCACCGTCGCACGATTTTTTTTACGGTGCGGTTTGTCACCCCGCTATAAAAACCGCGCAAACCGCGGCCTTGGCGGCGGTGCACCGTCGAAGAACACCGCAGACAATACTAGGGTTGTCTGTGACAAAATGACGGGGTCTCCACGATTATTACTTTTTCGTGGAATTCGTTAGATTTAGTCCATCGAAATGAGGCCGCCACGACAAATCCCGCGGCTTGCGGTCAGAAAACCTGAAAACCCCTGACAACAGAGAAGCTACTGATAGTTTACTTCATTTTTCCAGACACATTACTACGTTCCTGCATCACGCATCAACAGCAGCTACATTCCTCACTTGCTTCTACTACTGTTGGAATATGCCAGAAGAAAACAACAAACAAATCTGGCAGAGCACCGACAGGCGGCTGATGCTCACCGCTGGCTACAACCAGACGGCGGTGTGTGTGTCGTGTGGGGACACGGTGTTGCGTGTGGGCTGATTTAAAAGGAAAAAAAAGGAACAACGTTCAATGTTCCTGGTGTGTGTCCGCACGACAAAACCGTGCCTTAACTGCGTTTTTTACGGCGGTTTACTGCGGTTTTGGCTACGGGGTAGGAAAAACCGCAACGGGATAAAACCGCAACTACGGTTATTTGTGATCCCCAACGGTGCGGTTCGGTGCGGTTCTTTTCATCTCGAAATGTGACATCGCGGTGCGGTGCGGTTTTGTGCACCTCGATATTTGACGGTGCGGTGCGGTGTTATTTTGTTTCATCTCGAAATGTGACGGT
>FN649748.1:2757658-2825069 GCA_000310025.1 Ectocarpus siliculosus
GAAGTGCATGGGAGACCACATACGATGTTCGACTGAAGTACAACACCTATGATACAAACAAACATGCACCGACCTCCCACTCCTTCGCTTACCGGGAGCACTCCTCTGGTGTCTGGGGAAAAAAGAACGGCCCCACCGTCGGCGTGTTGTTGATGGCGTCCACCACTTGCCACATGATGTGGAAGACAGACTCCTTCGAAATGCCGAACAGCAAGCCGACATCGATGTATGACGCCCCTGCGAACATGCACAGCGCAACTGCCAGCCGAATTTTCACCGGCACAGCTCCACTGCTCGCGCGCAACCCTGCACCACGCGACCAACAAGAATACAAGCATGGATGTACCGGTAAATTCGAAGCCCAAGCACTTGTCAGGCGCATCGCCGGACGGACATCAGCGCACATGCCATCTCCAAGGCGTCTCCTGCGCTGCTGATGTCCCTGGCGGTGCCAATTCATCTTTCGGACATCAGCGGTGAGCAGCAAATACAAGTGCAAACCGGCGGCTGCGTTCGCGACGGCAAGACAACCCTGACGAAACCTAACCCTACTCGCTCTTCCTCACGCGCGGACGCACCCTGTGTGGGTATATCTCTTACTTGCGTAGAAGTCGTTGCGCTCGAGGATGGGTCGTAAAAGTTCCGCGAGCTTGTCGAAGCTGTGCTCCTCCATCCTGTACATGCGTCGGAACAGAATCCTGCGCCTCACATCTTCTAAGTGCTCGTCCCAAACCAGCCGTCACGGCTCGTGGATACGTTGCCGCGTCTTGGGTGTTCGGCGCTGAACGACAGTCGATGTGGCGACAGTCAGCACCAGCACAATCGCCGCTATTGCTTTGAGCTTGTCGAGGACATCCCGGGTGTGTGTTGGCCGAGCGCGTGCCCGTGGGCGAAGGGAGCCACTACATTCTGTAGCCGCGCCGCGCTTTCTACGGTCGCCCATGCCCCAAACACAACCCTAGCTGGCTTCCTATGGTAAGGGGCACTCGTGTTGTAGACGTCGCTGGTGAGGGGCACTCGTGTTGCAGCCGTCGCAGCCCGCGCGTGCGTCTGTAAGGGTGATTTGGAAAGTGCTCCAAAAAGGCTTCCAAAATTTGGAAGCTAGTGGCTCCAAATTTTCGGGCCCGACTTCGTTCCAAATTTATGTCAAAAATTTGGAACGGTGGGTTCCAAATTTTTGGAGCTTTCTTGGAGATTTGTACAAAATTTGGATTTTTGGACATCGATTAAAACGGCCCTTATATAACCAAGAAAAAAGTGTGTTCGAGTTTTTTCCTCGTTTTTTTGTCATGAACTCCTCCTGCTCGCAGCCGAGCTTGCACTGATTCGATCGCAACCGCACGGCGGTGTTATAGTGTGTACGTGTATACACACATGCACACTGACTTGTAAAATGTAAAATATATCTGGTGGACACAGCTACACAACCAACTCTTGCACGATGCAGTTTTGTATGCGCAACATCACATCACAACGTGTGCCCGCTGTTGCTGTTGTTGTTGTTGTGCTCGTGATGTTCAACTGCACACACACACCTGGCACCTGGCAAACAACACTACTTCCATGCCGCCGGACCATGCGCGCACGCCTTGCGCACTGCTGTATACTTCAGATAAGGGTTTGGGTGTGCCAGGTTACGTACGTGTAGTTGCGTAACGCTCGCTCTTCTTGTAACCTGAGGCCTTCAAAACAGCCGTATCGATATCGAGTATGTATGTATGTACTCGGTACGTATCGAGCCATTTTCGGGATATCGAACAAAATATATACCGGTATTGGTGTTTTTTTCTCGATACGATGGCGTATTGTATCGAACCCTTCTGCCCGACCAATATCCAACACTGATTCATTCATTCAAGCACGCAAGTCTGAGTTACTTGCGGCGGTACATATATATCCTTTCATACACGCAAGTCAGAGGCACTTGCGACAACTACCCGATGCATAATATTTCCGAGCACGCAAGTCTGAGCTACTTGCACTATGACATATTTATTTCTGGAAATCTAGGTTGTTATGCAGATTATTTCTGGATATGAAACACAGAACATCAACCATGTCTCCATATTCCGAGTATGACAGAGACCATACGGAATTTTACCTACTACTACATGACATAGCGACATTTTTTTTTTTTGTTCTTCACTTCAAATCAGCGCTCACAGCACTAAATAGTGCCGTTTATTCCAACCCGTGGTCACACAGAAGAGCCTCTCTCTACCCTCCCCTCCTGCGGTACTTCGCCTTCAATTTTTATTGCGAGAAGAGTTCAGCACTCTCTTCCCTCTGTGTACACACGAACTAGCGCTATCCACTTACTTGGCCAGGAGGAGCGGAAGCGAGAGAAAAACTCACTTTGCAAGAAAAGCTCGCCTACGCCGGGATTCGAACCCCTGACCTGACCTCTATCTAGCTAGAAGGTTACGAGGCTACCAACTAGACATTGACAATATTTGAACTAGTCAAACTGACTACCTAATGCTGAAGCTACGGTAGTGCGAATATTCCAACAAGGCCAATCAATGTGAAGACAACAACAACAACAACAACAATGTGCCCTTGTCAACCAGCGTACCGTATAGATTGCACCCTTTGTCATGCCCTCAGGCTGACTCTTATGGCTCCCCATAGTTGGCCCAACGGATTTTTTTGGACAGGCATACCCCCCCCCCCCGGATTTCGACCAAAAGACAGACCTCTCACCACATCACCACAGAGTTCTCCCTCCATGATTGTCGGGTCGTCACCAGAACTTGAAGGCTGTACGCACCACACCTGTAGGCGTCTTTGAAGCTAGTGGTGACTGCTGTTGGGTCTGTGTGTGCTGAGAAATGTCAATCCATGTAAGCAAAAGTAAGAATCCGTGTGGAGAATCCGTAGGAGATTCTAATGTAAAGGGAATCTTGCGTTTCTGAATAATATATATATGTGACAAAAAAAATGGCCCGGCTGTTTTTTTTGAGTGGATAACATTATTGGGTCTCTTGTCTTTTTGCTGTTTTCATGGTGCTCCATGGTGCTCCATGGTGCACCATGAAAACATGTTCATGGTAGTCCATGGTGCTCCATGGAGCACCCAAACTTTTGTCCATGGTGCACCATGAACATTCCCATGAACATGTCCACGTCTTTGTCCATGGTGCTCCATGGAGGTCCATGAAAAAAACTAATAAAAGAAAAGTTAACAATTCAAGTGCTCCATATGGATGGTGCTCCATGGTGCTCCATGGGGAAAGTGTGAAACACTTTACAAATCAAGTGCTCCATGGTGCATGAAAAAAAAAAAAAATGGTGCTCCATGGGAAGAGTGTCAAACATTTTACAAATCAAGTGCGCTCCATATGGTGCTCCATGGTGATGCTCAATGGTGCTCCATGAACATGTTCACGGCGTGACTCAATAATGTCAAACCCCTTTTTTTTTATCACGGTCACGATTTTTGTTGTTCCGCTCGCCGCTCAACGAATCTATGCATATATATGTGGGGTGTCACAAGAATCACAGGCGAGAGAGAGACAGAGCGATAGAGACGATCAGACTGAGACCGACAAACACAGACACAGATAGACGTCGAGCGGGAGTACAAGAAGCAGGGTGCAAAACTAGACCGTTCGGGAGAGGCTGTGCATCAGCCCTTTGTGTGTGCTGGGTGGGGCTGATGGGCCTTTTCTCTTGTTCTTCAGATAGATAGGTCTTCTTTTGCCTGCACGCAGGGAAACTTCAGGCGAATTGGACGGGTGTGCCATGCATTCCCAACCATCGTATCAGAAAACCAGAGCCAAACTTATTTCGGCTACATAAACAAGATAATAGTTATGATTTCCGGGAAAGTGCCAATACAGTGTGCAAAACCAATTAGTATCTCGAATGGGTAGTCTTTCCGTGTGTGTTTTTATTATTCCTTAATTTAGTCTCGAACCACAACAACAACGCTGCCCGCCACCTTGCACGACAGGGGTCCGGAGGTAGCAGGTGCTCTCAGGACTATCACCCACCAAGCTTTGCCACCGTGGTGGCCTTGTCATATTCAGCGCGGGATCCCTGTCAGGGTTTCTTTTTCTGTCGCTCGTCAGGGTTTTCTGTCCCTCGCTCGGTCTCTCTGTTCGGAATCTGGAATTGACAGAGAGAGCTAGCTGCTGCCTGCTGCATCATCTTCTCCAGCCGCGGGCTTGAACCTTCTTCGTGTCTCCGTGTTTCCGGCGGAACGAAACCGCTATGCAAGGTGCGTGGCTATGCGAGAAATGCTGAAGGTAGATCTGCCTATTATAGTTGGAGTTGGCGTCTAACAGGTTCACGCCCCCTGCTTCATGTATGTGTGTAGGTTGACAACAACTCTACATACATACGACGGGCTTTTTTCACCAACAGCTTCTACAGCAGGTCCAACGTTATGCTTTGCCGTGCAACCTATCGATCTATGCCCATGCAGCAAGTGGACTAATGCATACATGCAATGCACGACGTGTAAACCCCAGCCCCCTTTACTCGCTTGGCAGCCTCTGCTTGTAGCCTCTGCTTGACATCGGACACATGGGAGCAAAAGCGAATCCCAAGTGCATTTGCACAGAATCCGTCTCCTCGGTATGCATCTCCCTGTGCATTTCCACACATGAGCAAATAAATACCCCGTTTGGTTGCCGCTTGCTTCCTACAGAGTACAGACCGTGGGGTCCTGAAGCATGGGCTCCTCGAGCCGTACGCTCATCCATTCTGTGAGGCGTGTGTCTATGTCTCTCCTCGCTGCGTTTGGGGTCGACTGAAAGGCAACAGGCGGTCACGCTTGCAAAAGAGAAAGAACAAATGCGAAAGCTATTTAGGTCACAGAGTTGATATTGAAACTGCTGTACATTGTTGTTGTTGTTGTTGTTGTTGTTGTTGTTGTTGTCTTCACATTGAAAACCGTTCCGATCTCTCTCTAACTAATACCTTCATATGTCCGTACAAGTACTGATCCAACACTTGACGCGGTCGATTCCCATGGTCACAGAGTCACAGGCTAACTTACCCTAGAAAGGTACGCTCAAACAAACTGGTCCCGAGGGATCCCCCAAGTCAATACAAATCATCAACAGATATTCTGGAGTCCTCCGCTCCCTCTGCGCGCTATGCGAGGTAGTAACAACTGAGACTAGGAGTCAGCAAACAGGCCAGAGAGAAAGAGGTATACCCCCTTGGTTCAATCTTGGTGCTTGACCCCGCAAGCAGAGACAAGGCCATCTGGCACAGAAAAAGGAGGAAAAAGGGCATCGATCATCGTAGATCAACAATATATTATTTCTTCTGAGGCCACAATCGGGGCGTGTGTGTTCGTTCCATCTATTCTGGAGCCGGTTTTACAGGCCTTTCGTTATTTCCGGCTGTGTGCACCTGTAGTGCACTGCTGTCGGGCAGCAACAAAAAACCGTGGTGTCAAAGTTTCTATCTACCGGGTTATTAGTCCACAGCAGTCCGTCTTTCCAGACCGTCAGAGTTGGGGGTATGCAGAAGTGCGCTGTGTTCCGTTTTCACGGCATTCTTTCGGGCGTTCAACAGCTCGATTTTCAGAGACGAACGAATGGGTAGTCTTTCTGTTTGTGTTTTTACTATTCCTTGAGTAAATAACATCCCACATGCCATGCCCTCTACACACCATGCCCACCATGTATCGTAGGTAGCGCAGCCAAAGAGAAGAGCAGGACAAACCTCGCAGCAGCAGTTAGTTGAGGAGTAGTTCTTGCTGCAGTACGGACCCCAGGGGGGAGAGATGAGGGGAGGCGGTGACATCACACCTCGGAATAATTGCTGGGGCTGCAATTTTGAAAATTTGAAACTTGCATGCTTTCTTCAGGGAAATCCGTCGAGTGCAACCGGTCAGGTCTGGGGTCCTCATCCACATGTATGTATATGTGCATACATACAAAATCGGAAAAATTACTACAAGTAAGGGTGTGTCTTATCAGGCCGCAAAAATTCGTAACTTTTTTCACCGAATAGTAACTTTTTTCACGGAACCGTAACTAGGGTTTCCAGTGGTTCTTATCGGCAGAAGGCGCGAAGGCGCGTATTTTTCAAAAATTACGGAAAGCGCCACGGCTCGACGTACACACACCGGTCCCGACCAGGCGAGAGACCCGAGGACTCCCACAACAGACGTTATACACCCACACCATGAACAACAACGCCGTAGCAGTGGCAGGCCGGCCATCAAGAACGAAAACGGTGCCTCTGCGACTGCAGGGTGGAGGTGAAAGTGGTGCAGCTGCTGGGCATGGTGTTGCCCAGATCACGCCTGCTGGCGCCGTACAGCTCCAGCCGGCACCGAGCGGCATGGTCCGCCAGGCCGTCCACAGCAGGGTTACCCCCCATACCGATACACAACAGGGGGTGCCACCTGGCGCGGGGCTGATGCCGGGCTTCATGGACGGTGAAGGTGCTAAAGCTCGTCAGGTGGCCATAAGAAAGATTCTCGACGACAAGCAGTTTGGCGAAGACCCAGGGAAGAATTGGAGCGAATCGGAGAGCAGCGACGACGACAACGGGAAGGACGCTCCGATGTCAAGTGGCAGCAGCAATAATGTGTCGGTAGAGGAGAGTACAGCTCCGTCGGACATAGGCTCACAGGAGTCCGGAGATGTCGATTCCGGAGATGTCGAGTCCGGAGATATCGTGTTCGCAAAGGAAATACGGGAAGCAACATTCGGGGGAGGGGGAGCGGGCAGAAAAAAAAACCATGGCAAGCGGAAGGCGAGCGCCGGCGGCAGCGCCGTAGGGAACATGAACTCAACAAAGGCAAGCCTAGGAGCGAGTGCCAAGAAAGCCCGGGGCAAGGACTACCCGCTCTGGGCCGCACATCTGCTGAGGAGGACATGCGCGCACCGCAAGATCCCGAGGATGTCGAAGGAGGGCGACAAGCATGTCCTGGTGCAGGCCCTCCGATCTCACGACGGCAACATGAACCGGCCATGTCCGTACTATGACGACCTCAATGCTATCACAGCCGGTGAGATGCTGGTATTGTGTAGATTCGTCGTCGATGAGAGTCACAGCAGACGGCACAGAGTATTGAGTAAAAGTATAGGTAAGTATGCTGCAGTCGAACGCAGTGTGCGTAAAGGTTACAAAACAAAATTACTGCTTTGTGTGTATTATGTAGAATGCCCGCTTCAAATCGACCTGTTCGTACAGTAGAAGGTACGGCATGCTCGAGAGCTGTTTTATTTGCCCCAGTAAGTGGGAAAATGAAGGCACGCACAGCGTACTACCAGGCATGCTTTGTCGACGACAACTGGTGGTGCACGGACCTAAACGCATAAGCTTTGTGTGTTCTGTCCTCTCACGCTCAGAGGAATGTCTAGAGTTGAACGATTTTTTTGTGGAGTACAGCATGAGGAATATGTAGTTTTGCTCCGGTTGGGGGTGTACACCCGAGGCGTCCTCTCATGCGAAGGCTTATTCGTTGTGTGGGCCGCTTTCTCCTATCCCCAATGTTCGCGCAGGCAAATCTGGACGCAGAAACGGGGAGGAGGACGAGGAGGAGGGAGCCATTCCTGCCAAAGCACTCCTTACGTTTCGAAATGTTGTCGGGATGGTCGCCATAGCACGTGACAGTAACGTGCCGTTTCAAGTCGATAATGTGGAGTACAGTGTGGCGGACCTTTACGACGCCCTGGCCAAGGAAGACGAAGCGGGAAAGGGGGATTCTGCGGGCGGGAGTACTCCCACTGGTGGTTCATCGACGGGCGGTGCAGCCGGACCGGACGGGGATGGTTCCGTCGGAGGGAGCGGCAGCAACACGGAGCGCAAGGGCCCACACTGCATGATGCGGCTCGTTGGGATCCTGTGCGAAGACGCCATCCGCCCACTTCTCATAGAGAGCCGCTTGCAGGCGACCCGGCAGGACCTGGACACCTCATCAGTCGGGCCGCGGAACGAATTGTGGACAGAGGTCACCGCGCGCTTCCGAGACCCTGACCACCAGGTACACGGTCATGGGTAGGGGGATTGATTAGGACGGATCGGCCGAGAACGTTGTACATAGACAGCAGTCGAAGTGTATGTTGACACGCATGCCTTTTTTTTGTGGTCATTTTACCCATCGTACTCAACACCTCATGACGTCCACGGACGATCGCTGTTGTTTTAGGTAAAAAGCCATGAGGTATCCACCCCCAAGAGCGGGTCAACCTGCTGTTGACGTACACCGGTAACTTATGGTGTTGTTACTGACGCCGACGACGATCATACTGCTGTAGTTGCTTCGAAACCTTCACCTATTGGTGGAAGACGTAGAAAACGCGCAGAAGAATTCCACAGGAGTGCATAGCCAAACAATATTACACGACAGAAAAAAATAACACTGCAGAAGCAACGCTAAAATACAGGCCGGGATCAGGCAGACAGTACTAAGCTTCCCGCGAGAGGTGCATTCCCCGTTCGGTATGTTGTTTTTCTTCGTATCAAAATCGTGTTAAATTCCTCGCACGCCCGGGCGGTACTCTATGTAAGTTTTTTTAAAGAACACGTGTATGATCTGCGCTGCCCGCTCCCTCGCTCTCTCGCTCTCTCGCTGTATGCATGCCCCATATATGGGTGATGATGTGGACGTTTTTAAGGTGAGAAAAATCGTGGACGACGAGCAAGTGTCTCACGTCGACCCGAACATCATCCAGCAACCAAACATCTCGGCGGAGAAGCTTTCCAGGATGTGGGCTACGGCAAAGGCGAAGTGGAACCAGCCTTATGCCAACTGGAAGAGTGAATCCGGCAACAACCAGCCATGGCTTTCATTTTGTCAAGGTAAGGGATGGGTGGAATGGGGCCTTGTATAAAATAGCGTATGTTTGCTCGAGGAACCTTGGGCGATTTTGTGGTCGTGGCATAAATTCCGCCCATCCTTCACAGCGTGCAAGTGCTGCTACGGTCGGAGTTTTGATGTGATACTTGGAGTTATCGGCAGTGTTGTAAAACGTGCTCCAGGGATGACGTTGGCATTGAGGCCTGATGGTGTATTTTGAAGCACGACGAAAGACCATACCAATTGGTCCAAAAAAAACTCCCGCCCACGCCTTGCATTTTGTTTTTTTACAGGGTGCACGGACACGTATGTTCTCGGTTGCGCAATCGAGAAATACCCCGAGCTGAACCAAGTGTGCAACAATCTCCTCCCCGAGGGCGCTCAGCGAGAGGACGACGGGACCGGAGAGGGCATTGTCGGCACAGGCGGTGCCGACCGCCGGGCGGCCGCCAAGCGGGAGGGCGCCAGGCTCCACGAGCAGAACAGGCGGGGAAAAAAGCAAAAAAACAAGGGGGTGGGGCAAAGCGTGGCAGAGGCTACGTCCGCTGCCATGAAAACCGCAATCAAAGATATGGAGCCACTGCTGGAAAAGGTTGGCGGATCAGAAAAATCAGAGTGGTACAAAAAAAAAGAGGAACACGCTTGCAAGACTGCTGAACACGACAGCAAGGCTTCTGGCCTCGCCCTCCAGAAGGAAATGACCGAGTCCCACGCCGAATTCTCGAAGAAAATTGTGGAGGAGGAGAAAGAAAAAGAAGCGGGTTATCAGACGAGAGTTAGATTCCTGCGCAAAATGTTGGCCGGCATCGAGAAGGAAATGTTTGGCGACGAATAACACCCATATGCACTCCCGGAAAAGTGTTACCGTGCAATCGTCGAATTTTATGCATGCGTGACGGGGGGGGGGGCGGGGGGGTAGTTTCATTTTTTATCGTTGGGCATGATTGAGTCAACGTCTTCGTTTCGTCGCAGCATTGAGGATACGTGCGCCTCCGCATAGACGTGTGGATTGGTAGGCAACAACCCTTTGAGAGGATGCTTTACGGAACAAAGGAGTATCAACGAAAATAAATATAGTGGAAGAAAGCCGAGACCGTTGTGGTTCACGGGCAAGTTGCTGTGACTGTATTCAACGAACACGAGGATGCGTTTTTTTATTTCTCTCCCTGCTGCAGGGCTTCCTTGCTGCGAGGGTCGTAGCCTTCTTTTTTTTTGGGGGTTCATTTTTATTGTTGGGCATGGTTGAGTCAACGACTTCGTCTTTTCGTAGCATCATTTTTTTTTGGATACGTGCGCCTCCGCAGAGACGTGTGGGTTGTTTGGTTGGCAACAACACTTTGAGAGGATGCCTTGAGGCAACAAAGGAGTATCAAGGATAATATGGTTGAAGAACGCCGAAGACATCGCTGTCTTGCGGGTAACCTGCCGTGCCGCCACTCTGCGGACATGCATATCGTTTGGTGTTTTCCTATTTGCAAGACTTGTTCTTGCAACCCAATACTACGTTGGGTGTTGGCGGGGACTCTGAGGCACGCTTTGGTTCCGCAATTTTGGAGCCTTGCAATTTTTCCCGTCTCCGCGCATGCTCACTTGAAGCGCAGGAATGTGTTCGCGATGGGATTCGACAAGACCCCAATTTTTAGCGTGTGTGTGGGTCTCCTTCAGGTCTGCAACCTGGAGCAATGTTTTCGCCCACGCGACGAATATGTAATACAGGGATGCAGAGACATCATTAAAAGTTGTATCAACGACAACAACGTTTTCGATTCACACCCTCCTATCAATTAGGAAAAAAAGTCGAACATGCCCACACTTTTAATGCCCTAGGCAAAACAAGCACCCTCCAAGACCCACAGGACCCCGCTTTCATCCGCACACGATGCATGTTAACCATAAAGTGTTGCCGGCACGAACACACACATTACGAACCAAGTGTACCCGGACACATCTGGTCAGAACGCTCCACACCGACACCCACAAAACATGTCAGCGAGAATCAACATGTCACACATCACACCCCCCACCTCTCCCCCGGGATGCGCCGACACCCTACCACCAACACCCAAAACACGTTCTTCCAGCGCCCTCCGCCCTCTACACTGAGGTACCTCCCTCCCGCGCCTCTCCCTCCCGCGCCGCTATCCTCCCTTTCACGCGTCTCGTCATACCGTGGAAGCTAGCGTACTTCTGCCGCCATCCGCTCATGTGGCCCCTAACCGCAACCCGCCCATTTAGTGTACCCGCCACGGGAAGAATCGCATCCCCGCGCGCCCCACCCCCACCCCCCTTGCCCCCCGCCGCGCCTCTCGCCCGCTTGTAGTAGCGACCTTCCCCCCCATCCGCCCCCATCCGCCCCTATGTAGACCCGTCCCCACTTCCCGCTTCTGCGCGCGCGACGCGATGCCGCCGGGCTGGATACGTGCTCACGAATTCCTCTGGCGGTTGTAGTCCGGCCTCCACTGCTTCTTCAACTCCAGGGCCGTGCGGATAGCCGCTCGGGCCGGGGTCTCACCGCTCCTCGAAGGAGCCGGCTGCTCCGTTTGCCAGCCATCCGGCAAGGTGCGCTGCGTAGCACAGAGGGCCGGCCGGTTGCGTCCGCTGCGCGAGTCCTCCTCTGCAAGCTGGATCGGCGATACCTTCTCGTCTTGCAGGAAGTTGTGCAGATGGAAAAGAGCCGTGATGAGATCCGCGCGTCCTGCGAACTGCACGCGGAGAGGTCTCCACAGAATGCCCCAAGTCGAAACCAGGATGCCGAAGCTCTGCTCGATCTTGACACGAAGCTGGCTCAGGTGGAAGTTGAACGAGTCCTCCCCCGCCGGCAGCAGCCTCCCAGGGTACGGAGTCAGAAGCTTTTCTCCAATGGGGTAGGCGGCGTCACCAATGATGTGAAATCCGGTGGGCAAGCGGGCGACGGCCTTGGCGAGGGAAGATCGATTCCATGCTACCCAGTCGTTCGTAGAGCCTGGTGAGATCGCCGACATCGCGCAAAACCGGTAGTCGGCGGTGCACATCGCTTGTACGTTGATGCCGTACGCGGACTTGCTGCCAGAGTAGTACGCGAGGACGTTGGCGGTGTCTTTCGCATACGGAGCCCTGCCCTTGATGAACAGACCATCCACGGCGGCGACGACCCAGGAGAAAATGCCATCGGTGCTCTTCTCCTGCATTTGTAGACGGCAGACACGAGGGCGGGAAAGTAGCAGTGTCGGGAAGGGATATAAAATAAGTCGAGAGATACGTTGACAAAAATTGGTAACAGTGTTCAGCTGTACGTTGTGTGGGTTGATGTCATCGGCGACGGCGCCATCGCCAGCAACGGCGGGCATACCATGTAAACTGAGAGTTGGGCCGTTTGATAATCCTAATCATAATCATGCGTCACGTACAGCGGTACGAAGGTATCAGGGCATTTTAGAGCCACGGAGGTGACTGCATTGATTCCACACTCTTGTATCGCTAAAATCTGTTGCCGGGCCACTGCTGTTGCGGGGCCGAACCAACGTGGCCAGCATACACAAAGGATGACAACAACATTTATTTGTAAAGGACACCGAAAGCTGGCGAACCACCCGGGACCCGGGGGATATTTTTCGGTTCGAACCATGCTGACCACGATGACAACCCGAACTCGTACCCGCCGGCGACAACACTTTTGTTTCTCTCTTATCAACGAGGGCTGCGTATAGATAGTCCTCCCTACGCTAAAACGGCTGGAAACAGCAGACGTGAAAAAATACACGATATCCCGCGGTTGGTCGAAAGAATGCCGCCAAGAATAACCGTAGTTGCAGTACTGACCACCGTTAGGTCTCACCTTGAATCTATTGGCGTTTCGCATGCAGCCTTCCTCGGTCAGGGGGAAGTCAAATGCCCCAATCGCAGGCGTCTCGTTGATGGCATCGATCACTTGCCACAAGATGTCGAACGTGACCGCCCTCGACAAGCCAAACATGAGGGCAACATCCCAGTAACTGCCGCCAGCCAGGATCCTCAACGCCGCGGCAACGCGGACTTCCACAGCTATGGCGCCGTTGGTTGGCGATCGCAGTGCTGTGGGGTTTCCGAGCGACGCGCAGATAACGTTTGCAGGATGAGCGTGAGTCGTTCAGGACAGAAGTACGAAGTGTCAAAGGGGGCATGTTTGCAATCGCCAGCACTTAGTTTAGCAACCTACGACGGGGGGCGCATGTTCTCCGCAAACTCGTCAGATTGCCGGCCCAATACACCTACCTATGTACTACGGTACGGAGACGGCTCTGTGTTCATCACCTACATACGCATTTTTTGCACATGATGAGCACGTGTCGACAGCTGTTGTGTCATTGCGGGATACGACAATTTGTATCGGCTCCCGACGAGGCTGTATTTGTTTAGTGGGGCCGGCGTGTACTGTACGCCCTGTGAATACTGCTGCACAGTAGTGAGCGTCACGAATAGTACCTCCGCCTTTAACCCATACAATGACCGCTGCTGTACAAGTATGTGTCTTGTAACAGCAGTATATCGTACAATACTGCTGCTGCGCTGTACGTACCCTGCTGCCGCATGTTCGACGAGCGAGTTGCTTTTTTAAAAAAGGCAGCAGGAACATAGACTACAGCAGTAGTAGTCTATGTACAGCACATGTTTTAGACTTGTGCTCTTCCCCGTTGCTTTCTACATATACACCCAGAAGAACCCTCATCACGCATACCCTGCCGTGGGCGGCTGCATCTACACATCAACACTCACCGCCGAAGAAAGCGTTGACTTCCAGCGAAGGGCGGAGTAGCTCGACAAGCTTGTGGAAACTGCCTTTCTCCATGCGGTACGACCGCCGCCACCCGTGCCGTTTATCGAGGTCCGCCTCGTGTTGAGCCCACGGAAGACGCTTGGGCTCGTAGATGGGCTCCCGTTCCTGAGGGCAGTGGGCACGATGAGCCTCTCCTGCTGCCACGACGCCCGCCGCCACTACTACGGCCCTCACAAGACCCAAGACTGTGAATCTCTTGTCATGGGCTACATCCTCCTCGTCGATAGCTCGCCGACGGCGCTTCTCCCGGCGTTGCGCTGCGATCCCCCTGGGATCTTGACGCTTCCCACGCTCAGGCATGGTAGTGGAGTTGCCTTGGGAAGCACTTTGGGGTGCTGTTGGTGCTGTCTAGGTGTGGTGTGATGAAGACAGCACGCGTGACCGGTGTCTGCTCCGGTAGCCGAAAAAAAGCGGGAAATTTTTTACCGATCCGTAAAAGGAGCAAGCCCCCAAAAAATACGCCTTGCTCTTTTTACGGAAACGTAGAGGAACGCCTCCATATATTTCAAGAAAATACGGTTTCGTAACCAAATACGTATTTTTTCGGCCTGATAAGACACCCCCTAAATACCGGTGCAGACCGTCATTTTCCTTGGACCGTTCAACTATTAATAATATATCCATATATTTATTTCCGACATTCCGCCTCCACCCCAACAAGGCTACTACGACTGACTCTACTATAGCACCCTCACCCCCAGCTCATGGAGAATACTGATGGAGCAACGTACTCGCTCATGAACAACAGGCGGTTGGCCCAGTTCAGTTGCCGGGAGTGCATGGGAAGCGTAGCGCCGCAAACAGCTGAGGCATGCATGTGTGTACCCCTTCAGCACGCGAACAAGTTGTGATACACATCGCAGTCAGTCATCAGTCGTCGACGGAGTCGATCAGCTCGAGTCGATCGTTCCCCGTCAAACGAATCACCGCAGCACGGTCCACAGGACCCACGCGCTCCAGCTCCTCATGCTCCCACGCCGCTTGAAGCATCCCTAACTCCATCACCTCCGCCTCCGCCTGTACCACACTCCTGAGATCTATGCCGCCCGCCTCACCGCCTCACCCTCCTCACGCGGGCTTGATGTGTCATTTTTATGAGCATGCATGCATGTAGAGCGGCACGCTTCGGTTCACGCATGCATATACATCTAAGATAACGTAAAAAAAGTTGCACCATGTCAGCAGCATGCAATGCGCATCGGGTCTGCGGTGTGCAGTGACTCTGTCTGACTGTCTGGCTGCTGTATGTAGTTTGTTCGCCATGGTGTCGCCTATGACGGCCGAGTTGTGTGTGTTTCGGCAGCTCCACGGGATGGTGCGGCGTCTGTCGGGAGGACGTCGGGAGTATCTCGGGGTGTGTGTGTAGGCCAATGAAAAATTGTTCTTCCAAAGACAAAACTGAGCAAGACAAAATCGGAGCTTTTCTCGGGTCTTTGGGGGTGATTCGCGAAAGCAAAAGACCAGATTCCTAAAGATCCATCGGACTTCGGCGCTTGGGGGATAAAAAAGACCAAGACAAGACCAGAAGAATTAGATGTTCGCAAACACCGTAGTACTATCTGTCGTTGACTTTTTTGACTTGCGGACCCTTCGGCTCCGTTTTATTTTTTTATACCTTTTTTGGTTAAGTTAACCTCTGACAACGGGAATCGATCCCCTCAAGTGCTAGACTACTTGTATGGACAGTAGAGAACGGAACGGTTGCTAGTGTGAAGACAACAACAATAACAACAACAACAACAACAACAACAACAACTTCAGAAGCACGTGGTTTCTTCGCATCGACCGCGCTGCAGCAGTAGTAACCGGCTTGACCAGCGCAAAGACGTCAGTCTCGTTCGTGGACGCACCGAATGGTTGATATTTTGCACGCAGTACATGACCGGGCGCTGCTGCTGTAGAAGCGAGTAGGGCGGCCGAGGCAGCACTTGTGGCGAACTATGTACCCGGCTGATGTTGTTGCGCTCTGTTCCCCTCCCTGCTGTATGCTATACTCCTGTATGTCCTTTGTATTGCCATCGGCCTCTGTGCTGTGCTTCTTTTTTTCCATGTCCTCCCTGCCTACTCTTCCTTGTTGGGTACACCTTGATCTCCCTTTTGCTGTTGCTTTTGCTTTTATATATATGGCTGTCCGCCCATCTGCTGCCTCTTTGTTCTGTTGCCTTCATTACTCCCATGCCCTGGTGCGTAGTGCCTGATGCTGGTACGGTACCCTTTGATTTTTTTTAGGCGGGCGTGGGAAGAATCCTCCTTTTTCCCTTTTTATTTTCGCCTTTATTTTTGTTTTGTTTTATTTTGGTCGGTTTCCTAGCGCTCCTTTTCTCGACCGGTCGGTGCGGTAGCTGTTCTTTTCTTTCTATCATTTTGTTTTCTTTTTCCGAGTGGTTTGTACTCTATCTTGTTTTTGTTTCCCCGCGGCGTCGTATATGCCGGGTTTTGCGACCACGGGCTCCCCATTTTTGTGGACTACTGTACGGAGCTAATGTGAGAAACAACAACAACATATATATATATATGCAGAGGTAGCACGGTTGGTTGTTGTGGGAACCGCATAGACTAGATACATACCGATCTGGGTGAGGCTAGCGCGCTCTTCTCCAAGTTGAAGGCCGGAACGGTAGCCGAAGTACATGTGCACGTGCTGCCGAGGTTTCTGCTTTCTACTCGAGTTCTCCTTGTTATCTGCTTGTAGATGCCCCAGCATTAATTGGTCTACATACATGTAGGTACATGCAGCCGCAGATAGAACCATACCTACACGGCCGCACTGAGACTGACTGGCGTCCTAACATTGGTCAGCAGTTAGCGCGGTCGATGCTAATAGTACGGACAGACACAAAGATATTGGATCTTACATCGAAACCAACAATGGTGTCCGGTCGCCGCCCAGGACACCTACCGTCAAATATGCTCATGGTCAATTGTCATCACAAGAAGTAGCTGTGGTTGAAGCAAGCGTGTCCAATCAGAGGCACACCACTTTTCCTTGGGGGACACGCTGTAAATAGTGGTTATTTTTTGCGTTGGCGGGGCGCGTGGGGGGGGGCGTACTCTTATGTTTTACATGCCTTATCGGTTAGACCATTGACCACGCGTCCTCGAGAGGACGGAGCATTGTTCCCACAGGACCGACTACCGATGGCCAATCGTTCCTTCCTACTTTGCCAAAGGTGGCTCAAAAACGTCTTCCCTAGTCTGTCTATCCTAACGATATCCCTTGCAGCCTTCTCAAACCACTTCGGGGCGCGTTGGGGGGGGCTTCATTCGCGGCCGTTGGGGCGTGGGTGCTGCTAGAAATGGACAATAGAGGAGGGATTCAGGAATTTCACAAGCGCAAAAAACCCTCATGTCGCCACGCCTACTCTTACTAGCAAGAACCACGAGAGTATGGAAATTTGCATGTTGCCGACACACCCAAAATATGTGAAACTCTCTAGTGCAGAAAGCGGAAGCCTTCGGATGGCCCTTCGAGCCAATATGAAGACATGGACCTCGACCCGAAATGAACGTTTCTTATCTGCTGGCTCAAACTGCTGTGATGGCAAGCCGAATAGAGCACAACGAGAACTTCTGATAGGGAAAAACACCAAGTGTCTGATACTAGCTGTTCAGCAGAGTAATCAAGCTTCAAATCGCTCCAGGGGGTTGTGGGTATCTCAAGGCGACCGACGAACTGCAGTGGTCCGCCGATTACAGTACCGTGGTTGATGTAAGCAAAAAAGAACTCAAGTCCCTACAAAAAACATAACAAGGGACCACTCGCACGCAGGACGAGCTTGTCGTACGTCACGTGTTGAGAGTGTCGAGACAAGCATTGTTTTCGGGGACCCTTACGGAGCGTCTCCAATTCTGGAGATGTTCGAAAAACTCGATGGATCATTTCGTATCCCTCCCTATCTTCATGCCCAAGGAGCATTTCGTTTTCGTTTTTTCGAACCATGGTCGTCTTTCAGTTCGTGTGCAAAAGCTATAGTCTGTGCTCTGGTTTTCTTGAGCACAATTGGAGGTCCTCTGTCGATTTTCTCGCTTACTATGCAGGTGGAACGACGAAAACATATAGATGATGCGGGAACAACAATCAAACCCAAGTTGGTCGTGTGGTCAACTAACTTCACCTACACCTGGACAGACGGTTATCCTTGCGTGCGTATGCTTGAAACGCCCCACGACCAGGGCTAAGAACCTGATGCCCAGAGTATTCGACGATGCGCTGATTGGGTGCTGTCACTGGTGGACACGATCGATGTGCCATCGTAGCAGTGCAAGTATCGAACCCGTGTGCGACAAGAAAAAAAAACACGTAGAACTGTGGGGCTCGACCACTGCAAGGGCGGTCGTTCCCGCGCGCTGTACCAGCAACAATGCGCTCATCGAGAGGGTAGATCCCGTTCTCAACCTGCACTTTGTGTGCGGCCTGGTCGAGAGGACCACGACGGACGCGTAAAAATAGGGGGGTAAGATGAGGCCGAACAAAATCGACGGTGTCCCATTGATCCGGGCAATTCGCACCCGGGCAGCGTGCTGAACGAACCCCCCTCCCCCCCCTCCGCGTCTGGAATCTGGGTTGGGCAGGGCAACCAAATTCGGAGGAGATGGAGACGCCTACAGCACGGCCACGAGAGGCCGCGCAGCACGGGCGGAGACGGGCAGTGGGCGCAGACTGGCACTCGAGTCAGGCCGATCCGTCCAAGGCGGGCCTGTTCGATGATGTCGGGGACTGCATCCTGTTGTTCGGGGGGTTCTGCAATGGTGAGAAAAAAAGGAGGAGTTATGTCAGTCCATTGTGGCGTTGCCTCGGCGAGGTCCATGTTGGGTGTGACTATGATGGCCTTTTCCGTGCTGATCTCCTTGTTGATGGCCGGCCTGCCGCGCCGAATAAGAGAGACGAAGTACGCGTTTGACTCGATAGGGTGGTGGCGGTGTCGAAGAAAAAGTGGCTCACCACCGCTGCTGCTGTGACTACCAGCTTCAGAAGCTCCATCAGCAACTGCAACGTTTGATCAAAGCACCCGGCAAAAGACACATTCCTTGCATAACTGGTCCAAATACGCGTCGGACGTGATAGGTGTCGGAGAATATTGGCTTGCCACCGCGGCTGCGACTGCCAGCGGCAGAATCACCATTACCATCACCATCATCAGCATCAGCAGCAGCGTTTGGGAAACAACGCCCGGCAAAATGATTGTTTGGCGAGTGTCGCCAAGCCTATTTGACTCGGCACACCGAACTTTAGCGCATTCACCTCTGTTTCTGACGCGAATCAACCTCTTGCCAGGCAACATGGGTGATGTGGTGCAACCAATCGCGATGCAAGACCTCCTAGCTTCTGTCGCGCCGGACCAGTGTTTTTGGTACGCGCACCCGGCCGATGAAGATGTCGAAAGGGGTTACCGTATCGGCGAGTTTTTCGGCGGGGACGACTCGAAGGTGTTCCCCCTCACGCCCGACCTCGCTTGGAAGGTAACGAAACACACACAAATACACCACTTTTTTTTTTTTTCGCGGACAGCGAGTGTCCTGGCCCTTCTTCTGCGCCCCCGGCTCCAACAGAGAGTGGACACTCTCCCCCGAATCACACCGACAGTTCGCCCACCAGGTAGCTCCCGCGAGGTGATATCGTGTGTATTGTTGATGTCGTTCTCGATTTGGTGGAACGACGCTAGTGTATCGCAAGAATTTTGGGGGGGCAATATGTATCATTGGGCCAGACACTATTTTTCACCCGGTTGGTACAACATTGCAGAAAGGAAATAAACACGTTTGAATTTTCATTTTGGTCTTCAAGTCATATCCGTGTGCCTTGGTGTTTTCTGTTGAGAGGAAACTCTCACTAGCTTGTTGCCTGGAGCAGTGCAAGTGTCCGGGGAAACCGTTGTGGCTGTCCGATCGAAATTGGCAAGTTTTTCCGAGTTGAACGGTTCTCTTGAAAACGAAGACAAGAAAGAGCTAGTGTCAAGATTGTTTTGACAGCATTTCACGGTTTTGTCCGGAACAGAAACGGCTCCATTTATCGGGGCAACCTCGGGAGATTTTTTTCCCGGACGGAGGAACACGGACACGTGTGAATCGGACCATTCGGTTGGGATGCGCACCGGCTGGGACTCTCGAGCATGACTGTCGTTTTAGCGTTCCGTGACACCGTTGTGCGCGCGTGCACGCCGGCGTACCGTCACAGCGTACTGCGGTGGACTAACCCCATGATCGAAACGGCTTGACGAACACACAGGTAAATCGGTTCAAGGCCTTGGTTATCGGTGGCGGAGGGATTTTCGCAGCGATCCACCAGCCGTTGCCAAACGACCAGTTCGTAGAGGCCTTGACCCTGCCGATAGTCGTGATGGGAGTGGGAGCATCGTGAGTGTCGCGTTCCTTCGGCTTCCCGCTGTCTCTTGCGATATTCGGTTGGAAGCGGGGGGTTGGATCGATTCGCAGGCTCGTTGAGGGCTGCACCAACCGTCTCGTAGACTCATGGTCGCGTACGAAACGAACGCCCAATGATGCTACGAGGCCGCGCTCTGTGTGTCGGTTGGATTGATTCACAGGCTGAGTAAGGGCTCTACACCAACCGTTTCCCATGTGCTGACTCATCGTCGCCTAGGAACCGAATGACCACGATGCTGCGAGGCACGCTTTGTGTATGGGGACCCATTCTCGAAGGCTCCCCGCGGGTACAATACCCTAGGGATATTGTGCTGCCGCCAGAGTGAAGGTGCCTTGCGAACGCATCCCCTCCTCCCCTGTGGGTGACGCAAACCAAGGACGCCTGCACGTCTTGCCACCAAGGAAACAAGAACCGCGAGCACCTTCGTCTTTAGACAGTAATTCGACAGCAACCGTCTCTCGTGCATGCGTGCGCGCTGCTTTCGACCGCTGGCGTCCGCCGGTCTGTTGTCGTTTCCTCCCCCCTGTCAGCTCCCGCGCGATGATCTACAGCAAGCTGCTGTCGAAGGCGGTGTTCGTGTCCGGCCGCGATGAGACGTCGATCCAAACGTTCAAGTCCATGCTGGGGCGCGATCCCAACGCGACCGTGGCCCCCGACGACGTCGCTCTCGTGAGGGACCCCGTATTGAGCGACAAAATGCTGTCCGACAAAGAGGGCAGTTGCTGGAAACGGAGCGCAGGTGAGCGCCGCTGGCTGTTGACTGGTCCGAGCAGAGTAAATGGAAGAGACTATCGGGGAACCAATTTTCGTTTCATGAAGGGGAGAGTTGTCTTTTGCGATCGGAAGGTGCCTGACACAAAGAGCTCAAGACCCGCGTTTGGGTTTGTTTCCACACGCCACTGTTCAATGCTATAGGTCGGTTTCCCCGGCGAGGCGAGACCCACGCGACATGAACACCGCAGCCAGCTAAGACAGGAGGAAAAATAAGTTCTTCTCTTGCCGCCCCAGCCAGTCAGTCGTCAACCACGCTGATTGCTTGCACGTTGCCGCTTGCATTTTGTTCGCGCTTCTCGCCTTTGTTTCACCGGCTCGTGGTTCCCGTAGGCGACGATCAACAGCCCCTATGTTTCGTAGTACCTGCGGCCAACACGCAGGACACGACTGAGATGCACGAACACCTGCTCAACGCTGTGAGGCAGGGCGACAGGTTCATCAACGTTTTCCCGAAGCATCAGAAGGAGATCGAAAAGGTGGGCATTGGCATGGATCGCGTTGTGCGGTCGCTCGTGTTTATATTATTTTCCCGTGTTCCCGCCCACAGACCAAGCACTCATTTGCATGAGACAAGTATGGGGGCGTTTCGCGTCCCTTTCACATCATGCCATCCTGGGTGTCACTAAATAACCCCTCTCCCCCGCCTCTCTTCCATCGGGTGCTGTGAAATTCGCCCCCCGGACCCCCCGAGAAGTTCGCGTACCCCGGCACAGTGGAGCAAATCGTCGATCCGATGGAGTACGTCGAGCAGCTGTGCAATTGCAAGGCGATCATCTCGACCAGGCTCCACGGCGTGGTGCTGGGCCTGCACATGAGCGTGCCGACCTTCGCCGCGTTCCGTCTCCCCTCGGACAACAAGGTGCCCGACGTCATGGCGCGCGTCATGTCCCTGCCCGACCAGTTCCTCCAGATCGACAAGGACCTGGACCGCGACCTGGTGAACGCGGCGGTTAGTCGCGTGAGGCAGCTCTACGAGGAAGGGGATCGCCGGGCGGTGATCCACGACCGGCTGTCCGCGTTCCACGACGAGTTCATCGTGCACGCGCGCCACGTGCTCGTCGACGTCCTCGGGGTCGGGGACCACCACCAGCAGCAGCAAGGACCAGATGTGGTGACGTATGTACAACAGGCTCAGATCGACAACGGACTCCTGGCGCCGCAGGCGGCAGTGAGCGCCGCGGCGGCCCTGAACGGCACACCAGCGGAGTCGTCCGTGCCGTCATGGTCGCACAAAATGATGCCGGCATCTGTCGGCTTGGACTGCGTTGCCGCCTTGTTCTTGCTCTTCGCCATCATTGCGTTGGCCGCCTTGCCCTCGAAGACGGGCGGTGGCCGCGGTGGGGGTCGAATCCCTCGGGTACTCAAATCTGACGCAGCCAATGGAGACAAGAAGGGCCTCATTGCCGTCAGCGGCATGGAGCCTGCCCTAGGGAAGGCCACCGCCCACCAAGAAATGGAAGAGCACTGCGGCATGACCGATGCCGCCAGCCCTTCCAGCTTCAGAGATTCCGAGCTGGGTTCCCGAGACTCTCTGTCGCCAGCACAACGAAGCCCCGCCACGAAACAGTCGGGCTTCCCAGCTACCAAGAAAGGACCGTCTCTCAACTTTCTCTTCGCGCTCAACTTCATCCTGTGGATAGCTCTGGCGGTGGCCTTCAGTAGGTACAGCAAGTCCTATCTTCGGGATACGCAGGACCCCGTAGGCCTCCTCGTTCTGCAGGGGTCGGTCGGGGTCGTGGTCCTTTGCGCTCTAGGACGTCTGGGCTTAGGTGCCACCGACGAAGGGCGTGCAGGAGGCTCGGTCAGTGTGCTAGGCCAGCTCGTGCAGCCGTTTGCTGCTAGTCGACTGGCCGGGCTAGCGGCGATCCTCCACACCTGCCAGGCCTTTCTCACGAGCTTCTCCGTGTTCGTTGGCGGCGTTGCCGTGACGAGCGCGCTCAAGGCCACCGAGCCGGTCGCTGCCGTCGCGTTCTCGCACCTTATCCTGGGCAAGACGGTTCACCGCATCAAGCTGGCGTCGCTTGCGGTCATCATGGCGGGAATCGTCTTGTTGACCACGAAAAGCACGGCCACAGCAGGAACCGCCCACGAGGCAGCGGAAGAGGGAGGAGCCACGCCCCACAGCCCGGTGGTGCTGGCAGCAATGTTCACCATGGCGGCCGTCTGCTGCAACGCTCTTCGCAACGTGCTGATCAAGAAGGGCGACCCTGTCCCACCGCGTCAGACCCTCCTGGCCTGCAGCTTGGCAGCGGCGGCGATCGGCGTCAGCCTCATGGCGCTCAGGGTCGTGATGAGGAGCATGGACGACCTGCTCCTAGGCCCCGCTCCCGGAGGCGTGGTCGAAGCCGCGGATGCCGCCCGTGAGGGCAACGGCGCTAGCTGGCTGAGCATGGAGGGCGTGAACGCGGCCCTCTGCTTCGTCGGGTACAACCTCGCCTCGTTCAACCTCCTGGCCCAGCTCAGTCCGGTGGGCCACGCCGTGGGTAACTCCGTCAAGAGGGTGGTGATGTTCGGAAGCGGGATCCTGCTCATGGGGGAGGTGATGACAGGGCGGCAGCTCGGAGGCACCGCCGTAGCCCTGACGGGCGTCCTTGTGTACAATCTCGTTGGGTCTACCGGGTAGTATCGCTGCGAGGTGCGTGGGATGGATGGGGGGTTGGGGGGGATGGATGCTGCTTGGCGTGTTCGCAGATAGCTTGGAGTTGCGGCGTGCATGCACACACTAGAATGCAGTTGGGGACGAAAGCTCGTTGGCTGCAGCTGTGAGTTTGCAGCCAAGGCATTGCTCCCGGTCAAAGGCCGTGCAATGTCAGTGCCACGCATGTCCGTGGCAACGGTTGTCGTAAAGATCAGCCCTTGTCCGTGTGAAATGCACGAGCTTGTCGATGGCACTGTGGGCAACCTACGGCGTGCGGCGTGTGTGCTTGATGTGAAAAGAGTGCGAAGGCGCTCGGACGGGGTATAGCTGTCAGATTTTCAGATGGATGTGGAGAGTCGCCAAACCTTATGCGTGGTGCGTGTTGTCTGCAGGTACTCGGAGTGTGCTCTGTCGGCGGCTGACGATTTCCTTGCAGAACCTGGGGCGTCTCAAGTGGCGACATTTTTTAATAGTTCGGAGGTATCTGTCAGGTGAAAGACAAGCCTGCCTGGGTGTAGCATGGTTTTCATGCCTTGTGTTTGTGGAAGGGGCGTCGGCAGATGTGTGTATGTTCTTTATGCAGCAATTAAGCTTTCATTTCCTCAAGTACATCATTTCCTCTTCGCCCTCCACTATTATCGAGTGCGTTAAATGGTCGAGGCTTTTTGGTGCGTCTACACGTTGGGTGTGCAACGCCGCGAAAATGGTCAGAAATTTCCCGTATCGATCCGATCGGGCACGGTGTCGAATACTGCGGCCTGCTCTTCCGAATTTGACAGTATCTAGCGACAATTCATTGTCTTGTACCTGTAGTCTTTTGCACTGAAAATGGCATCCTGTAGTTTGCAAAGGGGGTGTGCGCTGTGCGTGTAGCAGCACTGCGACGCGTTACGGGGTTGGCGGTCTGATGTACAGTAAGTAGTACAAGGCTGGAGAGCCTGAAGTAGAGGCATTACCGCCTCGTGCATGTGACGCTAGAGAGCCTGAAGCATAGATAGAGCGTCTCGTTCTTTTTCCCACTGCCTTATAGCTGCGTTTACGTTGGGCGTTTCCTGTTCGCTCGTCTTTGGAGTCCCCTTGGACGGTCGATATCTTGACCTCGTTGTGTCGAATTTACGATAGGCCGCTCGATTTACGGCGGACGGATAGGTGTTTGTGGTGCCTCTCGTCTTGACAGGTTCATTCTGTGTCTCACTGTCTCATTGCCCTCTTATTCCATGGATGTCGTGACGTGTTTCACGGCATGGTTCCTGCGCAGTCGTTCTCGCGCTATTGCCTTTTCGCTCCAGCGGCGCAGTTTGTTTTTTTCCGCGTGCTTGTTAAGTCTGTTTATGGTGTGTAATGGAGATAAGGTCCAAACACGAGCAAGTGGGCGTTAAGCCATTGCAATAGAAGGAACTCATAATTCAAAGTATATAGGCTTGAATATTCTCCCGGTTGAAGTACCGTAAGTCGCAAAAGATGCAGCATCCCCTGGACGGAAGGTCAACGCCCGATTACTCCATGACGAAGAGGATGACAACATCGCACGTTAGTTGTTTAGGAAAGCTCGTGACTTGATGGCTCCAACGCCGCAAATCCCGACACTGGAAGTCCTTAGTTGTTGGAGAGTAATCGAGCGTAGTATACCGATCGGGGGTGGGGGTGGAAGTAAATGTGACGTACGGTGTATGCGTGGTAGTCAGGTTGTGTGTAATACTGAAGTAATGTTGTTCCTGATTGTTGCGTTTTGATGTTACATGTTGGAGGGCGGAATGTCTCTGTATTGCAGAAGACAACGAACCCCAAAGTAGGACAGGGAGCCTCGATATGTGGTACTGTGCCTGCATACTAGAAAAACAACAAGGTGGAGGTCCAGCTACGAATGAAAGTATTTCCACCAAGAAATGACGGTGGTGAGTTCCCAGATGTCTCACCAGGTACTGCATAGAACAGACGGAAATAGCGCGATGACTGAAAATGATCCCACGCCCCCCAAATCACGAAAATTTGCATCGCACACCCGGGGCGCGATCATGCCATCTCTCGGGCTGCTGCACGACTTTTCACCCTTTCACTGTGCTTTGGTTCGTGGAACTTGCATGTATATGCCAATGAGTGTGGGTGTCTTTCTGACCCAATTCTTTCACATGCGTACAGACTGGGGGCATTTCAGGCAACGCTCATACAGACAGTGCTGAGACAAGCACGTCGTGTGCTCCACGGGCAGCTTCGCGGCTTGTCCTCGGGTAACCGTTTTAGCTATGGTAGGCATTCAACGCGGTACCCCTTTTTCGACATTCAAGTCAAAGGCATCAATCTCTATCTCGCTACAGCTTCATCTGTGTACATATTGTGCCGCGCACATAATTCACATTATTACAAGGCTTTCGGCGGCTTACGCCGCCACGCTGAGAGAAGCGTACCGCAAGACGCATGTTTCTTGGCGTCTGGTAAACGATGGTATGCGGTGGCTGTGAGATTCCCAGCAATTTGTTCCCGCAGTATGCAGATGTGAGAAATGATGTACCACATAGGGCGAAGTCACACACTGAACGTGCGTTGTGAGCAGTAGTGAGCAGAAACACGGCTTAAGCATACGACACGACACGGCTTAACAACTAAGTCACACGGTGCACACTAAGGCAACGGTAAATTAAAGCACGGTCCACGCAACGACACGACACGGCGTAGTCAACAACACGGGCGCCACCCAACGCAAACCACACGAAACGGCATAGTCAACCACGCAAACTTCATGACAACGGCAAAGTCACACACTACATACGACACGACACGGCATAGTCATCCTGACAACACGACCACGGAAGAGTCACACACTAACGGCAGCACACATACGCACAACACGCGACGAGCCGCAAACCCAGAGACTTTGAAACCAGCAACTATCCTCGTGGGATGCATAGTGACGCATACGACACGACACGACATGGCATAGTCATCCTGACAGCATGACCACGGAAAAGTCACACACTAACGGCAGCGCACAACGACGATTTGCTAACCCATCGCACGGACTATGCCTTTTTGGCCATTAACCAGTCCTTGCTTAAAGTTAAGGTTCCTTGTTATCATTACCATACAGTTCAGCTTTAGGTTCAAGACATGAGGCGGAACGCCTGCAACGTCAATTGAGTTGAGGTCAGCAGCCATGACGAAGTCGAAGGCATCGGCATTGCAACTGTCAGGGTCGACAGTGTCGCAACTGTTCACGGTACAGAGATCACCAGACAGCAGGTGAAGGATATGTTCATTGATTGTGTCTATGGTGTCATTGGTAGAGGACAGTATTGCTCTCGACTTGAACGTGCTGGGGTCTGCATGTAGAATATCGGGGTAGACGAAGTTGATCAATTCTTCGAATGATTCCGTATTCTCAATGACAAACGGATCAGGTGGCATTGCTGGGATGTCATGAATGTATGCTAGGGCTCCGATACCAATATTGCGTACAAAGGCGGCGTAGGGAGCATCCTGGCGATCACGTTGGGAAATGGTCAGGCGCATTCTATGGATATACGGCCACAGTGGGCTTGAAATGATGGAAGCATCAACTGTTTCTGCCTGTCCGAAAACACGACGACGGGTCCTATTTGACGCATGTCGCCACTGAGCAAAACAGTTTTGCCGCCCATTAGCAGAGTGTTCCCCATGAGGTCCTGTAGCGTAAGGTCAAGCGCCTCGACGGAATATCGGTGGCTCATCGGAATTTCGTCCCAAACGATGAGATCACATTTCCGCAAAACTTCTGCTCGTTGCGATTCCGCGGAGATATTGCACATTGCGCCGGCGACATTTTGAACCGTTGTGTTGGGTGACGTTGTGCACGACGTGGTCGTAAACTAAAAGCTGTTCGTTGGTAAGGTTAGGTAGGTGGTGAGCAGCGAAAACACGCATCTGTTCGACGTCGAACATATGTTTAAACCGTAGGTACTCCGTGTCTAAATGAATGACTGTTGGAAGTCCGGCGATGGTGTTAGTACGTCCATGGTGCTGCAATCCAAGGTCGATTTCCCGAAGCGCTGCGTTGCTCGCTTCGATGGAGGTCATGGACATACGTAAGTCTTGGGGGTGAAGTCTCGTTTAAAGTGCCTTGTACTCTTCGTCATGTTTGACGATGCCCATGGCTCTAGCAGCGTCTTGGAATGTTTCATGAACTATTTCGTTGTGAGTCCTGAGTAATTCAAACGATCTTGCCGGTTTGTGGTGCAGAAGTTGGCGCAGATAGAAGACGTCCCCTTTATCTGGTGTAATAGCCGTAACACGCGCTACGTGCTTGTCTGGAGTGCGAGGTGTAACATAATAGCCGAATCTGTCGCGAAAATGCGTTCGTTCCTGTTTTCCGTGACTTTCGATTTTTGTTGACAATGTACTTCTCGTTGTAGTCCAGGTACGTGAGGGAATCGAAGTCGGACTCGGTAGGTCTTCCAAAGTACAGCATGAGGTCGGATTTGGTCTGTTCGGCTTCCGACTTCTGTTCGGCACGTGTAAGAGTTTGATCGACAATGACGTGTTGTTCATCGGGAAGGTGCAGGCGAAGGGACGTGACGGAAGGGTGGCGCTCCATGATGTGGAAACCAAGTAATCGCCACGCAGCCTCTGCCGCTGACACGTATCTTGCCGATCGGTAAGCTTCAATTTCGTCACCACCACAAACAATCTTGGCCTTGATAAAGTCGGCGCCTTTCGTGATGTACTTGTAAATATACTTGACTACTGTATGGCGTTGGCGGTGCAGACGTCAAAACACATGTGACAGTTGTATTTGGAAAGGAGCCAAATGTTGTACGGTGCTATCCATTGATTGGTGGCGAATGATTCGATAAATTTGCCGTTCACTCTGTGTGTGTAGGGAAATATCTCTTCGGTATCTCTACGACGGTACTCGGCTCTACCGGTCTTGCCCACAGCGGCTACGTCACGCCATGGTTGGGGATAGTTTTTGCCGCACACCTTAACTCCAGGCCGTTTTCGATCTTCCTTCATGCACGGTAATGTGGGGTTGTGACTGCCACACTGTTTGTGTACCATGAGGTTCAGCACTTGATCTCTTGATCTACCATTGTTGAGCTCTGGCGGCGGCACTTCCGCCCAACACCATTCGTCCATTTCTCCCATCTGATCGGGCAAAGGTCCCTCAAAGCGCACTACTAAATGCATATGGGGCATTCCCCTCTTCTGGAACTCTACGCAGCTCATCTCAAAGTCAATCGGTCCAAAAATCTTGCCACTCCTGAGGTCTTTCATGAGTTCAGCCATTTTAATTTTAATTTTGAAGACACGGTCGCATAAGTCTGGCCTGTCGTACGCTGTTTGACCGGGTAACAGATTAGCTTGAATTAATTGCTTCCCAGTTACCATTGCATGTCATGGTGAGCATGGCACTAGGGCGTCCCTTACGTGATACAATAGCTAAGGCGTCGGTTTTGTGTTTGCTTTCATTTTGGCTGGATGCCCGTGAAAGGTTTTCGGGAGCGATTTACCTATCTGAGCTTCCTGGGGCGCGTCCTCTAAAGTTTTGTACGTGGTGGCACGTTTCTGGCCTTCAGCTGAGGAATGCATGTATGTGTGTGTTGTGAGCAGACAGAGTGCTGGTGCTGGTCTGCAGAGGGAATGAGGCAGACGGAAAGCGAAGAGTCTGCAGAGGGAATGAGGCAGACGGAGCCGAGAGCAGACAGAGTGCTGGTGCTGGTCTGCAGAGGGAATGAGGCAGACGGAAAGCGAAGAGTCTGCAGAGGGAATGAGGCAGACGGAGCCGAGAGCAGACAGAGTGCTGGTGCTGGTCTGCAGAGGGAATGAGGCAGACGGAGAGCGAAGAGAAACCCGAGAGCAGACAGAGTGCTCCACACGTGATCGAGAAAAGAGTGCTGGTGCTGGTCTGCAGAGGGAATGAGGCAGACGGAGAGCGAAGAGTCTGCAGAGGGAATGAGGCAGACGGAGAGCGAAGAGAAACCCGAGAGCAGACAGAGTGCTCCACACGTGATCGAGAAAAGGCGGAGCGGCGGCGGAGCGGAAACATGCCCAGAAGCAATGAGGTGCTGCAGACAGACGGAGAGGGCAGAGAACGAACCGAGAGCAGACAGAGTGCTGGTGCTGGTCTGCAGAGGGAATGAGGCAGACGGAAAGCGAAGAGTCTGCAGAGGGAATGAGGCAGACGGAGCCGAGAGCAGACAGAGTGCTGGTGCTGGTCTGCAGAGGGAATGAGGCAGACGGAGAGCGAAGAGTCTGCAGGTAGGTAGGTAGGAAAGATGCAAGCACTGGTAGAAGTGAGAGGTGTAGGGGAGTGAGAGGTGTGGGGGGGAGCGCGACGTGCGAATCGAATTTTAGGGCTTTGAACGGAGACTATATTTGTGTTCCGAGACGAAGAGGCAGACAGAATGCTGGGCGTGCAGAAATGAGGTGCTGCAGACAGACGGAGAGGGCAGAGAACGAACCGAGAGCAGACAGAGTGCTGGTGCTCGTCTGCAGAGGGAATGAGGCAGACGGAGAGCGAAGAGTCTGCAGAGGGAATGAGGCAGACGGAGAGCGAAGAGAAACCCGAGAGCAGACAGAGTGCTCCACACGTGATCGAGAAAAGGCGGAGAGGCGGCGGAGCGGAAACATGCCCAGAAGCGGAAAGACAGAATGAACTCTAAATCCAAGTGAAAAATGGTGGGAGAAATGCTGGTCTGTCAGGGCTCGAGAAAACCGATCTTTGAACGGAGAGCGGCCCGCTGGAAATGCGAAATACTCGAAAGTTACGCCGAACACAAATGATAGAACTGTTATTAGATGATGAGTGAGGCCAGGTTGCGGGGTAGCATGGGGCGAATTCCGCCCCTCTCCCCATGCAATGCATTTATGTATATACGCACGAATATGGGAAAATCCAAGGATTTGATTACATCGGTTTTACATGAGAAAGATAATGTGGGCGTCCGGGAAATAATCGCGAAGCCTTCAGCACGGAGGGAGTTTTTTTCGCTGCGCCCTGTTGTTGGGCGCAGACCTCCGCTTTCCTTTTCTCACCTGTGCGGAAGTTCGCCTGTACCAACGAGGGTCCATTCACATCGCATCGAATGAATCTTTGGTCTCACGCACGAAACAAGCGGGATTGTATCAATGTACTGCTGTGGAAAGGGCCGTATGAACTACTGTGTACATGGCTTGTGTACACACGAACACTGTGATCAGACGAACTGATGTTTTCTGCGTGCGCTAAAGCGAGAGCGTCATCACAACATGGATGGGTTCACCCCATTCAGACACCAGCTCACTCTGCAGGGTTCTCTCTAGCCCGTCAGACAACAGTGAACAGGCGTCTGTGTTGTTTCCAAGCCACCTTTGCCAGGGTTGAAGGGAGGACGCAGGAGCGCCATGGTTGAACAATGTTGGACACATCTCCGAAGATCACAATACTACTACGGGTTTCCACCGGCACACGAGGCATTTCCAAGTAGAGAGAGCGAGAGAGAACTTCCATGTAACCTCGACTTGATGGCCAGCAACGCCATCCACCGGCGGGGTCTGTGCGAAGTGTTCACAAACTTCCCCCGCAACACTTGCGCAGGCCAGACCTCAACCAAAGATCCCACAAAGCAACTTGCCGGCGGGGGGGGCATAGATAGGAGAACCAGCCCCCCCTGTGGATAGCAGTTGCGCGGCCCCTACGCACTGCAACGATCCACAGCGTTGCACACACCGCAGAGCAGCGAGAGAGAGGGCACGTTGTGGCATTTTGGTGTGTGTCCATCGGTGCGTAGGCAGCTTGCTTCGTTTTTCTCTCCCTAGACCGGCTGAGAGACGCTACGAAAGGTAAGAAGGGCGTGAGGGTGCGGCAGCGTAGGTGGAACAGCTGGGTCACATATGCATATTCAGTTCCTGCTTTGAAGCACAATCCGTTCGTTGGCAACCTGCTGCGGAGCTGCTGTGGAGGAGCTTGTCCTGCGTCCATGACTCCGCATAGCGAATGGAAGAGTATCCCTTGATTTGCGGTATTTGCCGATATTTAGCGGGAGACTGCCTGCCGTCGTCTATGTAGACCACAGTAGTACGTTCAGCTTGTGAAAACTCCTGTCTCACAGTAATGAACTCGTTGGCTACGGGAACAAGCAACGGTTATTTGGGCACACCAGAGCAACGGTGTCATCAGAAGGCCTCTCACTACTGCCTCTCCTCTTCCCTCGCCGGCTTCTCCGCTCTCTACCGCAAGGAAGGGTCGTTTGCCCCAAAGATGCCTGCAACGTCCGCTGCGACCGGTGGCGCATCCAGAGTGTTTTCAGCGACCTGGCCACCGTACACTCCAGCATCTATGGGTGTAGAGGATGACCAGCAAGCCGCCAGGGACGACCGGCAGCGCGGTCCCTACTGTCAGGTGCGACTCCTGCAGGAAACTTCCCAGCTGAAACTTTGCGTTCAGGCCGTGCATCTGACACTACATACCACATGCACATAAGACGACGATACATTCTTCTACTGTACATCAGCAGTACACCATAGTCTGCATACAGTTCCGCCTTGGTATGTACGTTGTGGGACCATTTCTCTCCGGCGGCAACATTTGGGATTGGCTAACCTACGTCCTGGTTCCCATTCCTTGTGCTTTGGGGGTGTCGGGAACAATGGCCAACCATCCTTCTAGAATTAGACAGGCAGTGATCGGTGCTCAAACATGTATCGTGTGAGGCAGGCCCACGGGCCCCCTGAAATCCCCACCTGCATCCTTCACTGTCACGGCCGATTCCACTGTCAAAATTGCTATCGTCACCGCGCACTGTTTTGCTTGCAGGTCGCAATTCGGACCCTCCGTGCACGCACGAGCGGCGCTGCTTTCATTTCAAGTTCAGGTGAGACGGAAATAATGCACAAGACGCCGCCGTGGTTGACGCTGGCACTTCCGAGCTCACCACTCATCGAATGCATCTACTACGCATACTATGCACCCGCAAAATTGGTCTTGCCTGTAAACAAGATGGATACTCGATTCCGGCAGTGAGCCACATCATCCACAATCCTACTAGAAGGCAAGACACGTGTGCTGTACCGTCACTCCGTATTTCACTCTTGAAAACAGCTAGAGTTGATACTTAGGAACGTACATAGTTGCTGTTCAGTCCGTGAGGGCATACGCTAAGGCAGAGGCCCACCGTAGTATGCATATGGCTATTGCCAATGTCTATGACTAATATTTGCAGTACATTTTCTGCTGAGGGATGGTGTAGTACTGGAAAACTGTGAACATTTCCACTCATCCTGGCTACAAACTCGGCCAACTGCATGTTGGGGACGTGTGGTTTGTTCCTATTGTAATCTTCCGTCTCGGTGTTGACTTTACAGGTTGAGTAACATCTTGAGGCGCCCACGAAAGGCAACGAAGAGCAGCTTCCATATACGCATCGGAACAACTTGTGAAATAGCCTGTTCAGTCGATTTTCATTCAGTGAAGCCACATGATATCATTCACGGCTCCCTCGGGGACTGAAACTGAGACCAACCCGGGGAAAGGAAAGCACCTCTCAAAAGAGTACCGAAAGGTGGGTTGACTACTTGATTTTGGGCCGGTGCCTGGCTGTGTCTTACCCGCAAGATTCAACTAATCGATCAAGCCTGTGCGCCGTGACGTGCACGTACGTACGTATATACCTGGCTCGACGTCGTAGACTGACAAATGAACAGCAATTTGTTAGAACAGCTGTCCTCGACCAAAAGTGTGCAACTGCTTTTAATATCCCTCCTTCGTGGACGGCAGCATGCAATATTGAGTGCTACTGTGACACACCAACATCCTCCCGGGCACGTACTAATTGACGGCGTGCAGAGGCCACCACCGACCAGGGCGAAGGCGGTGACCTTCTTTTCGTCGAGCGCGAGCTGCTCGTGCGGAGCTACAACAGCGTCTCACTTTCTGACGACGGCACCTATAGCTTGACACTCTCCGACTGCTACGGATTCATGCCGATTACCACGTCTTCTCCTGCCAGACGAGTATCGAGTGCTTCTTGGCGGTCACGCAATCATGACGGGGCAGATGCCGGGAGGCGTGAACGGCAAACGGCGGAGATTGTTCGTATATTGTTCCTTCCCCTGCCTTCATCGATGGAGTTTGTGGTGAACAGCGGACAAGTGAGTATTGGGTAGGAGCACTGTATCACTACCTCTGATCCACTCTCAGGGAATCAGTTCACTCGATACGGAGTATTTGCCGTTCACAAAAAGCATTGTTGAACTGATACCGACCACGGTGCGCCTCAGATTTGGGTATCGAATGCACGGTCAACGACTCTGGAGTGAATACATACAATGGGTTGCGATCAATTCGTCATGTCTAGACCCGTACCCACACGGGAAGGCCACGCACGTTGGCTGGGATGCGTCCCCCGAGGTAGTCACTCCGCTTGTCGTAGCGTATTTTCTCTCATTTCGATGCCCTCGCCTCTATTTCTCTTTTCCTCTTCTCCTGCTTCAATGGCCGTACGTGCGCCCCGCCCCGTTCCGTCGACGGAAATGCACGCATACCTAAGGCGACAAGCAGTGGCACCGTCATCGGCAACTTTCACCTTCTCCCCGTAGCCCACGTGCCCCAGCTGCAGCACGCGCCCGTCTTCAACGCAGAGACCACCACCACGTCTCCGGATATCAGGACCGTCGGGCACGCCGCCTACACGCCCGGAGTCCCCGTTCTACATGAACCATCCCGCGCGTATTTCTCCTCTACAACGGCGGCCGCCGCGGATTCACTCTGTGAGAGGGGAGAAATGGGCTGCATCGGAGAGGGGCCAGGTGTCGACGAAGGTACCGCGCTGTCTTCAGTTGGAGGCGGCTTCGCGGGGGGAGTAGCGGTGGGGGTCGTTTTTTCTCTTCTGCTTGTCCTCATAATCTTCAGAGGAGGACGGGGCAAGGACTTCATGGAGAACTTCTGGACTCTACTCAAGGGCGACGGTGATGCAGGGATGAGAAAATCCGGGTGGAGGGGTTTCATCGTCAGCGTCGGGGGGGAGAAGAAGGTGTCGTCATGCCAAAGTTCTGTACCTACGAAAATGAAAACTGAAATCCCGCCCGCTTCCGCCCAAAATCCAAGTAGACTACCGGCATCTATGCAGCCTGTGCGCTTCAGGACATAGACCGACATTTGGTGCCAGGTTTCTGGGCTCCGACAGAACTGGCCACGCACACCCAGACCAAGGGATGTAGGCGTATGGCAAAAGTGATTGCAGTGCTCCCCTCCCCTTCGTATTCACTCCGGTATTGCATTCTATATCTTTGGCCCGGCAGGAAGACGGCGTACCGCATGGCGTCGATGCGCCAGGCAAGAGTAACGACGGCTCCAGCGACAGCGACGAGACCCTTATCGAGAATGTACCTGAGCCGGTGGGGCTACCTAGGTACGGTGAACCACCTGCTCGCTTTCTAACAAAAGCTCACAACATTTTTGTTCGAACAACTAAAATTGTAGTGCCCCCCCAAATCCAAGTTCGCTCCGAAAACCGTTGTTCAATTGCTGTCGGTTGACCAAGCCTTTGATTAACGCCACATCTAACAGACGGTTAACCGTAGGTTTTGACGCTTTATCTGATCCTCCATTGCTGTGGCCCCGTGCTGTGTCTTGTGTGGGCAGGAGCGAGGAAGACTGGCGGATCTTATTCGATACCCTGTACGAAGATTAGTCGGCGCCGCGGCGGAAGTAGCGATGATCCCACAAGCCGCGTCGCCCAGCCATGGACGGGCTTAGGTTGCCATGACGCCATCAATCGTTGCCCAGTAATGATGGATCCCCTCGTCCCCTTCTACCGCTGAAATCCCCCTTTGGCACGTACCCGGGTTTAGCAAATTGTTGAAGGCATTGAGCAGCCGTCCACCACGATATCCTTATCTAGCCGGCATTCTTGCCTTCGCTTCAGTACGAACGAGAGATCCCTGACCCAAAGAAGTGAGTATCTGAAATTTCTATCTCAAGATCTTGACCCTACTCTGGCGTGATCAAGAGGGTTGACTTCCTTCTGCGGCCAACATCAACCACGGCAAATATATCACGCGTCGAGACTACTACCGCGTTCGCGACGAGTGCAACTGAAAGAGGCATATTTGATAGATCGGGATTTAGCCACAGCCAACCAAAGAGTCGAAATTGTTTCCGAAACACCGGGGTCTTGGGGCACGCATCGTATGAGGTAGCGCGTTTGAAAAAACACAATCGACCGCGTGAAGCAAGCACAGACCGAATAACAAAAAAATATGAATCGAAAGAGAACGAAACACGTCACGAGGACATCACACCAGTACCACGTGGTGTCGGTGTGCCATGGTAGGTACTCGATATCTTCGTCAATAACCAGGAACGGAACATCTACCGAGACGATACGTCTAGAGCAGCGTCACCACGCAACGAGGACGCCACCAACAACAACTTCAACAACAACAATAACAACGACGACGACGACGACGACGACGACGACGACGACAACTAACAAGGCAAGAACAAACAACAAAGGCGACGGAAACAACGTCAACGCCCCGCAAAACGCGGCAACAGACCCAAACAAATTTGGACAAGCTGCGACCTAAAGATAATTCGTCGGTCGAACACAAAAACAATCAAACTGGCCAAGGGTGCATCTGCCAAGAGTGCAGAACGACATGATACGGGGAGCAAACCAGCACCTGGGACATCACAAACTTTAGACACATATGCACACAAAAACGCTGTCCCACCCAGGCCCTCCGAATCACGCCCGGCCACATCGCTGCCTAACCCTAACCGCATCACCGGAGCGTGTGGTGCGGTCTCCATCGCCATTCGCATCTCTCCTTGGAAGGAAGTCGGCGCCGGTCTACAATGTAGTCTAAACTGAAGAAGACACGAGTTACAGTGCACACGTGTGTACAGAATTGCACGCCGAAAGGCGTTGCGAGCAACAGACCTCCTGAGCGAGCCGGGCCGCTGCGAAACACATCGGTGTCATCGAGGACGGCCGTTGCACGAGTGAAGACGGCGGTAGAGCTCTTCGCTGGATTCGGGTGATGCCAATCCGTCACCGCCCCCGCCACCGTTGCCCCGCCCGGTGCGTCTTTCCGCTCCGGGGCTGCTGCTGATGCAGTTGACCGGAAACTTCCCGCCATCCAACTTTGACATCGCGTGCTGCCAAGGCAAGCGGTAAAGAGCAAGGGGAGACAAAGCACGAAAAAGCGGCTCGCGTTAGGCACTTTCGACTGATACACCTCTACACAAGGATTCAGCTACTCACGACACTGTGGTATAGACAACCAAGTGTGCGAGAGAAAAACTACGGAGCGCTACCGCAAGGTGGAGGCGGTTCACCTTAAGTCCGGTAGAACCCTGCCCCTTGAATAAATAATACCCCCACCGCAAAACGGCACGTCTCAACAGTAGTACCCACGGTTTTTGACCAAGTCTTGGAGGGGACTAAGGCTACCTTGCTAGCTGCCAGTGAAGCTGCGTATCGCTCACAAGAGGGCGCAGTGCGGATGGAGCAAGTGTGTGCTGTGTGTGGTGAGCTCACCTTGGCCTTGGGATCACCGCCCAGCATCGCGGCTACCCGCTCTGACGTTCGGGAAGGCAACGCGCGCACTAGGGTTTCGAACTGTCGCTCGTAGTGCTCGTACAGCACCTCGTCGACCAGGTTACACCCTCTGCAGTAGCAACAGCAGTAGCAAAGCAACAGCAAACAGCCGCAGCACCAACACCGCCAGCATTAAAAAGAAGCGGGGCAAAAGAAGAACGAGACAAAGCGCAATGTTGCAAAGAATCGCCACGTGCCTCCGCAGCATACCAAGGTCACCTGCAGCAGAATCGATGATTTAGAGCAAATGTGTGGCAGGAGACGAAGACAGAAAACAACGCCAAAACCTCCATTCTTTGCCCAACTCTGGATTGGTTTCGACACTCAAAGCAGGTCAACATTGTCAACCGCGCCTACAGTAGTGCCATACACCACTGTGTACTTGTACCGTCGACTCAGGAGCGCCCAGCTGTGTTTATCGAGTGGTACTGCATACTGCCGAAACTAGATCAACGGGCGGAGCTGTCTTTCGGATTACAGTTCCCGGCCAGTTCGGAAGTACAACGTCCGACACGCGTCGTTTTCGAACGCATTACAGCTTGTCATGCTTCACCCTCCCGCTTCCGGTCGCGCAACTGGCCATGACAGCCAACCAGAGGAGGGAGAACGGACTCCGGTATTTCCCGGGACATCACGGCGTTGGTAGTGAGTTAAGGGCCATTCCTCTTCTACTCTAAAAAGCACACCACAACACATACAGTACTTCAAACGACGATGGGTCATACGGATGAGACTTCTTCAACTGCATCGTTTCTACTCTCTAAAGAACGGATGCTCCTAGGGTATTTACCATGCCATGCAACTGCTGTGCCATGGGCTCTTGGTTTAGAGAAGAGCACGGAGGGTGCATGGATACGAAAACCTGTTACTGCGGCGTGTGTTGGCGGCGTTGATGCCGTCCCCACACAAGACCACGGGAGCTGCAACAGGGGCGTCACATGCCACCGGGTCAGGGCCACCGGCGGGTAGCCCGCTGTTACGCTGCTTGCTGGTTGTTCGTACGACATGATAGTACGGGCACGACGGCCTTCGACATGACGGAAGCTGATCGATCAAACCGTGCGATGCCGACCCTGCCACATTGCACTTTGTTTTTCCCACCTGATGGCGCTGATGCACTTGTTGTTGGTGTCAGCGGCGGGGCAGGAAAAGTAGCCACGCCCTGCGTCCTGCACTCTTTGGGACCCAACGTTGAGCTCGATCGTGTCCATGTCCCATTGCATGAGATGCGCCTGAGGGCAGAGCGGCGATCCGTGGTTGTGTTTCGAAGCGAGAGGAGGAAAACACTTCAGGTAGACCACCCGCTACGATGCAACATAGCCACTACTACTGTCTACTACTACCAACAACAACAACAACAACAACAACATACTCTATGGAAACACCCACCAGGACGGCGACGGATTCTGTCATCCTTTCCGTGATGAGCACCACCACGCCGTGTCTCTCAGCCTCCTCCATGACCTCGCTGGCCACCCTGTCAAGAACACCGTTTCCCACATTTCCCGAGACGTCAGTCAAAATGGAGCTTCGTGATACACAAGGCGAGCGCGATTACCTCCAGACCGTGTCGCTACTGTCAAGAACTTGGAAAATTATTAACTCTAGGGGTAAAAACGCTGCAGTTACAAGAGCTTGGACCCCGACCTACACTAAAACAAATACATTTCCTGTTGGCTTCCTTGTAGAGGAAACAAGCCGCTACGGTTTTGCCCCAAAACAAAGGGGTACATACTTGGCGACGTGTTCTGTAAGTTGCTTTGTAGAGATACATTGAGGGAAAACAAACGGCGGTGCGGCCATCACAAGACAGAGCGGTAGCGAACCTCGCCAATACTACAGAACGGTGCGACGACAACATGCAGCAGAAACACAACGAGAGCCGTGCAGCAGTGCAGCGCAAGCGAAGCAAGGTGCATGTAACACGACCGTACAGTTCAGGACTGACGTTCTCCCGAGAGTCGTGATCTTCACCAAACCGCTGGGCGCAAGGGCAAATGCAACGCCATGCAACTGTGTCAACAGGGACACCGCGACCGAGTCGCAATGCCAAAACGCCCGAAAACCATGGCCGCGACGCCTCTCAAACAACGACGAAGCAACTGAGGAGCGAGGAACAACTATAACGAACACACGCGTGCGGTGAATAAAAACGACCTTCGAAATGAAACCGCGTTCGACAAGTCCAAACAGTTTTTCCTGCACTGCCAATGCTGTTGGGGCATGAGAAACGCTACCTTCGTGTACTAAATATATTGCGTGGGGGAAAATACAACCGATATATCTGCGTCGGTTCAAACAGGAAACGGCCAGAGGCTTCGTACATTCCACGCGCTCCATGCGGACAACGCAGCAAATTCAGCCGTCGGTGCCATGGTAAAGCATGAAAGGGCGCACCTTCGAGCTTTTTCCGCATCCACGATCTTCGTGAAGTCGACGTCCCGCCCGGACATGAGCCACGCGAGCTGGTTGCAAAACGGTCGGGCATCACCTTGAGGCACTCTTCCGGCACGAATCTCGGTCACCAGCGCTTGTGGGGTCTGCGCATCATGCACGATCATCATCGGTGATATACGGGGGGGGGGAGGCATTGGGGCGATATCAGGCGGGCAGGGTCAAGATATCCAATGGCAGGCATCAGGGAAGAACCACACGTTAGCAGCGCACGTGCGACTGTGGCGTGCTGCGTACGCCCGGGAACTAGAACGTCGGAATATCTTTTCCAAGAGCGGCGAGATTAGTCGCCGACCGCCCCTTCCGTCCTAAACACCAACCACTGCGCAGCGCACACTCAACGTGGCAAGCTCATAGAGGGATCCGGACAACCCTAGAGTCACCGTGTCAACGTGTTGCCGGCTGATACATGGCGGGAGCTCGTCAAGCGTGCACAAAAAAACAAACAGACAGGGGTGGTTTGGAGGGCACGAAGAAAACGTGGTTTGTGTCTCCGAAAGGCAACATGTCGGCTGCTTTAGAGGAGAGGTGAGTACAAAACTATCCAGCTCTCGTCCTCTAGACCATCGATTCATGTTTTGTTTTCTTGGGTGTCTTCTCCATCAACGGCTCTCATCCGGGTTTGCGTGGTTCAGCAGTGGACGTACTCAACAGGCAGGGAGGCGCGTCGCTGTGAACTCGATGTGTTGAAAAAGTCTTTTTTGGGACGGAGGAACAAGCCCTCTATATCCAAGTGAAAAAGAGGACCGAAAACAACGTTGTGTCCAAACTTTGCGCGCACAACGATGTGCCTCCCTGCCGACTGAGCAAGGCCATTGCCAACCCACGCGCAACCGGATGAGAGTCGTTGATGGAGAAGACGCCCAAGAAGAAAAACATGAATCGATGGTGCAACGGGCGAGAGCTGGATAGTTTTGTACTCACGTGTCCTCTCAAGCGGCCGACTTTTTGCCGTTGGGAAGCGCTGACGCACGTTTTGGTCTCTTTTTGACACCGAGAACATTTTTTCTCGCACGCCGGGAGCGCTATCGCCACATATTGGCGGGCATAGCATCAGCTCAGTGCATCAAGGGTTGTGGGGAGCCCTTTGCGAGCTCGTTACATTCAGTTTCCATGACGCCTTTGTGGTTTATCTGTCGCAAATCGTTTGGTAGCAGTAGACCACGATTCCCGCCGCACTTCCGATGCATTCCGAGAAAACCACAAGATAAGACGTTTTTGCGCATAAAAACGGTACTCAAATGTTCCTCTGGCAGATATTCGCGCGCAAATGTTTGACAGCATTTGAAGATGTATTTCCACCATTTTGAAACCATGGGTGTAAGCAATGGTTCGTACTTGGGAAGACGGCAGAAAGCAGAGAAAAAAAGCGGTCTAAACGATGGTAGGTTCGTACGTTGGAAGATGGTAGAAAGCAGGATTACTGGTATGCAGCAATCCGGCGGGGTAAACTACTCGCTACTGCCGGCCTGCCGGCGCACCTTGTATTTATTCTTGATATCCCCTCGGAAGTTGAAGAGCGACAGAAAGCGCTCGGCGGGGCGGCGCATTATCGTCACGAAGGCCGCCCCGGGCACCAGCTCCTCCAACACGCCGTACGGGGTGTTCGGCGTCACGTGTCGAAGGCTTATATCGAACGCCTGGCCCTTGTCGCGCCGGGAATCGAGCTCCCCCCGCCCGAACCAGCCGGTGGCCTTGGGGTGCAAGAAGTAGGAGCGTCTCTGGTGGCCAACCTAACGACACGGATTGGCGGCAGAAAGAGTATCCCAGCAGACGGTTGTTGCCATCTAGTGTCCGGGTTATCGACTGAGGAAGAGGGCCGAGCGCGAAGGGGCCATTCGTTCCACGAATTGTGCTAGGGGGCGCCCCCGCCACCCCATGCTGCTATCACGCCAGTCGACTAGCCAGTCGACTACGCAACAGGAGTAGTGGCCAAAGGGTGCAATGCAGCAGTCGGTCCAAGTTTCTAGCGCATGCGCCGAATAGCCATGAATCTGTGTGGATTCTCTGCGTTGTAGTACCCAATGATCGGACTGGCTCGGGAAAAGCACTTCCAGCTGGGGCACGCACCGTGGCATGGAAAGGATGAAACCCTCTACACGTGCGCACATTTCCCTCTCTCCAACTCGTTGCTAACGTGACAACGTACACACCACCATATATGAGTGTTAGATACACAGAGATATCGTCTCGTCCGAATGTGTTTGTGTCGGAGATCATCCATATATGTGCCGGGTACCCGTGTCGAAAACGAACGTGGTGCTTCATCTCTCTTAATTCGCTCGCGCGAAAGTATACAGGGGTGCGTGTGCATTGACTTCATAGACGCACACGTGACAGCCTATCGCCACCGATGCGCGTGCCTCTCTTTCCCAGTCGTCTTCTGTTTTGACTAGCAAAAACAGATGCTGGGCAAAAACGATGTTTCTACGTAGCACCCCGCCATACTGTACATGTGAAACAACGGTAAGCAACGTAACGGGTGTTGCTGCAAAGAGAGATGATGGCAGGTATCAACCGAAAAAGCAAGCCGGCGCACAGGCGCAGCCGGAAACAACGGTGGTCAAAACCGCACCTGCGCGATGTAGGTCGCCAGTGTGGTGCTCCCTGTCTTGAAGGATTTGATCAACACCAATCCATCACCCGTGCCACTCTGATGGCGGTGCTGCTGCTCATCACTCTCATCCCACTGGCCGCGATCTCGACCACAAGATGCGCAATCGCTCATCGGAACTCCTCGGAGCTCGGTACGTTGGGTGCTTCCGTCGTTATTGATACCGTCATCGTCGCCGGGAGACCTCCTGGACCATGTATGCCGTGTGCCGCAGATCACACCAGCGCGAAACGTAATCGTCGTGAAACGAAGTGATAGGGTCAAAGCACGTAGTACAGCAGTAAGTTGTGCAAGATCTTGCATTGCTGCACCCAATCATGATTCATCCCTTGCGACTGGCTTATCCTAGCCGGAGAAGACGCAGCGTGTCTGGCTCCCGGAGGCAGCGTTGTACTTCCTTCCGTCACACGCGTCTTACGTATCCAACCCTCGACAGCTGGAGCATACGATAAATGTGCCTCGAGCACCCAGATGTGCCCACAGTACGGCGACATCACACAAGCATGTCACCCCCCCCCTGCTTCTGTCGTTTCAAGTTGGAGATTCTCCGCACCTTTTCCATTAATGGTCAGATGCCCCAAGTTTGTCCTACAGCAGATATTGTCTGGGAATCGGCGGAATCAATGGGTAATGGCATCTCCGCTCACATGCTCGTCCCGCCAATGCGCTTGCCCTCCTTGAAGTTATGTCGCAACCACGACAGTACGACGATGGTCAACCCTGTTGCCCAGACCTGAGCATGATCCGCACACCGATCGCAAACGCTCACAGGATGAACACCTGCATCGTAAACCAGACCCGCTACGCAGGTCTAACGCCCAAAGGTACCATGATAACATAGCATATCTGTACAGGTGGGGTGCCTCCGCGCACCGCTGGTCGTGGCCGCTTGATCGGCAGCCAAAAGCCAACCTGCAAGGCTGGTGTTTGGTTTGGTCGCCGACCGTTACCGCGGCGGGCATGCTGCTGCTGTGTGCCTATCGACGAACTGTGTTCATCGACGAGAATGGGGATCGTGTTTCGCTCACCAGGCGTCTGCGGGCCGACGACATACGCGCCTCCCTTGCCGGCATCGGTCTGCCCTTCGTTGTCGCCCACTGCAGCCCTTCCAGCAGCCCTCGCGCACGCGTTCTTGCACAAGGAGCACAACGAGCAACATTGCGAGCAAGGTGGGGGGGCAACGCGAAAGACGGCCTCCCTCACGCGTTCTCCATTTTTGTTCGGAGTCCCCCCACCGTCGTCAAAAAAAGATACCACCATGACACGAAAACAACAACAACAACAACAACAACAACAACAACAACATCCATATGGTACTAACTAACCGACGAAATAGGGATCTCTTTTTCTCACGTGAGTACCTGGAGCTGGCACATTGCTTCATCCAGGAAGCGCCTAACGGCCAAGCGTCCAGAGAAAGGAAGGCGATGCCACCTACCGCAGCAGCAGCAGCTGTAAAGAACATCTCCGACTTTTTTGTGATCTTCGGAGAATTGCGGAGAACAGGGAGGGGGCCCACCATGCGGACAGAAAAAGCAGGCGGGGGATAAGCTAAACCCAAAGACTGCTGCTGGTGGCTGTCACCTCGACAGATCGAGACTGCTGGACAGCTGCTGTGTCGTCAACCACCACGTCCTATTACAGCGTGAGTTGTTGGGAATCGACTCACGGACTTTGCCTCGTCGACGAGATGTTGAGTGGAAGAGACGATGGAGAACGGGATCCGCTCGGATCGCTCAGTCTCTCGATCGGTCGTGCGGATACATGTGTATCTCGAAGCTCTTCGCCGCCGTGCCTTTTTGTACTGCCGGCTGTGCGTATTTTCGAAACCCCTTGGAAGCGTTAAGCGAGAGCCGGGGCGGATCCTGGAGGGGGCAAGCCGTGTCACCCAACTCCCATCTCTTCCCGCTTTTTTTTTTTGCTTGCCAGAGAGAGTGGCGGCGTCCTGCGAGGGCACACAACGCGATCGCAGCTTGGTCGGCTGCTGGCTATCTTCAGAGAACCGCCGCCCATCGATCCTGTTAAGAAGGAAGATCTTCCACGGGAGAGGGGAAAGATCGGAGAGGGGAAAGTGGAGCAAAAATAGAGGGGCGAAGCAGGTGTGTGTTTTGTGCGTTTGTGTGCTTTTTGTGGGGAGAGGTGTGCCATTGTGGGGGAAACGAAAGAGGGAAGAATGCACCAACGAAATCGAGAGGAGAGCGCGCTCCGGCCTTTGTGAGTTTTCAGCTGTGCCAGCACCTCCAACCATGCACATGCACAGCTTTGTACCACGCCGCGGGTGCGTGCTCCGCTCTCACACGAGGCTGCCGGTCGAATCAGTACGGACACTCCAACATGCGTGCCCGCTGCCAATGTCGACCGTGATCCTGTGTCTCATTTTGCTTGTGGCCAAACATCCTCAAATCCAAGCCGGTGACTCATCAAGTTGATCACAACCCGCAGCTTGCTTGAAAAGGGCCAGCGATGTTGCCCGACCCGATTTCTCTACTTTTATCTGCGTCTGTCACGCTCTCTGTGCATGCCACTATCCTGCATGGCGAATCGCTGTTTCGGACGATACATTTGTCTCTCTTGAACTGCATCACGTGTGCCCCAACTCGATGTGTTTGCTGTTCGGCGGATGAGTAGAGACATGCCGCTGGATTGTGCCGCGATAAAGGGTGCTCGTCAATCGATCGTGATTTTGCTGGTGTAGAAGGATCGAAGGATCGAAGGTGCACGCAGCAATCATACACTCCATGTCGGAAGTGCCGGCGCAAAAATAATCCATGAGTTGTCACATGGAGCAGCGGTTGGGGCTTGTCAGCAACAATACTATTATATAAATAGTCTACAACCGCACGCCTTCTTCAAAACAAGACAATAAAAAAAGCACTTCTGCTGTATAGTCTATTCAAGACACAACAGCGACACAGCAGTACCATTAGGTGCTCTAAAGACGTCTTTGCGCTGCGGAGTCCCGACTTGGATATCTGTACCAGCAGGGGAGATCATGGAGCAGCTAAATACGTCTTGGCATGCCCATTTTGCTGGCGACTTTTCGTCGAAGGTTGCAGCTGCGGTCCGAACAGTCCGTCAATCGAGGTCCATTCAATGCACGATCCACTGCTGTACGACCCGGCACGGACTCAATCCCTCGTAAGCTGGTGCAGTAGTAGTAACTGAGCTGCCTAGCATGACCCGCAGTTCGGGGACTGCATCTGTGACACCACGCGTACAGCAGTGGATCGTGAATGGTGTCGGCCAAGATTGCCGAATTTTCGGACCGCAGCAGCAGCTCTCGACAGCACGGCCCCAGCAGTGGTCCCGCGCGTGCCAGCGCGATTGCCGCTCCTCCACAATCTCCTCTACTGGGAGATGTTCAAGTCGGATCTTCACAAGCCGAAAGGCCATTTCGTTTTTTTTTTCGATGCAGATTTGAACTGAAAATTTTAGTTGGCAAGAACTCCTGAGCAGGGTGTATGTTGGCAATAGTGTTGGCCGGGCTGCAGCTGTGCTTGTGCTTGATGCCTTTCTCAGCGCTTGCCGGTATATCGCGGTGGCGCCATCAAACTTGACGCGTGCACCAAGGCCGTCATAGGAATTGAAGAGTACTGCTGCGTTACAGTCGAGCATGCGTCCACCGTTTGGTCATCAATCGTTCACCGTTTGGGAGAAAAACAAATATAGATAGTGAGCATTAGTGCCGGTTCGGTTGTTGGCGCATTGCTGTTCCAACACGCGTTCTGGTTGTTCCACATTCAGGCCCTGCCTTTGACACCTTCCTCTCCCGCCTCATCTTCTCCCTCTTGACCCTCTTTTGTTTTGATGCAGGGCCATCGAGAACCTCTCTGCGTTCCCGAACGTCCCGATTTTTCGAACCCCAGATCGGTTTCCCGATGACGCCCTGGTCCGGCATCTGCTCGATGGTGGCGCTGTGTGCCGCGGTTGGCTGCTTCCGGCTGCTACTCATCCTCAGCCGGCACGTGTCACTGCTTGTTGGCGCTGCATCCAAAGTGCTCGACAACAACGAAAGCAAGAGGGGGCGCAAGCGCATGCGTGATCTTAGCCTTACCGGAACCAGACCAAGGTCCGCGGGGGCTCACCAGACCAGGAGCCGTGTCGACCCCCAGGGCTCTGTTTTCAGCGGCAAGTTCGAGAAGATATGGCTGGCTTTCGACAACCTTCTCCACCGCGTGGCGGTGGTGGAGAATGACGCGAATGTCGAAAACGATGCGAACCTCTTGAAGGGAAATCTTTCCGCCGCGATCGAGGATGCCGTCGCCGGCGGCATCGCGGCCGCAGAGCAGAAGATGGCGCTGGCCTTCCAGGCCAAGATGGCACAGGCCGTCGTGAACGAGATGGGGAAGCGGCGCGTGATGCAGGAGGGCCGGGAGGCGTGGTGGCAGAGGAAGTTCGACCTCGAAGAGAACAAGCTTGGCACTGCGCTCGCCGCCGCGGTCGCTTCACACGAGGACGCCATGGCCGCTCGCCAAAGGAAGTACGCGGCAACCTTCAACTCCGTCCGTGACGACGTCCTCCAGCTGAAGGAGCAAGCTGCCGACAACGCCGCGGGGAAGGCGGCCGACGACGCTGCTGCAAGGGAGAAGGCGGCGACGGCCAATCTCCTCCGCTCCATTAGCGCGACGCACCAGAGGCAGCAGGAGGCGGTGATGGCGCTGCAGCAGGAGGTGCGGGAGTGCCTGGCGCGGAGGAAGGTGGAGGAAGTGTCTTCGGCGTCCCGTGGCGACCGGCCGAGTGTTGCTGCGGAGGCGTCGCCACGGCCGCCGTCGATGGAGGACACGACCAAGCTCCGCAACGTCAAGAGCGACCTAGACTCTCTCGGAGCCCGCCTCCTTGCCCTCGAGAACGCGGGAAATGGCTTGGTGAGCCCGCGCAGGCTGAACAGGACCCTCCACAAGGTCCACGAGAGCGTCTTGGAGTCGATCAGGGTCTGGGGGGAGGAACCGCTCGTCGGCCCTGTGTACACGGCATGGGTGCTCAGGAAGATCAAGAAGGACAGCTCGAAGACAGGGCCGGGGGCGGGGGACGAGGGAGACGAGAACACGACGCCGCGCGAGAAGAGTGAGGGGGGATTGGGAAAGGGAGGCTCTACGACGCAAGAGGGCGAGGGAGACGGCAGCGCGTCCAACGACTGCATGTCTGGTGGGGGAGAGGGAGGACAGGGCCGTGCCCCCAGCACCTAGAGCGGCAGTGATTTGTACGTTTTCCTTTTTGATTTGTCTGATGGAGCACCGGCCGGTGGGTGATGAGATCTTCGCCACTACCCGCTTGATGATGAGGCTAACGCTGTGCTCTTCGTGTGGTTTGTGTTTGTGGCGTTGGTTGTGCATGTTCCGTGTGTGAGTCTTGCAATTGCTTGACTATCCACCCAGCAGACGTACGGTTGACCTCTTGGTGTTCTCCCTTAGATTTGGCGCTCAGTTTCGTGATGTTGCATTTCTAGTAGACCAATCAGAATTGTTTGGCTTGTTGCGCGAGGTCGGTGTCCAGGACGGAATATGTTGATCTCGCGGGTTGCTGATGATTTTCTAGCAGGAATTTGGGACTGCATGGTTGAGGGCGGCGCCGGCTCACTCGACTATTGTTGTTCGTTTACAGTAGATTTTGTGCGTAACGGGGACGGGCGGCAACATTGCCGGTGTCAAGGCGTGCAATCTCTTTTTCATTGTTTTTGTGCTTGGCAGATGCGGCGAAGACTATGTACCTCGGCCGTTATTGTCCTGTCCTTGATGTAACATTCTGCTAAGTCTGTAGATGCACTTCGTATATTTTGTTGTTTGGTGACTTTTCTATTCGTCTGTGCACTTCGTTGGTCAGGCCAGTCGGGCAGAAGGTTTTTTCCTTCTCAATTCGCGTTGACAGATTGCAGAAAGACCGGACGTACTTTTGTTCAAGCTTGCGTGCGCCTGGCGTTGGATTTGCACTGAGGCTCGTGGTGGGACCGTGTCTGTTGGTGTGTTCGACCTGATTGATGTCCCATTTCGTGCGCAACGCAGGGACAAAGCGTTTTGTTACTGCGCGCATGGGTACCCGGTTGTTGTTCTGCCAGGTAGTTGTGTTAGAGCTGCTAGCCGGCAGTATTAGAAAGGCTGCATCTGGGTTTAGTCAAATGAAATATTCAGGAACCCCCCCCCCCCCCGAAACGCCACACCGGTACGAACCACACCGCTCCGTTGCCCGTATGTATGCGGAATGATTTCGATCAGCCGTGAGTGTGAAACCGCTGTTGCCACCCGCAGTCATTGACTATAGACTAGTGTGGGTGATTTTTCTGAATACAGCACTTCACCTCGTCCGCATGGTACATGTCTCAGTATCGATCACCTGACACAAAGGATTGAGTCTCACCCTGCCTGGACTATCCACAGGCGCGTGCTTACGGGGTGGATCCATATGTTCACTGCCTTGGTAGCCCTGCGCCACAGCGAAACACTTGCGCTGGGTTGTGGTGAAATGGGCAACGATAGCAAAGTGCCATAATGTGCAGAAGCCAACCTGCGTAGCCAGGGCGCAAGCAAGGACGTCACCGGCAACCCTCCTCCTGTAGAGTCGGGGCGACTCGCACAACGAGCTAAGAAAAACATGTACTTCATGAAGTAGTACAGAAGGTCTGGGCACAGTTATTTCAGTACTCATACATATGGCGGGCTCCGCAAGCCACGCCAAGAGTACCGATCGCGTGAGGTGTATATGTCGAACACGTAATCGTACTGCTTGTCCAGGGATCTCAGGAGAAGCTTCTAGAGAGTGAACAAGAGAGCTGCCAGAGCTCGTACACGCAAATCGTCTCCCGTTAATTTCTCTCTCTCCCCCCTCTTGTATAATGCCTTCGCATTGCAAGCGGAAATCCCTCCATGTTGGAAATGCCCCCAATCAAGCGGTGATCTGTGCACACGTTCTTGCTCACTTCTGCCTCCCACTCTGGCCCCATTTCCACCGACTAAGACAACCTCTTGTCCCTCCAGAGGCCACGCTATCCTTACCCCGCACAATTGGAAGACCTGTTCCTCTGGCCGAAGATGGATGATGTGCAAGAGCATCATTCGGCCACCGAGTGCGATGTGGAGAGACAATGTGACAGCAGCAGAGGTGGACCAGCCGAAACCAACGCTACAAATATTGCATCCAGCCTGAGCGAGCGCATCGAGCTGCTGGACGGGGAAACCAGGTGCTATGATTGTGCAACGTCCTGATGCAGCATCCTGTGCCTCGGTGGCGGGCACACGCGGCGTAATCGATACCATTCTGGACTTTGTGAGACGCTCGCAAGCCTCCATGCGTAGATGTTGGCTGAACTGCCGATAGGTCGGTCGCGCGCAGTTGGTTCTGTCGTCTTCACCATTTTCGACTCTACACGACGTACGCTGCAAGCAAGCATAGCCTCGAACATGTGTGGAGATTTCCTTGCAAATGGCTGAACTTGCAATCACTCTCGTTGTACATGGATGAATTCTTCAAGCATGACATACTTGCTGGACTTGTCAGTAGCGTGAACGGGTCAGCCACAACCTGTTCACGCCGCTTTCCATCTTGCATGGTGTCTCCATGGACACTCCAAATGGTTTGACCACCTCGAGCGCTGAACGTTGAAGAGTTCTCTGAGGTGTTGACCCCATCCAACACAGTCGGTCATTCACTCCTGTGTCCTGTTCTAGGCAGAGTTTCTCGATATGCTTTGGCACGCTCACAACACATGCACAGGTCATGCTGGAGGCGTGTTGGCGAGCTGGAAGACGAGGAGGCTTCCCTCAACCACCGGCTGATGAGGCTGGAGAAGATCCGCCGTGGCGAGCGCCTCGAGGTTTGACGCTAATCACCGAGAAAACATCTCGAACCTTTCTACGGTGGTTTCATACGCTCATACCGACTCTCGGGCGGTATGCTGCGCAGTTACCGGCATTGGTGCATCTTCTGGAGCCGAGAAATAGCGCCCGATTCATAACCAGACAACTCAGCTATAAGAGCTCACAGTGAATGTCGTTTGCCCCTTGCTACACACACCACACCTTGTACCCGGATCATACGGAAAAGATCCTGGGGCTAGAGCAGGTCTGCCAAGCCGCCGAAGTCGCAATGCTGCAGGCCCAGGACGAAGGTGCCCACCTGGACGCCAAATCCCAGATTCTAGAAAATTTGGCCGAGGACGAGGCTGAGGATGCTGCAGCTGGCAACCACGGGGCCTCGTTCCCGGCTTCCTCAGGAACCCACCACGATGCTTTGCCTGCTTCTTCCCTGCCGGATAGTGGTGGTAGAGTTGGCAGCAACGAGGGCAAAGCCGAGCCGCCCACAAGGTACTGTCCAGCAGAAAAAATATATATACGGCATTTAAAAAAATATTATCTTGCACCACGTATTCATTCGCCAGAGGCCGAGGCTGGTCGCCACCTATAGATTACCGCGCAAATCGTCATCTAAAAAATAGTCCAATCGAGTGGCTCCAGCGTCTCCTACTGCTATTTGGGCGCTTGAACGCATCTGTCAACAACCTTTCTGTTCGAGATCGTGAGAACGACAGACGGTGGTTCGAAATTCATTCTTTCGGTCGAAGTGAAAGTTGGTGCTTGCCCTCAATGAAATACGGACGCAATGAGTGTCCCGGATGACGCACCCACCCAGCCATATCACAGGTAGTATGTAGACCTGTACAAAGTCTAGGGCCCTATTCAGCGCCGACATTATACCCCGCTGCTGCGTCGTAGGTGGCTTTGAATTTTCTCTTGTTGGGGATTCGAATACTCATTGGTCATATCCTGCGCAGGTGTGAAGGTTTTGCGGACCTGGTGGCTGCTCTGAGTGAGGTGCCTGCCCACGAGAAGAAGCGCCAACAACTGGCGTCAGTGTTGCAGCAGACCGAAGATCAAACACGGAGCGAGATCGCCGAAGCTGCTCGCTCGGCCGCCGGGTTCAGGCAAGACAAGACGGAATTCAACAGTTTTATCGAAAAAGCTCCTTGGCCCAAGATATCGCAACCTTGTGTCCTCCTCCCCTGCATCGAGTCCGCAGCGGCGGAACACGTCTGTCTCCGCGTCTCGACGGTGCAACGAACCCTGTGTAGTCCGGGTTAGTCCGAAAGACGAGCGAGTGACTCACATACAGTAGGTGTCCCGATATAGTGCCTGTATGTGTCTAGGTTGGTTGACCGGCACTATACCGGGCACTGGCACTATTCAGAATTGTGCCTGAATAGTGCCGGTTTGGCACTATTCAGGGCCTAGGGCCTGAAAATCCCTCCATAGTGCCGGCTTCGCACTATTCAGGACTGTTCGACTTCAGAGTGCAGCGCTTGCGCTTTGCGGGGCAGACAGAGTACCAAACGAACGGTATTTGGATCAATCGTGAGGTGGGCGACGTGGGCGGGCTTCATGAAGTTTCGTGAGGCTCTTGGACTGTCGAAAACACGGCATTGGTTACCTTAAAATTAACTTGATTGACCAGAGAGATTTGTTGCACAGCAGTTGTTCTCTTCCCACCTCAGCGCAAGCACTCGCTGCTAGTGAAACGTTGCTCCTGCCTTTCAACCGTAGACCGTGCTGCCCGATAAAAGTTCACCTCGCTATCAAATTATTATGTGTTTGCAAGAAGGCCGTAGCACTGTTCAGGTAACCTCAAAGGCACCCCTCGACAGCGAAAGAAAGACCCTCATGCACGCACCCGATGTACATTTGGAGGTAAAACATGGATGGATGTAGTACTCCTTACATGAGCACACAAAAGCAGATGCAGCCTAATAAAGGGGTGAAGAAGATCACGAACTCCCCTGTTCCTTCGATGAAAAGCTAGAGGGAAGACCAAGCCTTCAGAAGCAAGGAAAACGACTGGCCAACCAAAAGACGTCAGTCTCACCAAGAAATGGCCTGTCAGTGCGGTCAAAAACAGAAAATATTTGTTTCTCAAGGCCATGAGAGGGCGTTATGGAGGAGGCTGCGCTATTCTCTGGATAAAAGACAGAAATGATAGCAACAGAGAGAGGAGAACTACGTGACTGCCAAGGCTTACTACTTTGAACACGCGCGTTCGTTTCGGAATGTTTTCATCCTTCCTTAGAAATATCTTATTTTCCACCACTCACTACTAATAGACTCTTCACTAATGTTTTTCCACTTCGGCTCTCATCTCTAGATTCTGCGCCCCTGCGGCGTTTGTTGTGAGGAAGGTCATCTCGCTCGAAACTCTTGTTGTTCACCTCAACGCCATATTTTCCTCCTGCATCATCACTGCTGCCCTTGGCTATGTTTCCCATATCCTTCGTCACTACCACCATCTTCCTTTTCGCTCGCCTCACTACTGAAATCCCAGCCTATTGGTGGAACCTGGTCGATCGGTATACCGTGACATTTGAAGACGTCACGCGTACCGAGAGAAACCGAGCTATACTTGTAGCTCGAAGGGAAACCGTCTCCGAATTTTGTTGGCGTGGAAGGTTTGAGGCGACAAAAGACTGTGTGTGGGGTCTGAACCGGCACTATTGACGGGTTCGATAGTGCCTGGACCGGCACTATAGCGGGCAGCCCTGAATAGTGCCAAACCGGCACTATTCAGGCCTGTGCCTGTATCGAGAAGTTTTACCAGCACTATACCGGACGTTGGCACTATTCAACCGGCAATATATCGGGACACCTACTGTATTGGCCTGGCAAGACGTCCTGGGTGTTGGTGTGTCGTGAATATGTTGCCTTACTTTTTTCGTTTCTTTTTATTTGTGACCAGACGAATGGCGAAACAACGAGATGCGGAACGATTACCTCTGGAACGCGAAACCGCCATCCTCCGCCAGGAGCTTGCTGAAATGACTTCGGAGGAAGAGGTAAGGACACAAAACACCGTATGATATCTTCTCGAACTCCGCTGCAAAGTTTGAAGTGCTACTGTACGATCTTCGGTCCTATGCACCTGTCAAGAAACCCTGGTCATCAGGAGAGTGAATCTGCGCGAAATATTCTGCGATTGTTGAGGGCTTGAAGATTGAAAAGGCTTCAATATTCGGGGCAGCGATCAACGGGGATCACTACGACTTTCACCGTCTCACGCTAGCGCTTGCGTTGATGGCGTGCTGATTCCGGGAGTATGAAACGGCGGCGTGCCCACCTGTGTACATTCTACAAGCGCGATGATCGATAGGGTCGTGTAGAACGAGCGCAGACTACTACTGTAGTCTATGCCCACGCGAAGATTCTGAAAGTTAGACTAGCCCGCGTGTGAATTCTTTACATCAGCAGAATACTAGCGTGACCTCCGCTACACGTGACACGCACGGCAGATCGTGGAGACACACATACTCACTTTACTAAAGTTTTGTAAACCGTCGGCCTGCTACTTGTCTCTACTTTCGGAATGATTACAGCTTCAGGCTAGAGCCGTTCGAGCGCAGCAGATCGGCGAAGGCGTGAAGCGCCGTCTACACCATGCCACCAACAAGCTCACATCCGTTAGAAATGATCTTGCACAGGCAAGTGAGTGTCTCCACGTGCAATTGTACGTACGTTTATTGCCTGTTCCGCGGCAACTGAACACCAACAAAGGCGCCCCCTGGAAGCCACACCGCTGAAAATTGTGTTCCAGGTCTTAGTCTACACAGTCCCCAGGCTCTTCCGGGATTACGGTGTGTGCGACCCGCAACTCACGTACCCAGGCTATTCGCAGAACGCTACGCGGGAGGTGATTCTCCCTCATTCCGTACCAAACCAAGGCGGTGGGGTTGGGCGTGATGCACAACATCTGGCCTCGTGCCGTGCCTTCCCCTCAAACGCTCCGATATATCCTGAACAACGCATTGTAATCAATTGAAGAGTGAGTTAGAAGGGACAATCAGTTCATGGGATTGGAACAGAACTCCTATTTCCCGTGTGCCTCCCATCAAGCGAACAGGGACCGTCCAAGCACATGGAGGAGGAAGAGCGCACGAGCCTCGAGCTCATGCAAGGCATCGCCGAAACCAAAGCACGCTTGCGCTCGCGGAAAGGTGTGTCGGACACGGCCAATTGGTCGAGAAGCAACAGTATCAACCGCGGCGGTGTAGGCAGCGTCGTAGGCGACGGGAGGGGGGCATCGACGCCAGGCTCCATCCCACCAAGGCTAGAGATGCAGCCGTCGAAGGGAAGCATGAACAGGGCCAACCGTCAGTCGAGCGGCCGCCACAACAATTGGGGAGCAGGGTGGTCGTGACGGAAGCTCGGTGCTGTGTACGTGGACGGAGTTCCCTCTGTTAGACCGTGAACTCGAAATCTTGTGTACCACAAGGTCCATGTTTCATCTCTGGCGGGGCATGATTTGAGGACAACCCCACATGGAATGACGCGCTGGTATTTCCCCCCACGTCCTGGCATCGGAAGGAAGATAGGCTACCAAGTGAACCACCGGGGCGACAGCTAAACACCGGATGCATGTAGACTTTGTCGTTTGTCTCCAAGCCCCAACTGTGTAGCGACACGATCAGTGGCTCTCAACGAGGAAGATTTCCTTTCCAACAAGGCAGCCACGGCCTCAAGCATATCCGGTTAGGCAACCGCGCCACCCGCGCATCGCAACAACAGCGAGCAGGATGCGTGATCCGCCAGAAGAAGCCCGCGTACCTGAGTCGTGAATTCTGTGCCGCTTGGGGAGAGACGTGAACAATCCTCTAACGTCGGTTTGCGCTGGTGGGGTAGGCAGCATCAGCCAACGGAAACACTTAAGCAGCCAACACCCAACGTGGCATGAGCCGCTCAAAAAGGCCAGACAAAAAAATAGCTCTGTGGCTTCATGTGGGAACACGCACAACCAAAGGGGTAAACTCCACTCGTGCAATCAAGACATCCGCGAATAATCTATTTGCTCCTCGAAAGTGAAACAACATGCTACGTCGCACTATTTGGCGTCCGCTTCTCGTGGTCCTTGAGCTCTCGTCCCAGCAGGGTCTGAAGGAGCACCTTGTCGGCCATGTCGTGCCCCTGGATAAAGTAGTAGCTGCCGGCGGCCTTGAAGGACACAAATGGTCTCGATGTGTTGGGCATGGGCTCCACCTGAGACAACAGGGGAGGATAAAAATTACATCACATACAAGTCAGAACACGAACAGATTAAGAGAGACAATGTAAGCACATAAAAAAAAAAAACTAGCTGTGTTTTTTCCCAGCAGCCTCCACACGCATGGTACGTTTTATACCCTTAAGGCGAGGCGGTGTATGCACGAAATCACCCATTAGCAAACAACTATCCTGTCAGTCCCCGGCGTAACCCAAGTGCGAAATGCAACAGCAAGCGGGCGACTTTGTCTCTATTTCTGCCTACTGTACACAGACATGGGCTCGACGGCGCCAGTGAACGTTGTTCATTGCACGTCTCTGGAGACTCATTCGACAGAAAAGTAACCAACCGTGTGCAGCCAAACTAAATCATCGACCAAGATGTTCAGTCATCCATCGATCCGCACCTCATCTATCGAAAACTCGGTGGTTCTTCGCACCCCGAAGATGTTCATCCGCTCCACACGAAATCGCCGGCCCGACAGCTTCGGCATGCCGTACCGGTTCTTCTTGTTTCTTGGTTTCTTGCGAACGTCACCGTCTTCTCCCTGGGCGACTCCCCCCTCGTATATCTGAAAACAAGCAAGGGGAGGTCGAAACGACAAATATTGACAAACACAATCGGATCTGGCCGAGGGTTGGCCGAGGCACATCCCTCTTCCTCCGGAGAAGGACCGTGGCCAAAAAAAGGTACTCCGCTCTCTAGGCTCGGGCAGAAATCAATGCCCAACGCAGGAGCGTCGAACGTGCGCTTATAATGTGAGAGCTTTTATCGAGGGCTTTCCAAACATTTATGGAAGGTGTCACTAAAAAACGTTGCTGCACACAAGTATGCATACTGAAAGGGACGACAAGTACACTGGTACGAACGCTTGAGGCCGAAAAAGCCCCAAAGTTGGGGTGATGGCATTCATAACGTTCATGTCCACAGGGAGGCAAGTATTCTATTATTTAGTACCATGCAACCCGTCGCTTGGCCTAAATCATGGTCGCTTTGCCGACGCACAGCTCGTTTTACCTCAGCCATTCGAAACACGTAGGGACTGACACAGAGGTTCAGGAGGAGCGTCGAGCTGCCGGTTCCCACCAAGGCCGCGCTCATCACAGCAACTTGTCCTGCCACCGGCACGCTCTCCTTGCCATACATCACCAGGGCCGGCACCGCCAAAATGCTGACGAGGCACGTCGCTATCGACACCCTGATAAAAACACAGTTGGTTCAGGCAAAACAGAAAACAAACACAACAATTGATTCGGCAACGCGGGCGAGAATGAAAGATTGACCAGGCGGAATGACTGCTTACCGTTGGGTAGGCATAGAAAAACAAAATAAAACACGATCAGGGTCGATACGCCAACATTGCAGGCGTACAGGTGGAAAAACGCTTGTCTCAACGTCGCTTCCACCCAGCCGTTGATCTCTGCATGGCCTGCATCGGAAACCACACAAAGTTGGAATATTCAGTACCTACAGCGACTCCCTCGTCAGGCAAGCCAGGACTTTCACCGCGGTGCCTGGCACATGCTTGTTCTCATATCGAATGCGTTGGCATGCAAGCGTTGGTATAGCGCTAGCTTACACAGTAACAGTACACAAATGCGAGGTTGTTCCCTGCTCCACACTGCCCGAAAATGGCGAAGCACACGGCGATAAAGCTCATTCAAGAAATCTTCACATGTGCCGGTATACACTCTTTCGCCTGCAAACAACGCAACAGGCACCAAGGCGGGATTGGCAGTCCGTGGTGTACCCAGATACGACGGAAAACCTCTCGGCGCGGTCAAAACCCCTTGTACCTTTTCAGCCCTCTGACCGGGTGAGCTAGGGACCCTTCGTAGATGAGCTTCCCGCGGTTGCCCCACTGGTCCTTCCTGGTCTCATCGGAGACCTGTTCAACCTCGGCCTTCGCCTCCGACGCCGTCTTGTCGTCGCCTTCGGCGCTCTTCGTGCTGAAGGAGGCTCTTGTCAAGAGGGGAGGATAGCGGGAAAGGCGGCACAGCAGAGGCGCCGTTTTCGAATTGCCTCGCAAGCATTGCAGCCCTGCCAGCGATGACGCGAGCGAGCGAGCACTCGATGGCGCTGCAGCAGCTTGGCGGGAGAGGGAACTCACACGAAGGAGCACAGAAGATGCCTGCAGGCAGGTAGGTAGCAACCAGACAATTTTTCGGTCGGGATGGCGGCGGTGATGGTCAGGAATAACTCATGTGGCAAAAGTTCGACGGCGAGTGATGATTTCGAGGGCCGGGCTGTGTGCGCGAGGCTGGGTGGTTCGGTACCTGCTCCGCTGTCGGCGGGCAATGTAGCACCTCAAACCGCCTCGGGCTCATATTTCAAACTGCCAATTTGCTTCACTGTCAAGAGTGTCAGTGTTGCGGAATGGCAGTTTTTTGGAAACCTCTCGAAAACCTTTTCCAACACCGTCCGTTGGCACCAGCATTCTCATTCTCCTTAAAGGGATGCCGAGCCTTGACCCTCCTAGTGCCCAGTTGGTTACAGCTTAGGCTCCAGAGAGATCGAGTTCCGCTCAGTCCCAAGGGTCGAAGGCTGACTTGGCTTCAGCATGGAAGTGTCCCCAAATGCACTGGGGACACTTTCTACACTGGAGCAAAGTCAGCAATTTTTTCCTGTACTAGGCTAATGTATGTACTCTAGGTTTACCAACAAGGGGACCCGCGGCTTGGGAGATTGTGTACAGTATGTCAGACGCCCAGTTGAGGCACATAGGCATCACACAGCGAACCACCTGACACAGGCATGCTAGACCAATGTTTCCCACCGCACGGTTCACGAGGCGGAGCGTAGCGACGACCACGGTGCGGTAAACAGGCATTTGAGCGCGGTGCGCCCAGCGTGTCCCCATTTGGGCTTCCAGTACTAGGAGCACCAGGAGGATCCTAGCACTGAAGCCCAAATGGTTAGGAGGGCCCAAAAACAAAACATAAAACTGGGAGAGAAGTAACCAGAAACAGGGAACCCGGGTGGATTATCACCATTTCAGGGCACACTTGGAAATCAACACGACACCAATCTCCGACAGCATCCGCCGTAGATCGCGGCGAAACCAATAAACCGCTGTCTGTGTCCTGTGCCTCGGAAGCATGATGCACGAGGCAGGTCGTGCCCGTTTTTCTCTCTCTCTCCGTGCCTCTCTCTCTCTCTGTGCTTTTACCGATCAGCACCAAGGGTGCACAAAAAAAAAAAATTCCGACACCTAACCCTACCCCCCCCCCCCCCCGGGAGGGGTGTAAAAAAAATTTTTTTTTTTTGAAAATTTTCTTACAGGCTTTTTTTTGGGTTTCTCCTTCTCCATTGGGGGGGCTTGCGTGGGGGGGGGTTCACCGGACCACGTGCAAAGAGGACCTTGTTACTAAGAAAGGAGGTGTAAATTTCCCCGTCATGTACTGAAAAAAACTGTGGGGGGGTGGGGAAACTCTTATTTGGTTTTTAAGTCTTGAAATAAAACAATAATGCTTGGGGACAACCCCCCAGCTACAAATAGCTTAAAAATTTTCTAGCCTCTGCGACAAGTCCACGACGTTTGGCCTCGGTCGAATGTAGCGAAATGACACAACCAAATGACACATACCCATGCGTCGAACCGTCATCATTCCAAGCTTAGTCAAGCCGGCAACATACCGAAGAGGGGCTGTCGATGAGCCTACGGCGGTGGAATCACCTTCGCCACGTGCAACACCCATCCACAAATAATAGCAATTTGTCTTGCATGGTACTTATTATTCACTCCCCGAAGCCCCTCCCCCTCCCTCAACAAGACTAAACCGCCGTTTCTTCGAGCGCTTTCGCGTTGAGCGCCTTCGCCCTTCATCCTCTTCCCCCCTCACCCCCACCCCATCCTCCTCCTCCTCCTCCTCCTCCTCCTCCTCCTCACTCCTCCTCCTCCTCCTTCCTCCTCACCTCCCCCTCCTCCTCCTCCTCCTCCTCCTCCTCCTCCTCCTCCTCTTCCGACCCCGAGCTCTCATCTTCAACCGAGTCCCCCGTCTCCACTGAGGACTCGTCTGAGAGTGACCCGTCTGTACCATCAACCCCCTCCGCCCCCGGCGAGACCTTACGGCGTGCTACGGGGGCTTTGCCAGCCGTACTCTTCTGTTGTGGGTCCTTGCGGCGTGTGACGGGGGCTCTGACAGCCGTACCCTTGCCCTGTATCTTTCCCACCACCGCCGCCTTCTCAGCCTCGCCTACGGCAAAACTCTTCGTGAACTTCGCAGTGTCCGGATCTGTTTTGCTCAGCTCCAACGAAGTGGCATGCTCCTGGTCTACGTGGTGGGACATGGAGTACTTCCACACCCACTTTTCAGGGCTGCAAAACAAGCACTTCAGGGGTACGTTAGTGCAAGGTGTAGAAGTCGTGAACTTCGACGCCGCTTTTAGGCCGATAGCAACGAGACTTGTTCGCGAGTCCAACTTGGGCGCAAGAGAACAGTTGGAGTGTATCTGAGGCGCAGCCTTCCCCGTCTTTGCTTCGACAACCCACGTCTTGCACTTCTCCCCAATGTCCCCGCCACAAAAGCCGCACGTGTTGCGCTGCCGTCGGTCCTGTGGGAGCGGCAGTACCATCAACAGAAACACATTCAAAACAAAACGTTGTCATCGTTCCTGCAGGTATGTCCAACTTGAAATATTTGGCAGTCCTTTGAACTCACAGAAACAGAAACAAAGTGCACTTGCTTGCGAGCGTCTTACCTTATCCTGAAGGATGTGTCCCCCCATGTGCTGCAGCAGCAGTTTCGCGGGCACCTCCAAGAAACACAGCGGGCACTCCACTTTCCCACCCACATCCACAGAAGCTGCCGGAACTTCCTCCGCCCCGAGAGCCCCGCCCGCCATGCAAGTGAGGTTGTCATGAAGAGGAAGAGGGGTGACTTGGTTGCGTGGTGGTGGTCGCACGTCAGGAACCGCCGCCCAGCCTTGTACCCTTTCCACTTCAGCTTGAAGCACGTGCTGTGTGGTGATCAACTCGTCCATGCTGAACACGTACGTCTGCTTGCCCATCTCCAACGTCGGGTCCAGTTCCTCGACAAGGGCAAGAGAGCAGCTGTAAGTAGTCGCTGTGTGCAGCTTTCGGTCCTCCCACTCAAACGTCGAACCATCGCCGTCACCTCCGACCAGCCTCATCCTCATTAGCTGCCCTTTGACCACCTGACCATCTGCGGCCTCGCCGCCAGCTGCTGGTGGCGCAGATACGACTAGAACCCCGACACAGTAGCTCACGGGTTGGTGACGTCCTGCGCGAAGCCTGAATAGCGCCGCAAACGGGGAGCCGATCTGCAACGCTGTGCCCGAGTCATCCAAGCAAGTGCTACCCTCGGCCAGGCGTGCGCCTGCCGGCGTCGTGAACGCCCGCACACGTGCGAGCCGATCTCTGGAGGCCTTGCCGGCGTGAGGCCCAGTATACTCTTTAACCGCGGAGGCCTTGAAGATCTATCATTAACGAAAAATAACACCGAAAGATACGCGCCGTGGCCGGCAAACAGCAGGGCACGTGTAAAATAGAGTTCGGGATCAGGTTTGCTTGCAGCTGCGTGTACTGCAACGGTCCATGATTGACTATTCCAACAAGTTGATTCCAACCAAGTTCTACGTTAGACATAATTTGCTTCAGTCGATCGACAAAGCACGCCTTAACACGTTGTGTGCAAGATGGTTGGTGGTGCGGTCACATGGTGTTCACTGGGCGAATATTTGTTGCTTGGCCAAGTTGGGAAAAGAAAAGTCCCTCGCACCTTCTTCGCGCCCACTTGCACAAATGGGCTGTGGGTAGATGAGCTTGACTCTTCTCCCTCCGTGTCCAGCACCTCTCGGAGTTCAGCGTTGTCGGAGTCCCCGCCACCGTCACTTGGCGATGCTGCCTGGCCGACGACACGCTCCTCCTCGTCACATGCGTCGGTGCCGTCTTCGGCCCGCACGCCAGGCATTTCTTTGTTGGTTCTGGAGGGGGGGGTGCGGGAATGGTGGGCAGTTGCATTCAGGACAGTGTGACAAGTATCCGCGACCCTTGATAAACACCAATTGTTAGCAGGCAGAACGTAGACCGCTGACGTTGTTGGAACAAGTCTTGAAACACGGCATGTATTTGTGGTTCCACCTTCTCACGAAACCTAAACTGGCCGCCAAAAACCCTCTACGCCCGAGAAGGCGACGGACGGAATAGAGCCAAATTATAACCAACCGAAGTACGGGAGTACTTACCCGAACGGAAAGAACATGGTGATGCCCTTATAGGTTCAAAGTGTACAGTTTCTGCACTTCGAACTTCTTCTTCCACCGCGTCAGCCTGCCTCGTTGCTGGTGAGGAGTCAACAAATCTAGAGCAAGGTGCTTCAAACTTGAGTCTTCTGGCTCCAACGATGATCGCTGAACCAGATCTGCTCCAAGACGGAAGGGGTGCAGAGGGAACAATCCAATAAAAAAAAAGTGCATGTGTGGTGGAATGAGGGTACGACAGTTAAGTTGTCTTGCTTTCCTAGTTGTGCCTTCCTATTTCGCATTTTTTTTCGCTACGTGGTCTCACCTCTGTAAACCTTACTGCCCTTGATGTCCACACACGGCTCGCACATGCCTCCTGGTTCTTCCACTACTCCAGCACAACCTGGGCTCAGGATGCCGCGGGAGACGGATTCCACGGCGAAAAGAGCCACGCCATTCGTGTCTATTCGAGACTCCCACGACAACCCCTTTTTGACGACACCATGCAAAGCTGCTGGGTAGTGTTGGATAACAGGCTCCCGAACATTCGGACGCAATCCCGCGCAGTGGAGGGGGTTTTGGGCGCGCACCATATCGGTCGAACCACTCTCGTGTGCAGCGTCGGAGAAAGCTCCATCCATTTCGCTGCTCGCGCCCTCACAACCCTCACGCCCGTTCACAACTCCCGTCGCAACCACCTCACCGTCGCTACCCGTACCCGTTCCGCCCTCACGCCCGCCTGCAACTCCCGTCGAGAGCACCTCAACGTCACTGCTTGCGCCCGCTCCGCCTCCACCCCCGCCTGCAACTCCCGTCGCAACCACCTCAGCGTCGCTACCCGCGCTTGTTCCGCCCTCACGCCCGCCTGCAACTCCCGTCGAGAGCACCTCAACGTCACTGCTTGCGCCACCGCTGCTATCCATCACGTCCCTCGACCCCTTCCCGCCGCCCGTAGTGCTCGTCGGTTTAAAAAACCTCAGCATTGTATTCCTCTGACGCTTAGCTTCAGCACCACGCCTGCGGATGTGAGTAAATATTGATTGATTGATCCGCCGTTGAGAGACGGAATAATGATCTAATCGTTCTACTGTTCATACTGTGTCAAGTTGCGTAGTAGGCGACGCATTCGCACACATCGACAAAGCTGCATGCATGCATGCATTGATACTTTGCGCGACATGCGTGCAGCGAGGATGGACAAAGTAACGGGTCTTGCGAGGTCTTGAAATGTTGGTAAGCACAAAGTGAGCAGTCCAAATTACTCGAGTATGCAACTGCGGACACCGACCGCCATCGCCCTCACATGTGTGCGGTCGACCTCTCGTGCTGGTTCACATGAAACTGGGTCAGCCCTTCACCGGAGCCGAAATAGTGCTGGCACGTGGTGCAAACCCAGTCGCCACGAGTATTCTTCTGAGCGATTTTCGCAACAGGCGAACGCGATCTGCTCGCATGCGATTGGCGTGCGGAAAGTGGCAGGCAAGGGCAGGGGACACCGATGTAAAGGCCAGTTCTGCAGAGGCACGAATATCCCCGTGGCACACAGCCTTGTGGGTGGTGCCGGTCTGCATTTCGCGCATTTTTTTTTCTCAAACGTTGTCAAGTTTACGTTGTCACAAGTTGTCATGCTGATCAGCTACCGCTGCGGCTTCTGCCTCTGCTGTTGAGGCTGCCGCTACTGCTTCTTCCAGTTACATTGTATGCAGCACAACACATACGCAGCTGCCGCTGCCAGGTGCACGGGCAGCAGTACAACAACGTTTGGTGTGTGCAACACGACGGCAGTTGCATCGCGAGGGCTCCGCATTCGCGCACTCTTGTTGTTGTGCGTCCAACCTTGGTGTGTTGTTCTTGCTGCTGCTGCTGCTGCTGCGAGGCAGATTATACTAATATGTAACCAAGGCAATCTCACAAACTGATCCTCATTCCTCTACACTCACTCTTCGTGCTTGTGCGAAGCCTCATGCTGCAAGGCGGTGCCCTCGTCGACTCCTGAACCGTCGCCGAAGTTGTGTCCGCAGCGGCAAACAAACTCCATCATGCCATCCGCTCGCTCTCGGCAGACGCGGTTTAGCCAAGCCGTCTTGTCGAAGGGGGTTGTTGATAGGAGTCCCCTCCCCACGGAGACTGTGCTCATCGTGACCGCTCTCCCCAAGCTCTCGCTCTCTCGCTCCTCTGCTACGGACGGTACCGCGGCTGCGGGCTGCGGTACTGTTGAGCAGGGGCTACGTGGATTGTACTACCCCCTGTGTGCCCACTTTATATATAGGATTTACTATAGACTTGTTTATATAGGAAATTGTATGGCGTTTTTTTGGGGGGGGATGGGACCTTCGTACCCCCCCCCCCCCCGGAGGGCCCCAAAAAAAAGTTTTGGGGGTTAGGTGTCGGAAAAAAATTTTTTTGTGCACCCTTGTCAGCACCACACCGAACGAACTCGCGCGTCAAGCGAGTCCGACCCTCTGTCGAGAGGGGCCGGTATCCTATGGAGGCGGTGCCCATCAGCGAGCGAGCGTTGTTGGTGGTTTGGTTGTGGGTATGTATGTGCGGTACACGTTTTTTTCTGCGGGTTTTATGCTAGAGCGTCGGGCGCCGGGATTATATTGCCATTTCTGGGTACAAAATCGAACTCTTCCGGGTACACCCATATAACCAATATCGGTCACACCAGAGGGTCCTAACGCCAGCGGTAGTTGTACCCGATGGAGTTTTCTTCCGAAACGGGTACGATGGTTTTTCGGCCAATCAGCTGACAGCCTGGGGGTGCAAGCGTGTTGATGTCTAAGTGTACCCTAAAGTGGTGATAAAGTACCCGGGTTACCCGTTTCTGGTTATTGGTCAAACTGGGACTACAGCAGTACGGGGTCTGATGTACAACGTCATGCACTGCTGTGCTCAATGATATGCATTATCTTTGTACACTTGGTGCAGACACAGTACCAACCGAGAGCGAATGGCGATGCATATTAATGCACATGAGAGATGTCTGCATAGAGTTCGCGTGGTGCTGCCGACGACGTAGAATACAGCTGCAGTACACCCGGTGTACATCCTGTCGGTAACAAGGAAGTGTCCCGTTCCAGGTTGCACCGAGATTCGTTCCTGCGGTCGACAAGAAACGACGTTGCAAGTTCACCGCTACAACACAGAAAAAGAGATGCAAGGCTTGCGCCCAACGACAATCCGTTCTCACCCTTATTCTTGTCGCCATGGCTGTAGAGCGCCGGCCATGTAACTGTGCTGGCGGTGGCGGTGTATGATATGGCGATGGGTGATTTGCCCCACAAACTTGCCGGGGGCTCCGTGTTAGCTTTATTTTAAACCTTATGGGTGGGGGCATGAGGCTCACACTCGCTGCTGCTGCTGTGCCTGTAATGCCGGGCATTCCCGTGCTCCTCCCCTTCTCTCTGTGGTGATGAGCTTCAACGGCAGACGATCTCCTGGTAACGGTAGTCGAGGTTCGATCTCGATCATCACGCTTCTTTTCGCCCTTCCCAAGTAAGTTTCGCCTGCGGCCGTGCTTCGAGCTTCTGGAGCCCCCCCCCGCCTAATGTCGGGATCGGCCACCGGGTCAACGCTATAAATAGTGCTGTGAGGGCTGTGTAGTGTAGTTGATGTAGCAGTAGCTGCACTGGCCTTGCCCGAGGGGCCTCGGTCTGCGGCGAGACAAGAAGATTGTAGCAGGGCGCTCCGCCGGCGCGATGCAGCCAATCTGTTGTACTCTTTCTAGTTCTCGGCGGATGACATACCTAGCGCACACATGTCATCAAACCAGACGTCTCTTCTTCCTCGCCCTCCACGTGCACACCCAAGCACACACATCACCCCCGTTGGTGACACCATGGTTCTCGACCTGCTGCTACACGTCCGCCGTGTTGTTGGGCATAGTGGAACAGATCCCAAACTCGCGCCTCCTATTGTGGGCCGTAACTACTTAGGAGTTAACCAATGTCGCGCACTAGACTAGTCTATGCATCAGTGTGTACCGCCGTTGCTTAGGTGCTTGCTTCTGTTGGGGCACCCTTCGTGCCTTATGCCAAGCTCTCTGCCCTCCGCTCGCTGGTGACGTGCTTCTAATACGGTTGTTGCTGTTGTGGCAATGAAGATTGTTCCGTGTATACCAACCGAAATCAAAGCATGGAATGAAACCTCGTTACGCGGCGGATATTTGTACTTGTACATAATTTGTACTTGACTGTCCCTGGTACAAAGGGACGCATGCTGTACATACGCACATATGTACAACAGCAGTACCCGCGGTACATGTACACATCACTGACACCTCTCAGCTAACATGCTGAGCAGATGCAACTCCTTTCCTTGGCTTGCAAGACGCATCATTTCGGTGTTAGCTGCTCGGCAATACCCGCTGTCATCAGGCCCTACAACCAAAAAAAAGAGGGGGGGGGGGGGTTAACCCCCTATAGAATGTACTTCAAAGGAAGTATGCATACGACGTTGAACAGAAACGAATGCCCTATTTTACCTTTTACCCTGTTCGTTCTGGGCCGTTCGACGATCCCGGAAACCGTCGACGATCAGCCCCCACACCTGGTTACAGCACGAAGCGTTGCTTTGCCTCTTTCGGTGCGTGCCCGGCAACAGCTGGCGCTGCTTATCTACTCTCATGTTTTTGTGGAGCCTCCCTCAGTCGTACGCGTCGAGCCGTCACCGTGTGTTCCCGCGGCATGTGTGCGTTGACCCCCGCCCCGTGTTCTCTCGTCTGTGACCTCCCTCTGTGGTGGAACTCGTTTGCCGTAGACTCTTGCTGCTGCCGACTCTGGCGGGAGCGTTCTTTGCGCCGATAGGGGTACTGTCCTCGTCCGCTGCGAGGCTGCCTTCGTCGTCGGCGTCGCCTCAGAGGGGAGCAGACCGCACGGTGAGCAAAAGGAAGCGGTAAATACAGTGCGAGGGGGGTCAGTAGTGCCGGTATGCGCCCGCCAGGTTCACCAGTGGCACTTTGCCAGGCACCCAGCACTATTCAGAGAATAAGACGCAGCAAGCTGCGTTTCCCACATTCTGTGTTCCGGGGGGGTATGCTTGATGGTACACGCTGCACAGAATTATCCAACCACGATTGTTGCAAATTTTCCGTTTGTGTCACGCGGTTTCACCAGTGGCGCTATACCGAGCAGTGGCACTATTCAAGTGGCACAATTGAGGGACCCCCACTGTACTCGGAAGAGCTCGACGATGCGTTTGAGCACATCGCTAAAAGTGCTGCTGCGGTCTTTGCTATATTCTGCTGCTGTAGTGTGTTGGCTCATAAAAGCTCATGGAAAAAGGATTACGTTTGATCTTCGTATAAACTAAACAGCAGCAGACGAGAGGTGCGTTCCATTTGTTCATGCTTCTGCTTCTGCTGTGATGTTTTCGTGTGCTCTGTCGTGACCGGGGAGGATCGCATGGTGAGAAGTTGACCATATTCCCAACCCTTTCTACGTTGTTTTTCTCCAAGGCATTGAAAAGAATGTTGCTGTTGAACAGCAAGGGTATTGTTGCTCGTGTACCGTCCCCCTGCCGCACCGCCTTGAGGACGGCTTTTCTCGGATGCCTTGTCGGGTAGATCCAACCCACAAGTATCATACCGTTATTGCACCTTTTTTTCACGGAGAGCGTGGAATCATCCTGCCGTGGACCCGTCGGCTCTCTCCGTTTCTGTCTCTGTGCTTCTCTCTCTCGGTGTCTCTCGGTCTCTCCTTCTCTGTCACACACACAAACACACACGCACTTCCCTCTCTCTCTCTCTCTCTCTCTCTCTCTCTCTCTCTCTCTCTCTCTCTCTCTCTCTCTCTCTCTCTCTCTCTCTCTCTCTCTCTCTCTGTCTCTCTGTCTCTCTGTCTCTCTGTCTCTCTGTCTCTCTGTCTCTCTGTCTGTCTCTCTGTCTCTCTGTCTCTCTGTCTCTCTGTCTCTCTGTCTCTCTGTCTGTCTCTCTGTCTCTCTGTCTCTCTGTCTCTCTCTCTGTCTTTTTCCCTGTCACCCTCACACCCACACTCTCCCGCTCACTCTCTTTCCTCTCTCGTGTTGGCCCACCCCCATCTCATGCCCACGACGCCTCCCAAACAGCAACGACCTCCCCACGCCGGAGGTGTCATCTTCACACTATCGGGAGGCGCAAGCAGCAGCAGCAGCGACAGCTCTAGCGACATGCCTCCGCCCGAGGCGGGGGGCACCGCAGAAGGGGGCTCCGCAGATGGCGCGCCGCTGTTGTCATCGCCT
>FN649748.1:2827835-2844696 GCA_000310025.1 Ectocarpus siliculosus
ACGCTGGTACTGCGTTCGAATCTGAACCCGCAAGCCTCGCTGCATGAGGATTTTTGTTGTAGCTCACCCCTACAGGGCACTCAACAGCCGTGCCTCGTCTGTTGTTCCACACACCCGACACACAATGTCTCCCCCCCCAGGTGTTCGCCACCATCTTCTACGCCTCCCTCCCGCGGCGCAACATCTGGTGCTCGGCGATCTTCGCCGGAGCCGCTTTCACGGACTGGCTCGACGGTTACATCGCTCGCCGGCAGGGCATCGTAACGCCGTTCGGATCCTTCCTCGACCCTGTGGCGGATAAGGTGCGGCAGAAAGATAAGGGGGGTTCGCAAAAGTCCTACCCAGAGAAGGGTTGTTCGTGCATGAGGTAGACGGGTTCCCCGAGGAGAGTGAAGTTTTTCTGGAAGACTTGACGCGTAAGAACCTCGCTTTTTTTTTTGTGCCGTGCAGTCTGCCGATGAAGACATTGGACGGGGGAAAGGTACTGCTGTCGTGCTTGAGTTTCAAGTTTACATGGCAACGTAGGACGTAGGTGTGTAGGTTGTTTCTTTTTTGTGTGGGTGTACGACGGTGAGGGTGAGGGTATAGAAGCGCCGCAAGGTCAACCGAGAGCTCTTGGGCGCACCGGGGGAATCGCCCGCAATTGGCTTCTGTGTGGTTGACCTTTTAGATGTAGCTTCAGGCTGCCGAGCGTGAAACCGTGGTTCGATGTATTCCTTTGCCCTGTCACGAGTTATTCAAGGTTTGAGAGGCGAGATGCAATCATGAAACGCTGATACACGGAGTTGAGTGTTTTAGTGTTGTGTGCAGTCTGTAGAAGCAGATGGGATTGGGGCTAGAGGGACGTCAGACCATGGTGCCCCTCTTTTAGCTAAATAGATACCTCCAAGATTTTTGCTCGTGTCCCATCATGCCGCGCTGTGTCTTCCACCAAGAGATAGCACTACTCTCTATCGCCTGTGCGCGTATGGTGCCGGGGCGGTGTTGCCTCAGTCGATGGAAGATGTCAACAGTCGATGTAAGATGTCAAGAGCTAGGTGGCGCGCTAGGTCGCTCATCGATGTCTTGCTGCTCTGCTGCTGCTGCAACCGACCTCTTGACGTCCCTCTGGTGTTCTTTTCCTCTGGCCTCTCACGCGGTGCTTGAAGCTGCTGGTGTCCACGGCGTTGATTCTTCTCTCGGAGCGGCTGGGACCCTGGATGACTGTCTGCTCCGCGATTATCCTCTGCCGAGAACTAGGGGTGGGTTGGAGACATGCACACGTTGGATTAGAATCCGAATTTCTGGCAGCGTAGACCTTGCACATGGTGCCGGGAGCTTGCGTCAGTGTGGTCGGAAAGCATATTGGCTCCGAGTGTATTGCTCCTGTGGACTGTTCGCTTCTCCCGGTAGATGCAGAGTTTATCTGCCGCTTGGCGATCTGCTTATGCTACTTGTATAGCGAAGAGGGCCAATCGTCCTCAACAGGGTGCGCAGACGGTTTTTCGGAAGCTGGCCACACGAGTTTCCTGATGCTGTGGCTTGATCAACTACTGTTGCATGCGAGGCAGCATGGTTCGATCTGCTCTTGCCCTGACCCTTCTGCGAAATTCTGGGAGGTTTCTTTCTTTCTTTCTGTGGTTTCGGGTAGCCTGCTCCAACGCAACCGGAGCGAACGAGGTGTTGCTGTTTTGAGGTTATCTGCGAACCACGCTTACTGCTGTGCATTCCTCGAAACACGTGTCTTTGGTATACTTGTCGTCGCGGCGTTGTGTTGACAGATCAGCGCTCTTCGTGAGTGGATGGCACAGCTGGGATTGAGGGAAACCGTCAAAGTGGGAAACGCCGGGAAGTGGAAAACCGCGACGCAGGCGAGAAGTACAACTCTCTTGAGAAGAAAATATCTCATTGACTTGGTTGCAGAACATCCGTCCGTCTTGCGAACCCATGGCGGCCCTAATGCGTACGTGTACATGTATGCATACTTAATGTTGTTTTTGCGTCTACTCGTACTCCACGAGGAAAGGAAGACGAGGGAAGAGGTTTTCGTTTGTTTTGGAGAGCAGGACGAACCCGAGCTCGTACATGTATGTGTCCGTGAGAAGAAGGGGTCATGCTGAAATATCGCTGAGCGTGTGTTTCGTCCCGTTTATCCCGGAGACCAAACTTCGCAGATTTTCGTCTATTTTCTGGGTGCATCAGTCGGAGCCACGCAGGAGGGAAGGCCACACACAAATTGTTTCCCACGGTTCTGCGGCGCTTGCAGTTGATACTCTAATATTTTCACGGGCAAGAATTCAGCCGTTACGTTCACCGTGAAAAGCATTGTTGAGTTGGGTCGCCTCACGCACGCAAACGCAGGCACTGACTCCCCCCTTGCCACGCACATTCCTCTTGCTCCCGTCCCCCCCCCTCCCCCATCCCTGAAGATGATGGCCATTACCATGCTCCTGCTCTTGGAACCGGGTGCCACGGTGACGCTTGTCAACCCCGCCACCTACATGCCCATCGCCAAGGGCCTGCTGTACGTGTCCACCGTGTTGACGGTTACATCCGGTAGCGGGTACCTCAAGGCGGCCTGGCCGGCGCTGATGGGTAAAGCGTAGCGATTACGTGGATCCAGTTTGGGCCCGCACTTGAGAAAAACCTCTCATTTCAGCCGAGGCTCCTCGTATTTTGTCAACGGGGTACTGCTGTATCCCGACGGCGACGATACAGGTTTTAGTATACTGTAGGCTTGACTGAGTACCTGCTGGGTTCGTATGGTCAAGTTCATTTTTTGGAAAATTTTAGGGTCAACTTGTAGGCTACCAAGTGCGCAAGTGCGGGCCGGTTCTTCTGTAGGCCGAGAACCAAGTAGTTGTGAGGTTTCCCGATTATTACGACCTCCCTGATGACGGCGTCATCGGCAGAAAAGGGTGGAAGTATTTTCGTTTCGATGTTTGTTTGACTGCTGTGCTGACGCTTTTCTTTCGATAGTTGCATCGTGGTGGTCGAGATGCAGCAGGAAAGCAACGGCCTAGTTCTTGGGGAGAGGCTGTTCTTCGCTCAGCGGCAGTAGCTGCTCGCTGTGCGCTGTAGTTGGCTGTGGGATATTGTGATTTCCATGCCTCTTCCTGGTGCAGTTTATTTAGTATGGTGTCTTCTTGTATGTAGCCTTGTGCATTGATGTGTTGCGTGTCATGTGGGTGGTTGGAAGGTAGCAAAATGTCGAGCTTTAAAGTGGCTGCTTCTTCGGCCGGCGCATTTCTACGGATGTAAAACTGAACATGTGTCGAGTCACTTTTGGTGTGTTTTTTTTCACGTTCGTTTTCGTATGGTCGCTTGTCCCTGCTGAGTGTGCGTTAGTTGACGCACCGAAATGTTCGCATGTGCTCACGTTCCCCTTTCCTGCGTGCAAAGGTGTGGCATTTCGCATGATCTATCCCGGTTCACGAAGATAACTCTCGAATTGTGTGTTGTGCCAGAGTAATCCCGTGCCCCCGCCCATCAGTGAGCAATCTACGCGCACATCTGACTACCTCAACAAACTTCAGCTTTATGGTGTACTTGCGTCCTCTTTCGCTCGCGAACTCTGTTGAATATGGGCTCTCCGCCACACACAGGACTGATATACTGCTACCTTGACTGTGGACGTTGTGGCGAATGCTCGTGCATGTGTGCCATAAAAAACGCCGAGCTTGCACGAGAAGTAGGAAGAAATAAGAGGCGCACCCTTCTTGGGTGGACACAGAACGACTCTGTGCTGAAGTTTTCTTCATTCGGAAGAAACAAGATGCGCGCATCCCTTTGCGGATGCAACACACGGTACTGAGTCGACAGTTGCACAAACAATACCTTCACGAAAAGCAAAAAGAAATACAGTTCCATCCGCCATCGTGCGGGGACTCTCGCGTACTTGACAGACGTCGTTATGGACGCGCAGACGGTCGTCAGCAAGGAAGGAAAGCCCTTTGCGAATGGGATCGAAAATCAATATTGACCAACCTCCTTTCCAAATCGTCTCTACGAACATGACACTGCACTATGAAAGCCCTGCGAAAACACTGCACATTTTACAGTTGGCCGGCATGCCGAAATATCATGCACCGTGTGGTACTGCGTGCCACCAGAGGAAGATAAGCACCCAAATGCCTGTGTGCCAGATATGCCCTACACGACTAGCGACTCAACCCAACAACGCTTGGGACCATTCGCCAAAAAGTTCCTTTCATCTGTTCCTACAACGGCAACCGAAAGGATACAACGATCGCAAGACACCATCGAAACAACAAGAGGCTATGACATCTAAATATCCTTCGCGCAAATTTTGGCTGCCACTGGCCACCGAAATACTTCCATCATCTTCCTACTTCCGTAGTACATCCGAAGAGAAAGCGTACGACCGCCAGATATCACAGGCTAGAAAACAGGACAGCCAAATCCTTTGCAAAAGTCGAGTATTGCGACAGTTGCCAAGGATTTGGCTTTCCTGTTGTTCAGCCTGTGGTATCTGATGATCGTTCGCTTTATTGTTGGCAAGCTTTTCTAAAGCGGAAGTCGAGCACGCCCTACATGAGGGAGGGCCAAGACCTCGACCGTGCATCAAACCGCCTTTTCCCAGAAAATATACACGACATCACATAAGGACAGTCCCCCTTGAGCGACAGACATTAGAAGGCAATCGACACCGAAACTGAGATCCATCCGCACGAACTACCCTTTATCTCCCTACAAAGGCGCAAGGACAGCGCACACCCGCGCCGGACACCGAATGTTAATGTTCCGACACCAAGTTCGTAGTGTCCCGAAACCTTCGCAACACCTAACACAAATCCCAGCGTTGCGAAGGACTGTCAACATGTTGTGAACGTACGAATCAAACGACATGTCCTGGAACTCTCGACAAGAAGGTTCCAACGCCATTTTGGATCCACCACCCTCGTGTTTTGGGGCAACCGAGCTTTGAAAATGGGCCCAGGGCGTGTGATATCTTCAGTCACCCACGGTACTAGGCTAGGCTCGCGCCAATGGACGCCAACCAAGGCTTGCGGGAGAACACGGACGGAAGTATATGGCGGGGGGCAGAAATCTAAAAAGTCACCCTCGTCCCGTCCATGGCACGGAAATCCATCGCTACGCTGCGCGTGCGCTTTCACGATGCCTACATATCAAGCGATTTGTGCTTCCAAACCAACTGCTTGCCGCAGGGTCCCCTCAGTCCGTCCGATGACGTCCCCCGCTTCCCCTGGTTTTACAGCTACGTTTTAATGGTTTCCACACCGAAGCCGCGTTGTACACGACAAACTCCTGTGAGGGGGAGGGGGGGGACTGCAACCACATCCACAGGAAACCAAGGCAAAAACATTTCAAACACCCCGTTTGCGCAAAATACCTCCCAGCTTCGCTACCGCTGAAGGGTTGAGGCAAAGGTGCCAGACTGGAAAATGCTGGACATGGTGTTTGGGCGCGAGGTAGCCTTTGAAGCGGAAATCAAACCATCAGACTAGTCGTTCGGACCTCACGACAAACATTCTCAGCAGCCAGAACCTACTACATATTCTAGAAAAGGCTAGTATAGCAAGGCAAGAAAAAGCGCTGAAAGCGAGCCGCCAAAAGACAGCGCTGCGACGGGACCATCCCGCATCGAATAGACACGGAAGCCGGCATCGTGCCATCATCTTCATCCTCCTCAAGTGAGCTTGTAGCACGGCCCATACCGCTGTCCGGTCCGTGGCGTCTCTGCGGGGGAATAGTTTGTTCCGTGTGGGTCAAGAAAACAAAACAGAGGGAGGGGATCAGGACATCGTCGGAAAGGGAAACAACAATGTTTTCAGGGCTCAATAGAAACAGTGGCTTTCCCAAGCGGCACCAAGGACGATCACCACTGTTCTTATTGGATGAAGGAGAAGAGATGGAGGGGGCAAGGGGGAGATGCTTATCTCTGCCAACCAAGCGATCATTCTTTCCGAAAAAATAGTTTTCGTTGGGGGAGTCACAGGGTTTGAGAAGCAGCAGACTCGAATGCGACCAAACTTCGTGGACAATCAAGAAACACCCGGCGAACACGATGCCCAACTAATATTTTTGGGGCGCACATGTGTGTGTACAGCAGCAAAAACAGCAAAGGGTTGAGACGTTCTGAGAGTGCAGGTCAGTGTAACTATGACATATAGCCCGGCATCGTCCCGTGGCCCAGGAACTGGGCCAAGATAGGACTCCAGGATGATTCGTTGTAATCATCCCTGCACTCTCTGTCGCCCACCACATCGAAAGCAAAAAAAAAGAAGACAGAAAACAGGTATAGCGATGTTATTTTGTTTTTTTTTTTATTTGCAAACGCATGACTTCGTGGCCGAAACGAGACCGCAAAATAAACGCAGAAAAATTTTAACCACAGCTTGGTCGGTGACGGAGGAAACGTGTCCAAAAAAGCCAGCGTTGGTTTCCAGCGCCAAAGACAATCCATGACATACAACACAACGTAACCGCCGTGGAACGCCGTCGCGTATTCATACGTTCGCCCACGTCGAATCTGGGGTAACAAAAATGCAACTGCCGGGTCACGCTTCTCGAGTCCAGGGCACCGACCCGAAGGCAAAAGAGCAGAGAGAGAAAACAACGCTTGCTACGATAGCCCGGTTTCCAAGAGCGCGTGCGATATCAGATAGACCGGGGTCAGCGAACTTTAAAGACTGTAGTTTTTCGTATGTCACCACAGAAAGTATGAACAAAATCGTCATCATCCCCCAGGCTTGGGCTCTCGCATCAACGCAATCTTCTCTCGTTTACGCCAACACGCAGACCCTACAGAGGTCCCAGATCAGGGCTTTTAGCAGCACGTTTTGCTTTCAACTTTGGTCAGCCGTAGGCGCGGTCGACAAAATTAAGGAGCACAATCTACCTACAACACATTCAGGGACCGCAGGTTGGAGTTGGTTAGGTTGCCGAGAGCGAGAGAGAGAGATAGTTCCGTTAGACCTTTTCCCCCTCTCGACGTATTTCCATTCCCTTTAACTTCCAAGACATTGGGCGTGGGCGCCAAGAACTCGGCAGTTTACAGTTGCCGCTTTCGGACTCAAGTGGAACGCGTTGGGCGTCTGCCAAAAAAGGCGACTACACCTTCCAAATGGTGTCTTCATAAAGCAAGCCGAACAAATACAAATCATCATGGCCTACGCGAATTCTTTCGTACAAGCGCCGGCGTTGGCACAGAGATGTATTCGATGTCACGCAGTGAGCACTACAAAATTGGCATACAAATTCCGGCAGTGAAGCAAATTACCCCGGACCTTTCACCCGTGGATGCAGGAATAAAATCGCAGTAGAAATGCGAGATGACAGATGAGAAACCTCTGTGTAACTGGCAAGTATACTTACTCTGCCTTGCGTTTTGAGAGAAGCAGCGAGTAATCAGAAGGTGAAATGTGGACAACCTTGAGCGCAGACGACCTCACCCAAATCGTGAGCAGTGGCTGCTTGTGGGTACAACCTTGCACCCTTACGAACGTGCAACGGTTCGAGTTGTCTACGGCGGTGTGTGTTGGATGCTGCTGTAGTCAACCTGTAAGAGGTGTGTGTGACATTGCGTCTTGAGATCGTGAACAGGCGCCTTGGCTCATTCGAGCGCGTCTCACCATTGCTCGTTGGAGCGGTATGACGGGTAAACGGCTAAGTTTTTGCTGGAGTATAATCATAACCACAGCGCCTGTATGTACAAGTACAGAGTATTACGCAACGCCAACGAGCAAGCGGCCGCATGGGCTGCCGCGCTGATGTCCACACAAAAAAAAGGTGCTGGATTTCAAAAAAACTTCCGTACGACAGCAACAAGGAAGGCGACAGCGAGGGGTAAGATGCGAGTTGGAGAGCAATCACCTGTTTGTCGCTACTGCCGCATCTCTAGGGCCGGGCTCTCTCACTCAAGATCGGTCCTCTCCCACATGCTTCAGTATCGTGTGGTTGCCACCCATCGAAGCAGGTTTGATTGGAGATGCTGCGCCTGGCGGCGTTTGACAGGCCCTCTACCACGTTGCTATTGCCAGGAAATCTGTCGCCGTCTCCGGCATCGACGTCGTGTTACCACCGCAAGCCTCTCCATGGATGTATCGGGCAGGGAGAGAGAGGAGAGAGAGGGAAGTGTTGGGTAGGCTGTGCGTGTTGTGTGGTGGGAACGTCGTGCGGCGGAATAGCCTTGGTTGGGTTTGTTTTGGAATCGCGAGGCGTGTGCCAACATGTTCCGGTTCGAGACGGTGACGGTTTCATCTTCCTGCTGTGGGGTGTGACTCTTGAGAGTCGAGGAACAAGTTCACGCTCGTCTCTCGCGATCGAATGCCCCCTATTACGAAACATCTATATATCCAACCTTCAATGTATCGCTGATGATTACTTTCACGCCATGCATCCCTATGAGATCGCTGTCCAAATGTGTTTGAGGTCGGCGTCCATTGTTGACCCCCGAGCGGTGGCACAGCAGCGAGTGGCACAGCAGTGGGTCTGGTTGACGACGAAGAAAGACATTATCGTTGTCGTTTCCCCTGTGGTGTAAGGTGTCTCTGCACCAAAGTTGAGCCGATTGCCAAGGTCGAGCCAATTGGCATCCGCTTTCACAAGTGTTTTTCCTACATACTACAAGGCCTTGCTTCTTTGAACCCAAGAGTTCCGAGGCGGCGTCACACAACAAAACTGAGTCTGTGCCGCGAAGAAGTGTTTCAGTCATTCACTCCCTGTCACGTGGACAAACGACAGAATGCTCTCCCTCTCTCCACTTCAAGTAGTACACCTCGCCGTTGGAGACTTTACAAACAGGAGGTTGCCTATGTACTTTATGGTACGTATACAAATGTATAGTGAATCCACATCACCATTAAAATCCTGTATAGACTAGGCCAGATATTTCAAAGTTCATGTGTACATCAAACGTCACGGAAGGATATTTACACTCTGAGTGTGTTCCTAGAAAAGTTCTCGTAGATAATAATTGATGTGCACTCTATTGTGCGTCCATCATTGAAGAAAACAGAGCAAACACGGATGGGTAAGTGCTTGATTGGTGACGGTTGATGAAAAAACAGCGAGAAGGTTGAGGTGTTTGGCCGCATGGCGGGTATACAAGCTCACGAGGGGGTTCGCTGTAGCTGCCAAGGTACACATGGCGACACATGGTACATATGGCGGCACACGCCAGAAGCTGGTCGATTAGGCATCCCGTCAATACCAGGAACAACAGGAGCTGACGTGCTGATGGCACAATGTGAGACGGTAGCCATTGTCGCTGGTACAGCAAGTTCGTGAACGAAAGGAAGCTCCTTGTCTGCGGACGTAAAACTAGCTTCAATCCCACAACAAGACGCGTTCCCCTTGTACAGAGTGGTGCTTACCACCAATAGCACGGGTAGGCACGCACGAGATTGTGGCAGTACGTTCCTACCGCGATACGAGTCCCCAAAATTGCGCGGTTGGTGTTTCATATGCGTTCCGGTCGGAATTGTTCTTCAGACTACAGCAGCACGGGCCCGCAATTAATTAAGAAAGGCTCCATTAAGAAAATATGGCTCAACTTTTTACGAACAATACAAGAAGAAAAAAGGACGATGAACACAGCTCATTCTCGGCCACAACATAGCAAACGTCCCAATAAGAAAAACGATCGTTCGATAACCCCCAATACATAACCAAGGGTTGCTGGGGGAGCGTGTCCAAAGCAAGAAACGTGCCGCTCCTTCCGTGCTCCCACCCACCCCGTACCTAGCTGAACAGTAGTGTTTTTCGTAGGGGGGAAGAGTGGTTATTGTCGCGTGCCCCCCCGGCTCCGCGCTAGCTACTCCGCGCCTCCGCGGGCTGCTTTACCCACTGCTTCATTTTTTATACGTAGCCAGAAATATGATCAGGAATAAAATAATCGGGAGGATGCAACAGTCCAAAGGAATAAGAAATGCCTTTAAAGAAAATGGACGATTTCGGCTGGCCCTTCGACCCAAAACAAGGGATTGAGCCTCGACCCGAATTTGACGTTTCTTATCTCCGGGCCCGTGCTGTACTGCTGCACCTCTGTTCAGGCCTTCGAAGCTCCAGGACGCCCAAGCAAGAATCCTCGTCTCTCGGGACGAGCAGATCAAAACACTAAATCGACTCCGGAGGGCGGAGAATCACCGACGGGAGGGACTCCAGCAATCCATCGAAGCCAAAAATAACCTCGCGGAGAGGATTAAAGCAACGAAAAGCATCAACTCCAAGACAGCAGTTTCTTCGAGATTGAGGTGCGACGTGAGGCCTGCGCCGTCCGGCGAAACGTTTGCATACAACTCGCTACCGTACACCGCAAGCGCAGTAACCAGATGTGGACTGCCCGCCTAATATGTTTCTTTGTGCTAATGATGCCATTGTCTTCCATTCGAAGGCATCGCGTGGACAAAAACGATTGACTGACGGTGTCGTACTGTAGTCATCAGGAGTAGCGCCGTGTCTGTCGAGCATGGAACCATGACACGGGAGAGTCGTATTGTCAATCTCGAAAATTGTGAGGTTTTCGCCGTTAGCCTTTGAGAACGTCGTCGGTTCCTGGCCTACGTTGCTGACAATCTCACTGGTGGTGTATTCCGCTCGCAACGAGGTATTTTGTATACGCCCCGCCCCCAAACGCGCACTCGCCGATTCCTTAGCTACAGTACTGCCCTGTGAATGTAGCTATGCCGATGCCGTGCGCATCATGCAAGCCATCCTCCTCATTGCGACGAGAGCGCAACACGGGCGAACGAACTTAAACGGAGTTGCCTCCATGACTTGAACCATAGGTTCCACGAGTTACCAACCTTTGGAACGAGAGCTGCCTGAAAAACTCTTCTCGGCAACTGTGTGGCTACGCTCACCGAGCGTTTTTTTTCACCTTGGCTTTCGCCAAACAGATGGGCGAGAGAAAAAGACGCTATTCGGGACAACCCGGAAGCATGGGCGTCACTTCACGCAGCAGGAACAAAGATTATCACCCAAGACAGCAGCACCAGCACCACCACCAGCAACAGAACGATGAGCCGCTGGCAAAACAGATCTTTCAGCATCGACGTCGGCTGCGACTCCCTCGTGTTTCCGTTGAATCAGCCCAAGTTGCGATCGCCACCATCACCTCTGTCGCCAGAGCTGATCTCACAACCTCCTGGGCCCCGCCACAAAATCTTCGACGATTCCGGCCAAGGCTTTCACGATTTACCGTCTGATCGACTCGAACCTTGCGCCGGTTCGTCCAAGATTAACATTGAGCAGCCTCATCGGCTGCGGCAGCCGCTGCGAAAGCTTGTGGAGCTCGGCGACGGTGGCAATGCCAACGGCCGGGCACCCCGTACCGCACCTGCTCACCTCTTCTGTGGAAGAATCTCCGACGCGGAAACGGGGGAACCCTTGGAGTTGAGGCGGCGCCGGTGGAAGTTTCCGGAGCCAGGTGGACGTGCGAGTACCGCCGGACCACCAGGTGACGGCGCAGGAGCTGTGGATCGTCCGGGTTTACGAGGAGAATTCGCCGCCTCAGGTGAGTGTTAGGGTAAGCGTCAAGGGTAGGGCAATGGGTGTCCTGCTCGCGCCGACTGAGCAGCCCCAACGTCTATTCTCAAGACCATCGATCACCCTGCGCCACAAAATGCCGCATGTGTGAAAACCCGTCAGGTCGTGAAAGCTCTTTGGCCTATTCGGTAGAACGTGGCGGGTGGATAGGTCTTTGGTGCGGCGAGAAGGAATCTGACGAGGAGCGGGAGGGGCAGACGTCGACCTCTATCCCTTGCGATCCAGACCGGGTGAAGATTTCACAGGCCGAGCATCGCGTGCGTGGTGGTGTTGGGAGGAGGTACCGCAGCGGAGTCGAGGCGCGGTGGCACGACAAGGAGGGAGAAGGAACAGAGCGACCTGGTGGCGGTGATGTCCTCACGCCGCACTACGACTACCACTACCACTCCAATTCCGACAGCGAGGGGGACAACGACGACTTATGTGGCACCCTCCGCGGTCGTCCCCGCTTGCCGAGCACCACGGAAACGAAGGCCAGGACGGTATTTCCCGATAAAAACGGGGGCGGGTCCAACCAGAAGCACACGTCGACGTCGCCGCCGACCGTGCGACGAAGGAAGAGGCCGTACACAACCGGGGGTGGTTCTTCTTCACCCGCTGCCAACAATCAACGCGGCGGTGGAGGTGGCAGCAGCACGAGCAGTGTGACGTTTGCGACAGACACGCTGAACCACCCGAGCCACCAAGAGCCCGCCACGCCCCGCTCAACGAAACGGGCAATGTCACCGTTTTGGGTACCGCCCCCGCAGGAGCCGCCATTGCGTTGTCGCGAATTAGCCAAGATGACCTCAGCGTTGGCAGCAGGGTGGCCGGGTGGCACGGCTGAAAATGAAAGCGGAGGTGACGACCGTGGAGGTGGGAAGAGTGGGAACAGTTGCCCATCGCTAGAGGGAGGCAGCCACAAGTCGTCACCGGTCCGCAAGCGCGAGAGCAACTGGCCGATCGAGAGCAGCGAAGACGCGATGGCGACGTTCTCGTCGGCGGCAGGCACGGCTCAAGAGGACGAGCGTGTTCGTCGAACCATGTTGCAAGCGCAAGAAATGAGGGACCGCTATTTCAGGTGTGTCTCTACCGCGGGCAGTCCACCAAGCTGCTTGACCACCCACTCGTTGACCACTTGTACGGGTGGGTACACATCGGACTACACAGTCAGGTCAATGGGTCCCTCCTTTACCACCCGGTGATGATCATCCGCTACCCTGCTCCTGCACGAGCCCCGCCACCCCTCCCTTACTGATCGCGCCCTCTGTATGCCTCCCATGCCGCAGTCAAATTCGGCAAATAATCATGGACGAATGCGCGGAGGAAGCGTGCCGAGCCGCCGCGCTTGAAAAGGCCGGCGGACACCCGCTCCGGTCGAGACGCCTCCAGCTGCAGCACGAGCGAGAGCGGCAGGAAAAGCGCACCCTCATCAACTGGATACGTAAAGACACAGAGGTAACGTTCGCGTTGTGGTGCTTGGGTGACGATGTTCAAGTGCAACCCTGCTAGCGCCAGCTTGTCTGGAGAGTTGGCTGCGTGAGGGATGCTGCTGGTGTCCCCGTGCATTTCGACACAATGCTGTTTGACAGCTCCGCCTGTTTTCAAAGCCCGCACCGTGTGATTGGCCTACGAATAGACTTTTCTGTACTTGACTCTCTTAACTGACCTCGGTTTGTCTGTTATTGGTTCCCCCCTGCCACATTGGCTTTTTCACGCGTTACTAATCGCACTGTAATGGGAACTCCATCGCATTCGCCAACCATCGGGGGTATTTCCGGCCGCCGCAGCTTATCGTGGTCCAGAAGATGGCGGCGCTTGGGCTCATCCGGTAGTGGTTGTGGTGCGGTGGCCGTGATTTTACCGCGTAAATGATGCCGCGCTGGTCGTTTTCTTTCAACCTGAATCTTGCGTCAATGTGTGACTATGGCCAGAATCTAGAGCACGTTCCGGTCCTCCCTAGCCACGAAGGCCCCAGGAAATACGAGCAAAGTTTATTCAATCTTTTTCAAGCAAATTTCCGGATAGTGAAAAAAAAAATCCTTCAGTGACGCCATCCAGAGCGTCGGTCCGTATTCAACCAGGGCATACAATTGTGTATGAGGATGTGTGGCTCCAGGTGCCGTACATGGTGTGGACCGAGCTGCGCGACCTAACCCCTACACCACCGACGGGGGGCATACTCATGTATTGCGTGCCTTTAGTTGGTGTTCCATTGCCCGCGCGTCCTCGAAAGGACAGAGCATTGTTCCCACGGACCCGGAGGGGGAGTATCTGCGCAAGAAACAAGTCCGGCCATTTGTTTCGTGGTACCAAATCACCGAATTTGACAGTTGGAGAGAGAGGTACATGACCCATGACACGAGATATTTCGTTGCTTAAAAAGACGGCAAGCCAAGTAAGATTGCCACCGTTGAACAAAAAACGTATCTAGCCTCAAGTGTACCACAGCTCTGCACAATCACAAAGGAACCCAAACGGGGACACGCACACACTTACATACCAGCGCCGCAAAGCACGAGGGGGATACGTTCAGAGAAGAGCCGCTCTCTGGCGCCGACACACCCGCAAGCAGGAATTGCGCTCAACCTACGCGAACGGTGCCACAAAAACCGCTACAAAAACTTGCGCCCTACCCGCCGACTCAACTCAACGCACACACGGCCTTCCCCCCTTGCTGAGAGACTTCGTACCCACAGGCGACTTGGCGAGAGGATCCTCGTCTTGCACGCCAGGCGACACCAAGATGGTTCGTGGGACAGAAATGATTTCGTTGAGCTTCTTTGGCAAACAAATGGGTGTGATCACACCCTCAGACAACAACGTTCTCGATAACAAAAAAGTACAACGGGACACGAAAGGGGTCTACGCAGAATAAAAATACCGCCATCTGGGTACGCGTCCGGCAAAAATCCAAGGGAGAAGCCGTCACCCCCCCGCCATCCTAGCGAGGTAGGTCCCTGGGGCTGTGCGGTGCATTACAATCGAGCCCTTGGGGTCTCGACTATTACTGCATGGCTTGCGCTATCTCTTCAATGTCTTCGAGGTTAAGCTTGGAGACGACCGCCCGATGTTGCTGTTGGGGGCGACGCGGGGTGCGACAGCGGGCATGCGTGGGGAGCGACGGGGGAACAACGCAACGCTCGAGGTCATCGTTTGGTGGTCAATCAACCGGCCTGGCTGAGGTGTGGTAACAAAAAAAGTATCACAAAAAATCTTCGAGATACCGTAAACGACGGAGTTTTCCCCCGGGGAGGGGAGCGTTTTTTCTTCTGAAACCAAACCCCCGGGGGGAAATTGACAACCGCGGGGGAGTTAGTTTTTTTTTTCCCAACGCTACCCCGGGGGGATTCCCCCCCCGGGCGTGTGTGCAAAATAATGATGGCGCACACACCACACACACAGAGAGTGTCGATAAGATTTAGCCCCGGCATGCCATGGTACGTTTTATCTGGACTCCAGGGATGATAAATGCAAGAATATGACTCTAAAACGAAAGTATTTCACCATAAAACAGCAGCGAGGGTCAAGTGACAAACGGTACACCTAAATCTCGCTCGAAGCGTAGATCTGCAAATGAATTTTCCTTCCCGTATCATGCTTTTTGTGCTCCGCGATGCAACAAAATCTACTCAGAAAATAAGGGAAATACATGCCCCCCGGGGGAACTCGTGGGAAAACTGGTACCCCGGGGGGAAATTGAAACACCCGGGGGGATCTTTTTCTTTGGTCGAAAACGATCTACCTCGGGGCCAACTCAAAGAAACTATGCTTCCAGGCCGAAAAGGTAATGGCGGGGGGGGAAACTCTACTACGGGGGGAAAACTCCGTCGTTTACGGTAGTAAGGAAATTTGCCTTTGCCGGAGATTTCGTTGTGCTGGAAACATTTGTTCGGACCAGCACTGTCACAAAAGTCGTTTGGGTTTAACGTGCGGCGTGGTTGTCGTCCAAGCTAACTTCAAGGTTCCAACACGCGACGGTGCCGCGGTCTCAAGGGTGCACGAAGAAGAGTGAAACAACACCCGCCTACTACAAGGGGTGGAAATCGAAACCAAATCAGAGGCGTGGTACTTTTGAGCAAGTTCAACAAACATTTCTTGGGCCTTCAGTTTTCACGGGGTTTAAGGGTATCGCCGCCTCTGGAGGTGCCTAGGTTTGCAATACGCATTCTCCGTGCACCCTTGCCGGTCCACAAGAAAAAAAAACTCGTCAGTGCCAGGAAGACCGCATGCATTGCAATCGAAAAAGGCTTCAAACTACCCCCAGCTTGAGAGTCTGCAGCCCTGCAGTAGCCGCTAGCACCAGTGAGCTCAGGCCTGGGGTCCAAAGTTAACGAGCCCCCCTCGGCGTCTGGATGTACATGAGCACGCAAAAGCAACTTGAAAAAAATGAAATCGGTGCGCGAGGGTAGCTCGCTGCAGTCAAGTCGCTGAAAAACTCATCCTGTGCATGGGGGAAGTCATACGTGTACGACAAAACTTGACTCCAAAAGACGAGTACAACAGAGCTAGCCGTGAGGCACCCAAGCTGTTCCGAGTTGGCATACTGCGAGTCTTTCGTCCACGCCTCTCTCGGATCCAATATTTGCACATTCGACTTGCACCTTGGCCTGAGGAAAAATGTTCTGCGGGTGTGCGCTTGTCTGTTTCGCTAACGGAGCACCCGCTTCGGGGATCTTCTGAAGCTGAACCGATTTCGAAGGTCTTGATTCGGGAAAGGGCTCCGGCGTATCACTGACCCATACTCTGAGACTACGTTGGAAGATGAGACTTTCAACCAACACACCCATGACACAGAACAGAACGGTGCGCAAAGTCATTGCCAACATTTACTATCATTAGACAACAACCCATGCCCACGATACGTACGCGCGTTAGTCACCTTTCGGAAGGCCACCTTAACCTTCGTTGAACGCCCTCTGTCGCCGGGGTACTTCCCGTCCACCCAGGCATCGAACTCCTTCAAAAACTCGACCGGATCGATAAGGTCTGGTCTCGTAGTGTCTGCATCTGCTCCCGCCCCTGCATCCCCCCCCGGTAATGCCTGCTGAGTGTGCGCGCTTTCCAGGCCACCACCTCCTGCCGCCGCTGCCTCCGCCAATACCTTTTCTGCCTCCGCCCTCTCTTCTTTCGTCAGCGGTTGTCGCTGTGATTGGTCGTGTTTCCCAGGGGGGCGCACGGGGCGGGGGGCGGGGGGCGGGGGGGGGGGGGGGGGGGCCACCCTTAAAATTTTCTGCCCTAAGGGGGAAAAAATTTGCCCCCCCCCCCCCCGGGGGGGGGGAATTTTTTCCCCAGGGACCAAACCCGAGGGGCAAATTTTTTTTTTTTTTTTTCCAAAGGGGGGCCCAAAAGGGTTTCCCCAATTCAATTA
>FN649748.1:2844796-2884116 GCA_000310025.1 Ectocarpus siliculosus
AAGCCGGGACGGAGCACGCCGGGTTCTCACCGGACCAGGCTCTCACATCACCAAGCGCGAAGCGCCGTGAGGTATTTGGCGAGTCGCATGAAGGGTGAGCTGCATCCTGCTAAGGGTGTTCGGCATCTTGTGCTTACTTCCTTGCGTACGGATGACAGCTACGTATGACTTAATTTATTTTCTGGTGCTTTCACTTCCAGAGACAGTTGTAAGCACTGTGTAACTGCCTCGAGGAAGCTTGACCATTTTAACACAACGTGGTGCGATCATCCCCCGTTGCGCGGAGTGAGGTTTCTCGACCCCGCACAACATGATCTACTCGACCACCATTATGGTTACCGCCAAAAAAAAAAACGAGGTAAAAAAAAACGGTAACCTGGTTGCCGAGTTCACGAAGTGAATTGTCTTGTTTTACAACGTCGTTGCCAAGCGACGAAAACCCAATCCCGATGGCAAACACGGAGTGGGGGGCTTGTTTTACAACGTCGTTGCCAAGCGACGAAAACCCAAACCCCGATGGCAAACACCGGGGGGGGCGGCTTGTTTTACAACGTCGTTGCCAAGCGACGAAAACCCAACCCCGTTCGGGGGGGGGGGGGGGGGGGTAGTAAAAAGAGGAGCTCGTGCAGAATTGATAGAAGAGCGTGTGCGCTCCTCTTGTAATAGAGGCCTCCGACCTGCTTGTGTGCGTCAAGGACACACGGCTGTCGCTTGGATACGAAGTCTGGCAACGGTTGCTGGATACCGAGCAGGGCTCACAGCAGAGTAGGTAGGCTCGTGACACCCACCCTCTATTGCTGACGCTCCCAGCCCGAGGGCTACAAAAACTCCCACTTCTTGTGACTGCGTCAAGATTCGTACTCACGTCCAAACGTCAAGAAGATTGCGAAATCACCCACTGAACACATGCAAGTGAATCGGACAATCAGACAGCCCTCTTCCGTCTCAACGGCAGTGTGTTGCGGGTTGGGTCCAACAGCAGTTGATCTTCAGCAGTATGCAAGAACAACCGCATCCGCACCTATCGAGCCTTTTCTTGCGCGGCCCGCACGTCGTGCAATATTTGACACAATAGGTTGCATGAACATTCTTCGTATGCTTAGCAGTGCGCGTACTCAATGATGCTACAGCAGTATTTAGTCTCAAGCCCCGACAGCAGTGTAGTGCTCCCCCAGGCCGAAGCATGCCCCTGGTGCCAGGTTCGGCGGCGAAGCCTTGCCGCACGAGCGTCAACTAAATATGTGACAGGCACCAACAGCAGTAGTCCACACTGCAATCGTATGGCATTATCAGCCCACAGCAGCAATCATGCATGATCCATACCTTCTCTACGCCGCCATTTCCGTTCTCTATCTTGCCCTGGTTACTCCTCGTGGCCGGCTGGTGAAAGTCCGGCCCTCGAACCTTCCGGTACTGCCGCAGGGCCCGCAGGAGACTTGCCTCGTTCATCGCGCGCAAACGGTCTTACCCCACGCAAGCATCCAATACGTTCACAAACACGAATCAACCCAGCTGTGAGGGTATCGGGCTTAGCCGTGTTGGCAGGCAGAGAGAGAGAGAGAGGACAAGGGTGCGACCAGGGCAGTGATGTGTGAGAGGCGGTGCTGTTGTCGGGAGAATAGAGGTATGCAATGGTAAATATTATTCGCGTGCCCCCCCCCCAGACGGCCGCGATTAAAAACCCCACCGGTCCGAAACGGCTCGCGAACAGTACACGAAGCCTTTCACGTTTCGACTACATTCGACTACATTCCACCAGCTTCGACGACGACGAGAACGAAACAGCAGGTTGAACACGTAGCATTACTTGTAGAGCTTGATTACTTGCCCATACTATCCCCACTGAATACCTATAGTCTATATTTGCAGCATACGCCATTTGGGACTGGTAGAAAGTACTCACGTAGTCCATCATTTGCAGCGCACACAAGCTTGGTGCAACATGAGAGGGAACATGAGCGGCGCAGTTCAAAGTGTGGTAAAGCAGAATGTTGTCGACACGTCGTCTACTGCGGCCGGCCGGTAAAAATGGTTGGCATGTGACCTACATTAGACCACACCGCACCTTCAGCGCCAACAAGGTTGGGTCTCCATGAGCAAGAGATATCTGAACTCGCGAGATGAAGACGAAGAATACTTCTCAGCCAGCGATGGTGATAGGCAAGATATCTTGCCCTCACAATCAAGTGATGAAATGCCAATGGCACAGGATGGAAACTATCAAGGTCAACAAACGTGTGGTGCTGTTTGCACCGATGCGGTTGTTGCCAACCACAGCAACGAGTGCGTGAAAACAGAAGCAGGGCACCACTTGCCACCGTTTGTGAATGCGACACGCCATCCAGATGATGAGGCGGCACATGTAGCAGGATTCCAACCTGGACAAGATGAGCTAGTTGCAGCAGCACATCCAACCGGGGAGACTTGGCCGCCTGCTGCGGGCAATTCCAGTAGCTCCAACTTTGGCAACGCCGCCGAACCAGGTGGTTTGAAAGAGGCCACTATCGAGCGTCAAGAAGCAGTCACCAACGCAGAGTCAGAAGGCTTTCCGGAAGTTGGTCGAGGTTTTATCGAAACGGGTTCTGAGGCCAATGGCGAATTTATGGTGGAAAACAGCCGAACAGAAAATACGGCAGGGTCGACGGCGGAGAAAGTCGATGAAGTTCATGCTGTTGCATCTTTTGGGGCCATTTCTGTGTCTTCCCTCAAGCTTGGAGTGGCAGAGGTGAGACTATAGGAAGTTTGACGCAGCAACCTTTCTGTACTTGGCTCCGTGCAACCGCTGTCACCCAGCCTCGCCCATGAGGAAGCATGCAAAAGGATTCATGTCACATTTTTTCAGAGGTCTGGTGCAGTTTTTCCACCAGTTTTCACTACTTTTCATATTGGTACACGATGGTGGCGCGAAGCGTGCTTCAAGGAGCAAGTAGCGAATTTTCCCGAACGACGCCAATCAATCATATACTCCGACTTTCAAATTAGTCTATGTCCTTAGCAGCACTTTATATTTTAAAAGTCGAACGGAGACTGGAGTTGTGATTCTCCATCCGTGACGCCAATATTGCGCGTCTCAGGACCTCGATGGGGCAGAAAGACCAATCGTCATTCGCTTGAGCGACCAGCATGGGAACCACCGAGAAACAACCCCGCGGACCTGTTCCAACGTCAACCCATTGGCGCCGAGCGATGGCAGAGCCACAGCGTGGTGCGAAGAGCTTCAGGCGAGTGCCTGTAAGGTTGTGGCAGATTGCACGCATCGCGTATGGGACACTGTCCCACCCTTTGGATCGGGTATGATGTACTTGGTCACGATAACAGGTGCACCTCGTCCCGCCCACCGTTGTATCGAGCACCGAGCTCGGAGCCGAAACACATTGTACGACGAAGAACATCACTTTGCATCCCTGTTCTTGGACAAAAAAAAAGCGCTGCGATGTGTCATTCGAAACACCTTCCCAGTCGATGTCGACAAGAAAGCGTCTGTTGTCCCTCGGCTGTTATTTCCCTGTACACCAACGAGATGGGGCCCATCGTATTCGTGTCGTTTTCTCCACCCTCCAGATGCCCATTCTTCCCGGTGTGGACGCGATTCTCTTCGAGATTTTTCTCGTAGCCAAGCCCGCCTACACCAACCACGGATGCGGCAATCCCGAGACGACGGATACCATCGGCAGCGGCGGCAGCGTGCCCACGCGCCGCGATAGACTAGGACCCGCCAACCCTGCGGACCACCACCACGAACCACAACAAGGTTCAGGGTCGACCGAAGGGGGTTGCAAAACACCCCGGAGCGGGGGAGCCCCAGCTGATCCGAATCGAGAGTCCCAACCCTACGCTCTCATTGGCGCCGTGGCGCTCCTGCTGTCGGAGGTCGTAGGGGCGTGGCGCACGATGGAGTCGCCGCTGTTCGACATAGCGGGCGGCGTTGCCGGCAGGATCAGGATGGCCGCCATAATTGTCGGGCGACCGAACCCAGGGCCTGGAGGACCTCTCGAGGGCGAAAGGCGTCGAAGCCGCGGAGACGCAAAGAGAAGTGAACCTCCATCAGCGCTTGAAGATGATGACTGCACGCCAACGAGACTCCCGGCGGCAGAAGTAGCAGAGGCAGAGCGAGGCGGGCCGTGCGGCTGCCGGCGGAAATCGGAGTTTTCACCTACATCGCCCTGTTGCTGTCGCCAGCATGGAAGAAGAGGAAGCGGAGGAAGCGGCAGCAGGGGCGGGCTGCCTCCTTTCTCGCGCAGCGAAGATCCAGCGGGGATTCCTGCTGAGCAAGGCGACTTGCTGGGGGGGGCACCAGCAGCAGCAAAGGTGGGGTGCTGTTCGAGGGTAGGAGCGGTCGAGATGGTGCCCAAAGCGGTGATACTCTACCGCGGGATGAAGCTCCCCTTCCGATGGCTCAGGAGCGGCACAGCAAGGTTGATGGATAAATCCCTCCGACAAATGCTTGGTGAGTGACGCATTATGTGCTGGAAGGGGGGTTGTTCGGTAGATGGAACGGGGCCGGGCTGATCACGATTACCTCAGAAATGCTCAAGGGAATAATCTCTACTCATGTTAGATTGACACCACCACCCTTGTGACCTGCCCTTGTTGTTTTGATAATGTTTTGGCCTACAACCAAACGCGTTCCGATCGGGACAAGTGTATTGGTACTGAAACGGTCGTCTTTCGGACACCATCCCTCACAGTTATGATCCCAACAATGTGCGCAGGGAAACTCGAACTTCTCGCATTGCCTGTCCTTGACGCCAAGCTGCTATCCTCGGAAAGGCTGGTGGTACGTTTTGGAAGGCGCAACGCTTTTTCAACGGTAAAACGTTAAAGAGCGTTCTCTTTCTGGAGCAATTGTGTTCCAGAAGTCTATTTAGGTCTCAACAGCGGCCATTCACTCTACGCCCCCCCTTCCTCAGGCCGCTTCCATCTTCCTTTCTCCGGCCTTTCGACTTGCTATTCCTGCTCCTCACGAGTGCATCTCCACCGTTACGAACGACCAACCAAGTCCTCACTCGCTCACTTCCATTATTCGCTGCTTGTCTCCCCCCCCTAAAAACACGCCTCATTCCGCCCTGGCTCGATGTCGCTGGCTCGTTGGTTTCAGGCATCAACGACACGTCCATCGCGTCCCCAGCATTGTACGACGTGGACAACGGTGAGCACGTGCGTCTCGATCCCTGCAACGCTTCCGGACGCACGCTATTGGCCGTTTCTGAAGGCGGTTCATCTTCTTCGCCGCAGCACGTCCGCTCTTCGCGGTCCAGCCGGCGAGTCGGAGGTGAGGAGAACGCCGCAGGCTTATCAACCTCGAAGAACGCATTCACGCACACAAGAGGGCGAGATGAAGAACGATTCTGCCACCGCTGCCGCTGCCGCCTACGTCGACACGACAAAGCTACTGGATTTGGGCACGATGACGGTCAGGGTTTACGACCTCAGCTGTCCCTCCCGAAGAAAAACGTCTGCCCGAGTGGAGCTCCATCTGCTATTCGGAGGAGTGCCTCTGACGGGAGCTTGCGCCGCTTCATCCAACACGCCGTCGTCACAACAACTACCGGGGACGGCATCGTAGCGGGACTAGCAAAAATATCTCTAGGTTGTGCATGTCTAAACAGTGTTACCGGTGAGAGTGATGTCGCATTTTGGAAAAAGGGCAACTTCGCAAGAGAGGTAACAGAGCGACAGCAACGGCTAACCCGCAAGCGGGAGGAGAAGAATGCCGAAGAGGAAAAACAGCGCCGGCTAGAAACAGAGCACGCAAAGGCGGTGGCAGGCAGGCTGGCTCATCGCGTGCTCTGCCGTGTCCGCCGGACGCGGGTCCTGGCGCTCGCGCTGTGGAGATGGAGGTTGCAGGCGTCGAAGCTGAAACTGCAGCAGGACATGGAGGAGAAGCAGGGACGCGAACACAAGCAGGTAAAATGAAGTCGCTCGGTCATGGAAGGAGTGCACAGTTGCTCGCTTCGCTGGGTGTATGTTCTGCTCTCTCGGTGCCCTTTGAGAAGGTCGGAGTTTCTCCGCAGTGGCGATGTCAGCTTGCACGTGCTGACGGATCACTTATTCTTCAAGTCCTGCTCGCAGTCCACACAGTCGTCTTCACAGGTCCTACGCCTACTCCTGTACTGGGTCTTAAACGAGACTCATCTGGGTGGGAAACCTAGTGAATATTTCCGGTCCTCTCCCCCGCTCGGCAGGCCATAGCACTTCTGGAAGGTCTTCGAGAAGAAGTCGCTTCGCTGACGGCGACGGCCTACGAGGGACTGGTGGCGGTTTCAATCGACGCCCTAGAGAGAGACTTGAACGACAGCGACGCGGCCGACCATCAAGGAATGACCGGCCAAAGCGTTAGCAACGCCACCACTCCAGGTGAGGCATCTGCGGAAGGGTGGCAAGAGTCTCGGAGCTGAGAGAATCACGGAGGCACACACGGAGTCATTTTCCAACCCCGCATGGCAAAACTTTGAAACGCGGTAGCGTGTTGCTAATGTTCTTCCCGACGTTTGTTTCTCCTGCCATCGTGGGACCCTGGAGGACACAGGGGGAATTCTGTGAACAGCGACGATGGCAAATTGATTTGACAACAATGGTATCCTGAGAACGCTCTCATAACCGCGGTGATGCGCTAGGTTTCTCGAGCATGAATTTTCTCAACAGCGCCTGTGCTCCTCGCAAGTCGGACTCACCTAAAGAGCGAAGCTACACTAACTGATCGCCTGCTGTTTTCATTAGCTGGTTTCCCATCGAATTTTGTCAAGCATCGCCAGTTGTTCTGTCGCCAGTTTCACGCTTGCTGTTAGAGGGCGTGGCGACAACGTCAGCCGGCTGGGTAGAAATGCTCAAACGTGTTAGCACCTTGGTAACGCTTCTGGAGCAATACGAATCCCCCTGAAGGCCTGTATCCCATCCTAAACCCCTCGCCAACGACTGTCAGATGCGCTGGACAAGGAAGGCGTAGATCGTGCCGCGACTGCGCTGAAAACGGACATCGCCCGGTGAGTGGGTTTGCCGAGATAAACTGATAAAACGGAGTACCAGAGAGTCTTACGATACATCCGAGAGTTCGCGAGGGCTGTTCCATGATTCAAACTCGCAAGTCCGACATGGATCAGAGGGGGTGGACCCAGCTGCAGTACAAGTCATTTGTCACACTATCGGCGAACTACAGGAGGACTCCACGTCTTGTGGTATATCATGCCCTCCGGCACGCTCACACGCATCATATTTGACAAATGGAATAAGCTTCCAGGGAAGTCGAAGTTGACCTTCATGGAAGTGGTTCAATGGAAGTGGTCTCCCCTTCGATGGAAGTCACTGTCACTTCCATGGAAGTTAGATGGCTTCCTTCGAAGTTTTATGGCTTCGTTGACTTCCTTGGACTCTGTTCGTCTGTTTCGCGCTCGAGCTTCCATAAGGCTTCCATGGAAGCCGTAAACAAATTCCACGGAAGCTAATCCGCTTCCATGGAAGTGTATCAACTTCCATGGAAGCACTCGATATCAACCGCTCGTTGCTTCCATAGAAGTCGCAATTGGGACTTCCACGAAAGCGCGACGAGCTTGCATGGAAGTTGTACTTCCATGGAAGCTCGTCGCTCGATAAAATCTCTGCTATCTCCATGGAAGCACGAAAAATACCATGAAAGCAACTTCCAATGAAGTGGATGACAGAGGTCGAAACCGACTTCCGTAGAAGCACCGAAACTTCCATGAAAGCAACTTCCACGGAGGAAGCGTCTGAACACGTGGTCATTCCAGCTTCCTAACCCTAACTTCAACCTTAACCCTAACCCAAAGTAACGTCCACGGAAGGGTCTAGGCATGTGGCCATTCCAGCTTCCCTACCCTAACCCTAACACCCTAGCCCTGGCCCTAGCCCCGAAGGGGACTTCCATGGAAGCTAACCCGAGGCTGAGTACTTCCATGAAAGCTACCCTTAACCTTATGAATAGCTTCCATCGAAGCCTAAGGTTCGACTTCCATGGAAGCTTTTCCACTTCCATGAGATTTCCGTGGGACTTCCGTGGAAGCTGACTTCCACGGAAGTGGCACGTCCACATTTCATATGTTTAGTTCCATGGAGGAAGTGAATATCGCTTCCAGGAAGTGTCATTTTGCGCTTCCATGGAAGTGCAAAACGAGTAGCTTCCATGGAAGTGGTCGGCTTCCATGGAAGTGAGATCGTTCTATTCGTCCCGATCTCTGCCCGTACTGACCCAGCTAACGCGGCCGCCTTCCGTGGCCGCAGCCAAACTACCCGGAACAGGTTTCATACTATGGCACATAGTATTGAGAAATATCAACAATACAACGTAACCCCCAACAGGTTAAGCCGACTACGAGCGGAGAGAAATAAGTGCGTGGAAGAGCGCCTCGTCGAGATCCACGCCATCAAGGATGCTGCAGCAGCTTGTGACGGGCCTCCAACACCCACCGTCGCCGCCGCTTCCACCGCACACATCAAGCACGCAGCGGCCTCTAGGACCCCCGCCAAAACTCGAGCCGGCGGAGCAGGCACCGGAAACGACGGCGACCCCAACAACAGCCCCAGCGTTAATGGTCCTGGCGAGCACGGTGGCACTGGCGCGGCGAACGCCGAGCAACGCGCCTCGTTCTCTGCCGCCGGCCAGCTGGGAAGAGGGGGAGGGACCATTCACCGCTCCGAGCGAGATTTTTCTGAACATGCGTTTCGTGGGGGCAGCGGTGATGACCGTCTCACGTTCCACGCGCCATCTCCGTCGCCTTCGGCAACGACAAAGAGCGCCGGCATCAAAGGTAGCGGATCTCGAGGGCGCAGACAGGCGGCGGCGGCGGATGCGCGGGCGGGCGACGTGTGGGAGAGCATCCGCAACAAGGACGACGCGATCCTCGAGAATTTCCTTACTCGGCACACCCGGCACGCATTCGAGCTGCTAGGGGGTAAGGCGAGGCTAGCTCATGCTCGCGCAAGAGGGGTCTACGAGAATGAAGAGGGGACGGGGGGGGCGCGGCTGTGCGACGCGGATTCCGGGTGGGGTTCCAGCTTGCTGTGGTGAGAATTTTTACCTGTTGGGGTCGATGATGAACGTGTTTGGGTCAATGGGGGCAGGTGTCGTCAGGATGCGTTTTCCACTCGCGAGGGTTCACATACATCCCTCGCTACCTAATAGGTGTGCCAGGCGTTCCAGAGAAAAAGAAAGGCCATTCGATTTCGATTTTGAATACACACACGGAGATGTCTACGCCACCAACACTCCTTGCGATATAGTCCCTGTCCTTGATAATTGCTTTCGCGTGTTTGGTAGAACAGGTTGATGTCATCAGCACCGCATGATTTCACAGCGTTTTCTGGGCCCTGATACACACCTCCGGCTCCTCACTTAGCATGACCGTGGCCAACCCCTGCCCGCTCCTCCACCCTCGGCAACCCGACAGGGCCCTGTTTCGACATTTTTCGGACTGTTCTCTCTCGTCTCCGACCAGCCTCCAGCGGTGGTCGAAACCCGTCACGGCGGGTTCAGTCTCGAGGGAAACGGCGACAGCGAAAACTTTTTCCGACGTTCGCGGAAGCCCCCGAGAGCCATCAGCCTCCTCGATCGACCCCCCGGTAGGGTGCGACGGAGTTACCGAGAGAAGAATGAGTCTCACGGCATTCTTGGGGGTTTGCCGAAGCGCCGGGTTGATTTTGCCGGCTGGTGGCGGCGTCGGAATGGTTGGAGGAGGCCGAGCCAACCGGAGGGGAGGCGAGAGTCCCGGGCGTGGCCGTCACCAGGGCGGAGGGGGCCGTGTGAGCGAGGGAAGTTGTGAAGGAGGAAGACGGGCGCGGAGAGAACGAGGACGCGCGCAGCAGAAAGCCGAGAAGGGTGTGGCGGAGGTTCCAGCAGATATTTTGTGTGTGAGTTGTTGTCTTGGTATTCGTTGATTTGACGGATTGGTCTTGTTCCTCCTCCCGTGGTTTCACTCATGGTAACGGCGACAGACACACTTCAAGTATGAAGGGCTCGTAGAGCAGAGACCGCACTCTTTTCCTTAGCAGCCCGTCAATGAACGACAAAGGTAACGGGTACTTGGAGCTCGCTGAATGATCCGCCAGTTGCATAGTGCGTCGCCTCCTGTACAGGGTACGGGTCGCACAGAGAGCGCCTTACGTCTACAGAGGGATGACATCATATCCCGTCAGAGATCCGTTGCTGGTCAGTGTTGAACTAGGTTGTGCGGCAGAAAAATGAAGATCGCCGATCATGCCCTCCCGTGGCTTCACCCGCACGCCGTTGTGTCGTCCCAAGCGACTCGATCCTTCCGAGGCGGCTCGTATTTTCACTCGTACTATGAGAAGCTACGGCAGCATGGGTTCAGGAGCTCACCACCACACTGCTACCTGCAACAACCAAGAGCGGGACAGCACAGCACAGTATTGTGGCCACCGCAGAGCGAAGTCTCCCCGTGACGGCCAGAGAAAGGCCACCAACGGAGAAGATCTACGAAGTACCGGTGACGCCAAAGCTTCTCCCGCTCTACGCCACCTTCAACGAACCAACCACATCAAACGAATACGCCCTTTCGAAGAACAGCGGGCGAGTGAATCAGGTCGAAGTCGGCGAAAAACTCGATGCCTCCCACCAGAAGGGCTGAACTTCAGCCAGTTTGAAACCGCCCTCGAAGGCGTTCTCGAGGTGTTGACAGTAGGTTCCGGAGAACCCTGCTTTGGTTGTGGCGGTGGTGGCAGGGAAGATGATAGCGAAAAGAATATCGTCGGTTACGGGGGTATCGGTGAGGGTGGGGAGGGTGATATCGGCAGTGTGGTTGGTGGTGGAAACGCAATCCGACAACGAACGGTGACAATGGCGCAGAGGTTCGCGATGGCCGGTGTTGTTCAACTGGCAAAGGTGCGAGGTTGAACAATAATTTTGGGGCAGACATATTGTTCTTTTTTGTCCCCGCCCGTGGCTACCTGGAATGTTTGTTGATACCACGACTTTGAGAATATCTCCCACTCGCTTAGACCAACACCCTTACGCACATGATCGCGGGTAGCTTTCGACTGGAATAAATCACACAGCGCATGCGCTAATGGGTCAGCGGTGGTGCGTGCTGTGTCAGTGCTTGACACTGGCTGTTGGAAATATGTTGTTTTCATCAGCGACATGATGTGGTGCATCTACTCTCATCGCCGTTGTATTCCTGACGCAACGGATTCCTCGGTAAACCTGTGTGGTGATTTCCGGATGCGCGTATTCCGCAGGAGCTGGCTACGAAAGAGTTACTCGCCAGAGATTGCCATGCGAGAGAGACTTTCGCTCTGCTAGATCCTTCTCTCCAGTATATCTTGGACGTCAACGAACAGGTAGGAAGTGCGGAGACACAGAGATCATGAACGAAGTAGTTCGTTCTAGGGCGCTTCAGAATAGTTGCTTCTTCTGCGACAGTGCTACACTGTCAAGAACGCTTTGACGAGGCTATGCTGTTGAATTACACCTCCAAGTTGCTTCCAAGTTGCAGGAAACCTGAATATTTTTATGAATGCATCTTTTCTCCCCATCATGCCGGGGGGTGGACAGTTAAGACGCAAAACTCACTCGCTCACGCGTTCGTGGGTGCCACTCTTATTGTCACACGCCGCGTGAAAGAGCGCTTCCCAACCTCTGCCCTCCGTCACTTCGGCACCCCGTGGGTCCAACTCCTCTCGTCAGATCCTCCACGAGATCTTCGCGCACTACTGCCGTAGGTACGCACTGTCACCAATCCTTCCCCGCGGCGACAATGATTCTGCCGTCCCCGGAAGAGCCGAGGGTGGAAGTGATCTCGGCGGTGTAGGGCGAGGCGGCGGCGACGGGGGGAGAAGCGGGTCGGACATAGTACCACGAAGGACTGCGCTCGGTCTACGTTTCGAAGGAGGAACGGCGTTCGCGAGAGAATTCGGGCTCACGACGGTGGTGGGTGGGAGCATCGGCGCCTTGCCTGCATGCCTGCATGCCTGCCAGCTGAGGCTGCAGTTGTTGCTCAAACCTACGTAGGTCACGGCTGGCCGCGAATCACGAAGCCTACGAGAAGAACACCATGTAGTTGAACACGTGTTCTTGCTTGCTCAACGGATTGAATCCAAACTCGGACGAATAAACGGCTCGCACGGTAGTGTTCATCAATGATTTTCTCGTTTGCCTTTGGTGTTCGAGATTCTTGTGCTTCAGAAGCATGGAGCACGGTCGTAATAGTTGGACTTCATAGTTGTGCAAACCCCTGGCAGCGTAGGACGGACCTGGCCTAAATACCGCTCTTGGAAAAACCGTTGTCATTGCCCCGTGATTTCCATCCCCACCCGCTGCATGTGTGCATCTCCTGTATATCCATCCTCAGACGTTTTTCATACCTTACCCGGTCATCGAACCATCCACTACGGTGAAAATGTCGCTGACGAAACTGGTTTTGCTACATAACACCTCTGAATGGACCCAACAGCTGGCGAGCGCGCAACAGCTGTTAGACTTGTGGGATGTCTCCTATTCCCGCCAGCGCAATGACCACCATTACTGCGCGGTGAAGGAACCGGGAACGGCGTCAGACAAGATACCAATGGCGGAGAAAGAAGATAGGAGGGGAAATTCACCGTTGCAATTGAAGATCCTTTCGTTTCCTGGGTTCCTCGATTTCCTAGGCCGGTGAGACTTTTGACGGATTTTTGTAGCTGTTGGAAGGATAAGACTCCGGAGGAAGTCTGGGTTTGATCAAACAGTGTAATCTCGAGCAAGAAGGCCGACATAGCACAGAAAAATCTAAACCAGAGCCGCCGGCGCGACTCTAACGTCATATTTGGATTCGTTCGTAGCCTGCCAAATACCAACGACGACGGCAAACGCGGTGGTTCCAAAATCAACAACAACTACCACAACAACGAGGCCAACAACAACTACAGCTCCAGGAATTTCCGTCCGTCTTCGCTGTGCACCGCGTCGTCGAGGAATCACTGCTCTCTCTCTCTCTCTCTTAATACAATTTCAATTCTCTCTCGCCGTCTGAACCGCTGTTGTTTGTGCAGGTTCGCCCTAAGGTACTCTCATACGGCGGCAGCATGTGACACGAAGCAATGGCGATCCGAAGCCACCTCCCTAGCACGAGGGGTTAGGCGAGATTCCTCTTCTTCAGCACACCACACTAGTGGTGGTGGGTATGTCGGAGCGTTTGGTGGCCACGAGACAGCAAGCGCCACCGCTTTCGGGGAAGCTGATGACACCGATCACGAGAATTATATCAACGTCGAACAGGGTGAGGACGTACTCCGGCACTTCCAGTCAAAAGAGCAAGAAATCTGAACTGCGTGCGGTCCAACTCCTCGATAGGCAATGTAACGGACTACCCCGGGCGGGCGAGCACACGTTTCTGCCATATGCGATCACCACAGAGCATAGACAGGGGAGGAGGAGAAGGAGGAAGAAAATGGTTGTCTGTTCCGAGCAAGTTGTGGTAACACCCGTCTCCATTCAAGCTGTTCGTCGAAAATCAATCTTGCCCGCAGGCGTTCTCCAATAAATTGCTTACCCAGCTTTTGAACCAAGTCTGCTCGATATCGTCTCACTTTCATTGTACCAATACGAAGACCTTTACACTTGCATACTGACGCCGAACGTTCAATTCCTGGGGCCAGGCACGCACTACGGTCGTTCTCAGAACAATCCTTCGCCGGAACTGTCGGCGTCAGAAGCGATGTGGGCGCTTCTGAACTTGATGGATGCTTCCGGTGCCTGCCACAAAGTGATTCGACATAGCGGAGCAGGAGGACGCGCCGGCGGCGTGAGGAAAGGAGCACAATATACTGGGTTTCGTCTCCCATCGTGCGGATTCGTCTAGAACAGTGGCGTAATATGCAAACCGACCGTTTGTTTTACCTTGCACAAAGGCCGGGGGCTTGTCAATGTGTTTTTCCTCTCGTTTACCATATGTTGCTGCCACTGGGGTAGATTCTGACCACCCTACGGTACGACAATCGGTAATAATCACATTCCTGTGTGCTTCCATAACGAAGAGTAGTAGCTTTGTTGTCGAACGGAGAAACTGACAGTTATTGGGAAACGGAAGAATGGGTGCCTTGTACTCTACCGGAACCGTGGGGTCATGACAGGAAGAATATAAAGAATATTCTGTAATTCCAAGGCGGAGAACACGTGTGGCTGGAGCAAGTGTGGTTGATGGAAGCTACAAAGCACGTGAAGAAACGGAAGGACGGCAATGTGAAATGGCCGCCCAACGTAGGTGGAAGCAGAGCAACGTATGTTTGTGTTTTCTAGGATAGTGAGACCCGCATGCATACCAAACAGGCGGGCCCGAACCTCAAGCCCCACTCTCTGCATACACCTTTCCTAACACCACCACGACAGGATTCGATTGCTAGTAACAACAGGTGGGGCCGCTAGTTCAGAGGCATACAAGAACCTCTCCAAGATTCATCACCAACCTTTTGTATTTGCCACGACATTTTTCATTGTGACTCCCTGGCATATTCAGCGCTCAATGTATGAACAGCTTGTCTAACAACAACGATGCACACTGCTACAACGGCGGCGACGGACAAGCGCGCATTTAGTTGAACCAACTTGAGCGCCACCAATGGCTCACACTCCGCTTCACCATCAAAGTAGGTATAGTAAAGCGAAGAAACGACATATTAGGCTGTTTCTTATACAACCGGATTCTTGACCCAAAAATCATCAAGATGCAGAATCGGCAAAATTCCGGCTCCTAATACAGCTGGATTTGTCACTTTTCCGGGTGGCCAAAATCTGGGTTCAGCTTTTTGGATTGCTGCCTACCAGAAAGTTCGACAGAATACAGGATGGTGCTCAGCGCGGTTTTCTGTCCCACAATATTCACCGCTGGTGAGCCCAGTCGACATAATAATCGGCGAGTGCGACCTGAGTTCTTGACGCATCGCTCCCATCAAGGGCTCCGAGCAACCTTACGTTGAAGGGTTTGCTATTCTGCAAGCTGGCTGTTGATGGTCACTCAGCACGCGTGTGTGTAAAACAAATCATATTGCATCACACCAAACATGGACCTAGAGTTCATAATTTTCCAAGTTCTTAACAGTAGCGACGCGGTCTGGAGGTAATCGCGCTCGCCTTGTGTATCACGAAGCTCCATTTTGACCATGGTATTGAACGTATCGATGGGTCTTTTACGTCTCGGGAAATGTGGGAAACGGCGTTCTTGACAGGGTGGCCAGCGAGGTCATGGAGGAGGCTGAGAGACGCGGCGTGGTGGTGCTCATCACGGAAAGGATGTCAGAATCCGTCGACATCTTGGTGGGTGTTTCCATAGAGCTTGTTGTTGTTGTTGTTGTTGTTGTTGTTATTAGTAGACAGTAGTAGTGGCCATGTTGCATCGTAGCGGGTGGTCTACCTGAATTTTTTTCCTCCTCTCGTTTCGAAACACAACCGCGGATCGCCGCTCTGCCCTCAGGCGCATCTCATGCAATGGGACATGGACACGATCGAGCTCAACGTTGGGTCCCAAAGAGTGCAGGACGCAGGGCGTGGCTACTTTTCCTGCCCCGCCGCTGACACCACAGCAAGTGCATCAGCGCCATCAGGTGGGCTCAACAAAGTGCAATGTGGCAGGGTCGGCATCGCACGGTTTGATCGATCACCTCCCGTCACGTCGAAGGCCGTCGTGCCCGTACTATCATGTCGTACGAACAACCAGCAAGCAGCGTAACAACGGGCTGTTTGTGTGTACTCGGCAGGATACAATTCTCCGAGATCTCCGAGGGGGTTACGCAGATGAGATAGATATGGGTATGATAGACAGACTTGGTGCAGCAGGCTTTGCCTCTTCTTGCTCACGTCTGTCACTCGTTAAACTCTCTCTCTAATAATCAAGGAACTTGAGTCACTCCTTTGTGCAACACGCCCTCGACAAGAGTCCGCGAGCGTGATAACATAGTACACGCGCCGACACCCCAAACATGATATCGTGGAGTCAGCTGACGTCGGTAGGGAAAGGTTCGGGAGGTAGGCACCGGAATACAAGGACAGCAGCAGGGCGGTTTTCGCTCGCGCTCGTCAAGGAGATCCAGGGAACAGGGTTTGGAATACAAGGGCAGCAGCAGCAGGGCGGTTTTTGCCTGCGCGTGCCAAGGAGATCCAGGGAAAGCATTTGGAACACAAGGACAGCAGCAGCCGGGCGGTTATTGCCAGCGCGCGTCAAGGAGATCCAGCTACAAAACAATACAACAGTTGTAGGCGTAGGAGACACATTGTTTTTTTTTTTTTTTTTGGCGGCGTAATTTGGCGTAGGAAGAGAAGAGATGACGAGCGAGAAGGACATGGCGGAGAGGGAATATGGGCATCTATCGGAGAAGAATGATGCACCGGCAAGGGTAATGGCTGCCGGGAGAACGTCTACCTGGGCAGCTGGTGGAGCTGGTCTCGGTACACAACGGGTGAGCATGATGAATGACGGAAATTGTGCGTTGAGCGGTTACAGCATACCGCCCAATATCCCGACAGATTCGGCGAAGGCCGTGAACTGGCTGCGGAGATTGCGGATTTTCCTGGCTAGCGAGGGTTTGGAGCAGACGCTTGAAGACACCTATCCCACTGGCTATGTTCCTGTCATCAGCTGTTTGGATTGCATATATCTGAACCGGGTTCATGGTGCGGCGCTCGTTACCGCACACAAGCGGCCATGGGGATATTTGTTGGAAGCAACCTGCGGCACGGACATTGAAGAACGGTTGGCTGCTTGCGACTGCGTCCCTGAGGCGTGGAGGGTGATCCGTGAATGGGTTTTGCCTACTTTTGACGCCGAGAAGACATTGCTTGTGCGACGGTTGGAGGCAGTTGAGATGTCCCCTGGCGAGAACCCGAAGCTTTTCTTTGCCAGAGTCGATGGCATCGTCAACATCATGCGAGCTGTCGGCATTGAAAAATCCGAGCGGGAAATCGTCCACATCATTGTTCGCCAGCTTTCGCCCGAGTACGATGTCGAACGCAAGTCTATCCTGGCCGACCTCACCATTCCCCGAGCAAAAGTGGAAAAAGTTGTTCGCACGGCATACGCTTAACAACGTCGAGATCAAGGAATTGGGCAAATCGCAGGCGATCGGTGGTTTGGGGTGCGGTCATGGCGGCGGCGGTCAGAAGGGGAAACAACGGCGGCGGCAGCAGCAGCAGCAGCAACAACAGTGGGTTCATCCACAACCACCACCTGTACACCACCCACCTCCTAATTTCCCGACGTGGGGATCTGGGGGGCTCTATGACTGTGGGCGCAACGCCGTGTACCCGCAAGAGGAGTCAGCTCCGCCACCAGGCGCTCCGATGGGTGCCGTTCATCAGTGCGTGAGGTGCGGGAGGCATGGACACTCACTCGGCGACTGCAATACGCCACGACGCTTTGAAGGCCACTGCACTGCCTGCGGTGAGTATGGTCATCGGCGCCGCATGTGTTGCACAACCGGCCGCATGCAACGGCACGTGCATGTCGGTGATGGAGAGGGTCTCAACTCGAGTGGCAACGACACTATGCCGTACCAGCAGCGGAAGCGACGACGCTGGAGGATGGACAGCCTCAGGCATCAGCCGGAGTCGCTCCTCCCCTTTGCAGATGGAGCGGTGGCATGGGGCACAGCAACTGCTGTGGGAGCGGCGACCGGTGGTGGTGGTTTCCCCGCTACGGTGGCGGGGGGAACGGATGAACTCGAAAGCATGAAAGAAGAGCTTGCTGACATACGGAGGCAATGGGGGAAATTGGCGGCCAAGAAACCGGCACTGCATGTGCAGCCGGGCCCACCACTTGTGTCGTCAGCAGGCGTGGCTTCAGCAGCGGAAACAACGGTGGGGACGACGACAGGTATTGGTGTTTTCCCCGACTCGTCGATGGGGGGAACGGCCGGGGCGCCGTCAGCTGCAGGAACGGTGGCACTGGAGGTTTCATCGACCTGCGGCCAGATACCCCCCGCCGTATCAACTGGGGGGGCGATCGCAGTGCCCACATCAGCAGCTACACCGGCACCAGCAGCGCAAGAAACGGAGGACGCGTGCGATGAGGATGGCTGTTGGTTGGACAATGGCGACGAAGGCGGCAACAGCAACGGCGGCAGCGGCGATGGCAGCTTCGTGGCGTTGTCTGCGGGTGCGGGTGCGGGTGCGGGGCATCCCGGCGCCCATCCGACCGTGTACGATGGTATTTGCGTGGTGCGGGACGATGGGGGGTAATGCCAGGGCTGGACATTCGATCGTGGCTGGAAGGGTGCGGCATGAATTGAGAGGCTACGTGTTTGGGAGCTACCGTGCGAGATGACCGGTGGTTGCACATTGAGTCTACGCGCGATTCAGGCACGTTCGTGAGAATTATGTTTATTTGACTTGTATCTATTTTCTGGGTCGATTTTGTTTGTTGAAAGCCATGAGTTTGAGAACTGCGTCGACGTAGGCTGCTGTGTTGCGATGCGCACGAACGAACGTGGTGTTTATGGTCTGTGGTACATGCGTTTTTCATTTGTCAAGGATACGGTTTGCATAGTCTAGGACTTCACCGCGCCGAATGGTGCAGTTGATGTTGTTGGGTCACTACTAGCACTGCTGTCGAAAATCATGGGGGGGGATGAATGTGATGCTAAGATGCCATGATCTTCGCCGCAGTACAAGCAGAGTTCTAGCGGACGTTCGGGTTTGATTGTTCATTTTGTTCACATTTTCCGCGTTTTACCTGCGGAAAATGAGGAGAAGCCCTCAATTCTTGTTTGTTTGCGATTCCGCGTTTACCTGCGGAGTTTGAGGCAACTTCATGATACTTGTCTGATTCCTCGTTGCTAGGATAAGAAATACATTTCTTGTTCATTGGCGATTCCGCGTTTTTCCCGCGGAGTTCGGAGGTAACTTCATGATATTTGTTTGATTTCTCGTTGTTTGGATCCGAGAGTTGTTGCAGCAGGGGGGGCTGTTAAGCTGTTGTGTTTTGGGAGATGATGCAGCAGGGGGGCTGTTAAGAAATCCATGCCTCGATGTTTGAGAAACGGCATAATTGGCGAAAGTTTCCTCTGGCGTCTTCGAACGCCGGGTTTTTATTTTACGTTTGTCTATTTGTGCCGCATGTATTTGGTATTGATGACTGGTCTGAACGATGTATTGGAGGAAGGATTTGGCATGTTTTGGTAAGACATGGTTGAGGCCTATGTGCTTCCGAAGCTTATTTTAAATTGGTCAATGAGCTGAAACATAATTTTGTGCGAGGATTTTGTTCGAAGTTTTTGTTGACGCGTTTTGCCAGAGTTGTACGTCCAGAGTCTTTATTTATGACGTGGCTCTGACGTTATGTTGATCTTTGCTGAGTATTTTTCCAAGTGTGATTCATTGTTTTTTACTGCTTGAGAATATGGTGATGACATTTTCTCGAGAGGGGTACTTGTTAAGACTCTTAGTGAAGTTCCATAGTCATAAGGAGGAGTAGTAACAACCTGAAATTTGAATATTCGATAGATCCGGGAGTTGAGATGATTTGTGGATACGAAAGATGAATGGCTTTTAGATTTGTTGCCGTTTTACCTGGCGATATGTACGAAGGATCTCGTAGATCGTATCTCGTACCGAGTAGGGGGGCTGTTTGTGTGTGTACTCGGCAGGATACAATTCTCCCGAGATCTCCGAGGGGGTTACGCAGATGAGATAGATATGGGTATGATAGAGAGACTTGGTGCAGCAGGCTTTGCCTCTTCTTGCTCACGTCTGTCACTCGTTAAACTCTCTCTCTCTAATAATCAAGGAACTTGAGTCACTCCTTTGTGCAACACGCTCTCCACAAGAGCCCGCCAGCGTGATAACATAGTACACGCGCCGACACCCCAAACACGGGCCACCCGCCGGTGGCCCTGACCCGGTGGCATGTGACGCCCCTGTTGCAGCTCCCGTGGTCTTGTATGGGGACGGCATCAATGCCGCCAACGCACGCCGCAGCAACAGGTTTTCGAAACCATACACCCTCCGTGCTCTTCTCTAAACCAAGAGCCCGTGACACAGTTGCATGTAGTAAATACCCTAGGAGCACCCGTTCTCTAGAGGGTAGAAACGATGCAGTTGAAGAAGTCTCATCCGTATGACCCATCGTCGTTTGAAGTACTGTATGTGTTGTGCTCTGCTTTTTAGAGTAGAAGAGGAATGGCCCTTAACTCACTACCAACCAGGGTTGGCTGTCATGGCCAGTTGCGCGACCGGAAGCGGGAGCGTGAAGCATGACAAGCTGTAATGCGGTCGAAAACGACTCTTGTCGGACGTTGTACTTCCGAACTGGCCGGGAACTATAACCCGAATCACAGCTCCGCCCGTTGATCTAGTTTCGGCAGCACGCAGTACCACTCGTTAAACACAGCTGGGCGCTCCTGAGTCGACGGTACACAGACTCCTGTAGGCGCGGTTGACAATGTTGACCTGCTTTGTGTGTCGAAACCAATCCAGAGTTGGGCAGAGAATGGAGGTTTTGGCGTTGTTTTCTGTCTTCGTCTCCTGCCACACATTTGCTCTAAACCATCGATTCTGCTGCAGGTGACCTTGGTATGCTGCGGAGGCACGTGGCGATTCTTGCGACATTGCGCTGTGTCTCGTTGCTTTCTTGCCCCGCTTCTTTTTAATGCCGGCGGTGTTGGTGCTGCGGCTGTTTGCTGTTGCTTTGCTACCGCTGTTGCTACTGCAGAGGGTGTAACCTGGTCGACGAGGTGCTGTACGAGCACTACGAGCGACAATTCGAAACCCTAGTGCGCGCGTTGCCTTCCCGAACGTCAGAGCGGGTAGCCGCAATGCTGGGCGGTGATCCCAAGGCCAAGGTGAGCTCACCACACACAGCACACACTTGCTCCATCCGCGCTGCGCCCTCTTGTGAGCGATACGCAGCTTCACTGGCAGCTAGCAAGGTCGCCTTAGTCCCCTCCAAGACTTGGTCAAAAACCGTGGGTACTCCTGTTGAGACGTGCCGTGTTGCGGTGGGGGTATTATACTATTTATTCAAGGGGCAGGGTTCTATCGGACTTAAAGTGAACCGCCTCCACCTTGCGGTAGCGCTCCGTAGTTTTTCTCTCGCACACTTGGTTGTCTATACCACAGTGTCGTGAGTAGCTGAATCCTTGTCTAGAGGTGTATCAGTCGAAAATGTCTTTCCTGAGTCGCTTTTTCGTGCTTTTCGTGCCTTGCTCTTTACCGCTTACCTTGGCAGCACGCGATGTCAATGTTGGATCGCGGGAAGTTTCCGGTCAACTGCATCAGCAGTAGCCCCGGAGCGGAAAGACGCACCGGGCGGGGCAACGGTGGCGGGGGCGGTGACGGATTGGCATCACCCGAACCCAGCGAAGAGCTCTACCGCCATCTTCACTCGTGCAACGGCCGTCCTCGAGGACACCGATGTGTTTCGCAGCGGCCCGGCTCGCACAGGAGGTCTGTTGCTCGCAACGCCTTTCGGCGTGCAATTCTGTACACGTGTGCACTGTAACTCGTGTCTTCTTCAGTTTAGACTACATTGTAGACCGGCGCCGACTTCCTTCCAAGGAGAGATGCGAATGGCGATGGAGACCGCACCACACGCTCCGGTGATGCGGTTAGGGTTAGGCAGCGATGTGGCCGGGTGTGATTCGGAGGGCCTGGGTCAGGCAGCGTTTGTGTACATATGTGTCTAAAGTTTGTGATGTCCCAGGTGCTGGTTTGCTCCCCGTATCATGTCGTTCTGCACTCTCGGTAGATGCACCCTTGGCCAGTTTGACTGTTTTTTGTGTTCGACCGACGAATGATCTTAGGTCGCAGCTTGTCCAAATTTGTTTGAATCTGTTGAATGTGTTGCGGGGCGTTGACGTTGTTTCCTTCGCATTTGTTGTTTGTTCTTGCCTTGTTAGTTGTTGTTGTCGTCGTCGTCGTCGTCGTATTCGTCGTTATTGTTGTTGTTGAAGTTGTTGTTGGTGGCGTCCTCGTTGCGTGGTGACGCTGCTCTAGAATACCTACGCTATATAGTCTCGGTAGATGTTCCGTTCCTGGTTATTGACGAAGATATCGAATACCTACTAGTCTATGGCACACCGCCACCACGTGGTACTGATGTGATGTCCTTGTGACGTGTTCCGTTCTTTTTCGATTCATACTTTTTTGTTTTTAGGTCTGTGCTTGCTTCACGCGGTCGATTGTGTTTTTGAAAACTCGCTACCTCATACGATGCGTGCACCAAGACCCCGGTGTTTCGGTGTTTCGGAAACAATTTCGACTCTTTGGTTGGCAGTGGTTGAATCCCGTTCTACCAAATATACCTCTTTCAGTTGCACTCGTCGCGAACGCGGTAGTAGTCTTGACGCGTGATATATTTGCCGTGGTTGATGTTGGCCGCAAAAGGAAGTCAACCCTCTTGATCACGCCTAGGGTCAAGATCTTGAGATAGCAATTTCAGATACTCACTTCTTTGGGTCTACACGGATCTCTCGTTCGTACTGAAGCGAAGGCAAGAATGCCGGCTAGATAAGGATATCGTGGTGGACGGCTGCTCAATGCCTTCAACAATTTGCTAAACCCGGGTACGTGCCAAAGGGGAATTTTAGCGGTAGAAGGGGACGAGGGGATCCATCATTACTGGGCACCGATTGATGGCGTCATGGCAACCTAAGCCCGTCCATGGCTGGGCGACGCGGCTTGTGGGATCATCGCTACTTCCGCCGCGGCGCCGACTAATCTTCGTACAGGGTATCGAATAAGACCCGCCAGTCTTCCTCGCTCCTGCTCACACAAGATACAGCACGGGGCCACAGCAATGGAGGATCAGATAAAGCGTCAAAACCTACGGTTAACCGTCTGTTTGATGGAGCGAAAATCAAAGGCTTGGTCTACCGACAGAAATTGAACAACGTTTTTCGGAGCGAACTTGGATTTTGGGGGGCACTACAATTTTAGTTGTTCGAACAAAAATGCTGTAAGCTGTTTGTTGGAAAGCGAGCAGGTGGTTCACCGTACCTAGGTAGCCCCACCGGCTCAGGTACATTCTCGATAACGGTCTCGTCGCTGTCGCTGGAGCCGTCGTTACTCTTGCCTGGCGCATCGACGCCATGCGGTACGCCGTCTTCCTGCCGGGCCAAAGATATAGAATGCAATACCGGAGTGAATACGAAGGGGAGGGGAGTACTGCAATCACTTTTGCCATACACCTACATCTCTTGGTCTGGGTGTGCGTGGCCGGTTCTGCCGGAGCCCAGAAACCTGGCACCAAATGTCCTTCTACGTCCTGAAGCGCATACGCTGCATAGATGCCGGTAGTCTACTTGGAGTTTGGGCGGAAGCGGGCGGGATTTCAGTTTTCATTTTCGAGGTGCAGAACTTTGGCATGACGACACCCCCTTCTGCCCCCCGACGCTGACGATGAAATCCCTCCACCCGGATTTTCTCATCCCTGCATCACCGTCGCCCTTGAGTCGAGTCCAGAAGTTCTCCATTAAGCCCTTGCCCCATCCTCCTCTGGAGACTACGAGGACAAGCAGCAGAGAAAAAACGACCCCTACCGTTACTCCCCGCGCGAAGCCGCCTCCAATTGAAGACAGCGCGGTACCTTCGTCGATACCTGGCCCCTCTCCGGTGCAGTCCGTTTCTCCCCTCTCACAGAGTGAATCATCGGCGGCCGCCGTTGCAGAGAATAAATACGGGCGGGATGATTCATGTAGCACGGGGACTTGAGGCGTGTAGTTGGCGTGGCCGGCGGTCCTGATACCCGGAGACGTGATGGTGGTCTCTGCGTTGAAGACGGGCGCGTGCTGCTGCTGGGGCACGTGGGCCACGGGGAGAAGGTGAAAGTTGCCGATGACGGCGCCACTGCTTGTCGCCTTAGGTATGCGCGGAGTTCGGTCAATGCAACGGCACGGGGCGCACGTACGCCCATTGTAGCAGGAGAAGAGGAACAGGGAAATAGAGGCGAGGGCCCGAAATGAGAGAAAATATGCTATGACAGGCGGAGTGACTACCTCGAGGGACGCATCCCAGCCAACGTGCGTGGCCTTCCCGTGCGGGTCCGGGTCTAGACATGACAAATCGATCGCAATCCATTGTATGCATTCACTCCGGAGTCGTTGACCGTGCATTCGATGCCCAAATCTGAGGCGCACCGTGGTCGGTATCAGTTCAACAATGCTTTTTATGAACGGCAAATACAAACACTCCGCATCGAGTGAACTGATTCCCTGAGAGTGGATCAGAGGTGCTCCTACACCATACTCACTTGTCCACTGTTCACCTCGAACTTGATCGATGAAGGCAGGGGAAGGAACAATAGACGAACAATCTCCGCCGTATGCCGTTCACGCCTCCCGGCATCTCCCCCGTCATGATTGCGTGACTGCCAAGAAGCACTCGATACTCGTCTGGCAAGAGAAGAAGACGTCGTAATCGGCATGAATCCGTAGCAGTCGGAGAGTGTCAAGCTATAGGTGCCGTCGTCAGAAAGCGAGACGCTGTTGTAGCTCCGCACGAGCAGCTCGCGCTCGACGAAAAGAAGGTCAACGCCTTCGCCTTGGTCGGTGGCGGCCTCTGCACGCCGTCAGTTAGAACGGGCCCGGGAGGATGTTGGTGTGCCACAGTAGCACTCAATTTGCATGCTGACGTCCACGAAGGAGGGATATTAAAAGCAGTTGCACACTTTTGGTCGAGGACATGCTGACGTCCACGAAGGAGGGATATTAAAAGCAGTTGAACACTACTTTGGTCAAGGACAGCTGTCCTACAACTTGCTGTTCATTTGTCAGTCTACGACGTCGAACCCGGTATATCTGTACGTACGTGCACGTGACGGCGCACAGGCTTGATCGATTAGTTGAATCTTGCGGGTACGACACAGTCAGGCACCGGCCTAAAATGAAGTAGTCAACCCACATTTCGGTACTCGTTTGAAAAGTACATTCCTTTCCCCAGGTTCGTCTCAGTTTCAGTCCCCGAGGGAGCCGTGAATGATGTCTTGTGGCTTCACTGAATGAAAATCGATTGAACAGGCTATTTCACAAGTTGTTCCGATGCGCATATCGAAGCTGCTCTTCGTTTCCTTTGGTGGACGTACGCCTCATGACGATACTCGCCCTTTTAATGTCAACACCGAGACGAAAGATTACAATAGGAACGAACCCCACATCCCCAACATGCAGCTGGCCGAGTTTGTAGCCAGGATGAGTGGAAATATTCACAGTTTTCCAGTACTACACCATCCCTCAGCTCAGCAGCCAATATGCTGCAATTATTTGTCATAGACATTTACAATAACCATATGCATACTACTGTGGGCTTCTGCTTTAGCGTATGCCCTCACGGAGTGAACACCAACTATACGTCCCTAAGTATGAACTCTAGCTGATTTCAAAAGTGAAATACGGAGTGACGATACAGCACACTATTCCAGCACGTGTCTTGCCTTCTAGTAGGATTGTGGATGATGTGACTCACTGCGGGAATCGAGTATCAATCATCTTGTTTACAGGCAAGACTAATATTTGCGGGTGCATGGTATGCGTAGTAGATGCATTCGATGAGTGGTGAGTTCGGAAGTGCCAGCGTCAACCACGGCGGCATTATGTGCATCATTTCCGTCTCACCTGAACTTGAAATGAAAGCGGCGCCGCTCGTGCGTGCACGGAGGGTCCGAATTTCGACCTGCAAGCAAAATATGGTAGTGCGCGGCGACGATAGCAATTTTGACAGTGGAATCGGCCTTGACAGTGAAGGATGCAGGTGGGGATTTCAGGGGCCCCGTGGGCCTGCCTGACACGATACATATTTGAGCACCGATCACTGCCTGTCTAATTCTAGAAGGATGGTTGGCCATTGTTCCCGACACCCCCAAAGAACAAGGAATGGGAACCAGGACGTAGGTTAGCCACTCCCAAATGTTGCCGACGGAGAGAAAATAGTCCCACCAAGTACATGCCAATGCGGGACTTCGTGTACTGCTGATGTACAGTAGAAGAATGCATCGTCGTCTTATGTGCATGTGGTATGTAGTTTCAGATGCACGGTCTAAACGTAAAGTTTCAGCTGGGAAGCTTCCTGCACGAGTCGCACCTGACAGTAGGGACCGCGCTGCCGGTCGTCCCTGTCGGCTTGCTGGTCATCCTCTTCTCCCATAGATGCTGGAGCGTACGGTGGCCAGGTCGCGGAAAACACTCTGGATGCGCCGCCGGTCGCAGCGGACGTTTAAGGCATCTTTGGGGCAAGCGACCCTTCCTTGCGGTAGAGAGCGGAGAAGCCGGCGAGGGAAGAGGAGAGGCAGTGGTGAGAGGCCTTCTAATGAAGCCGTTGCTCTGGTGTGCCCAAATAACCGCTGCTTGTTCCCGGAGCCAACGAGTTGATACTGTAAGACAGGAGTTTTCTCAAGCTGAACGTACTACTGTGGTCTACATAGACGACGGCAGGCAGTCTCCCGCTAAATATCGGCAAATACCGTAAATCAAGGGATCCTCTTCCATTCGCTATGCGGAGTCATGGACGCAGGACAAGCTCCTCCACAGCAGCTCCGCAGCAGGTGCCAACGAAGCGATTGTGCTTCAAAACAGCAAGTGAATATGCATATGTGATCCAGCTGTTGGCCTACGCTTGCTGCCGCACCCTCACGCCCTTCTTACCTTTCGTAGCGTCTCTCAGCAGGTCTAGGGAGGGAAAAAGGAAACAAGCTGCCAACGCACCGATGGGCACACACCAAAATGCCACACCGAGCCCTCTCTCTCGCTGCTCTGTGGTGTGTGCAACGCTGTGGATCGCTGCAGCAACTGCAGTGCGTAGGGGCCGCGCAACTGCTATCCACAGAGGGGGCTGCTTCTCCTATCTATGCCCCCCCCGCCGGCAAGTTGCTGTGTGTGATCTTTGGCTGAGGTCTGACCTGCGCAAGTGTCGCGGGGAAGTTTGTGAACACTTCGCACAGACCCCGTCGGTGGATGGCGTTGCTGGCCATCAAGTCGAGGTTGCATGGAAGTTCTCTCTCGCTCTCTCTACTTGGAAATGCCTCTTGTGCCAGTGGAAACCCCTAGTATTGTGATCTTCGGAGATGTGTCCAACATTGTTCAACCATATGGCGCTCCTGCGTCCTCTCTTCAACCCTGGCAAAGGTTGCTTGGAAACAACACAGACGCCTGTTCACTGTTGTCTGACGGGCTAGAGAGAACCCTATTGTCGCACTGCAGGTGAGCTGGTGTCTGAATGGGGTAAACCCATCCATGTTGTCGATGACGCTCTCGCTTTAGCGTACGCAGAAAACATCAGTTCGTCTGATCACAGTGTTCGTAAGCCATGTACACAGTAGTTCATACGGCCCTTTCCACAGCAGTACATCGATACAATCCCGCTTGTTTCGTGCGTAGACCAAAGATTCATTCGATGCGATGTGAATGGACCCTCGTTGGTACAGGCGAACTTCCGCACAGGTGAGAAAAAGGAAAACGGAGGTCTGTGCACAACAACAGGGCGCAGCGACAAAAATCTCCCTCCGTTCTGAAGGCTTCGCGATTATTTCCCGGACGCCCACAACATCTTGTTCAGGTGAAAACAACGTAATCAAATCCTTGGATTTTCCAATATTCGTGCGTATATTCATAAATGCATGGCATGGGGAGAGGGGTGGAATTTGCCCCATGCACCCCGCAACCTGGCCTCACTCATCATCTAATAGTGTGAATTCTGTGCACGGCACAATATGTACGCAGATACTGTAGGGAGATAGAGATAGATGCATTTGACTTGAATGTCGAAAAAGGGGTGCCGCGTTGGATGCGTACCATAGCTAAAACGGTTACCCGAGGACAAGCCGCGAAGCTGCCCGTGGAGCACACCACGTGCTTGTCTCAGCACTGTCTGTATGAGCGTTGCCTGAAATGCCCCCAGTCTGTACGCATGTGAAAGAATTGGGTCAGAAAGACACCCACACTCATTGACATATACATGCAAGTTCCCCGAACCAAAGCACAGTGAAGGGGTGAAAAGTCGTGCAGCAGGCCGAGAGATGGCATGCTCGCGCCCCGGGTGTGCGATGCAAACTTTTGTGATTTGGGGGGCGTGGGATCATTCAGTCATCGCGCTATTCCCGTCGGTTCTGTGCAGTACCTGGTGAGATATCTGGGAACTCACCACTGTCATTTCTTGGTGGAAATACTTTCATTTCGTAGCTAGACCTCCACCTTGTTGTTTGCTAGTATGCAGGCACAGTACCACATATCGAGGCTCCCTGTCCTACTTTGGGAATCGTTGTCTTCTGCAATACAGAGACATTCCGCCATCCAACATGTAACATAAAAACGCAACAATCAGGAACAACATTACTTCAGTATTACACACAGCCTGACTACCACGCATACACCGTACGTCACATTTACTTCCACACCCACCCCCGATCGGTACACTACGCTCGATTACTCTCCAACAACTAAGGACTTCCAGTGTCGGGATTTGCGGCGTTGGAGCCATCAAGTCACGAGCTTTCCTAAACAACTAACGTGCCATGTTGTCATCCTCTTCGTCATGGAGTAATCGGGCGTTGACCTTCCGTCCAGGGGATGTTGCATCTTTTGCGACTTGCAGTACTTGAACCGGGAGAATATTCGAGCCTATATACTTTGAATTATGAGTTCCTTCTATTGCAATGGCTTCAAACCTAACGCCCACTTGCTCATGTTTGGACCTCATCTCTAGTACACACCCTGAACAGACTTAAGAGGCATGCGGAAAATCCAAACTGCGACGCTCGAGCGGAAAGGTAATAGCGCGAGAACGACTAAACAGAAACCATGCCGTGAAACACGTGACGACATCGATGGAGTAAAAGGACAATGAGATAGTGAGACACAGAATGAACCTGTCAAGACGAGAGGAACCACAAACACCTATCCGTCTGCCGTAAATCGAGCGGCATATCGTAAATTCGATACGACGAGGTCAAAATATTGACCGTCCAAGGGGACTCCAAAGACGAGCGAACAAGAAACATCCAACGTAAACGCAGCTATAAGGCAGTGCGAAAAAGAACGAGGCGCTCTGCCCATGCTTCAGGCTCTCGAGCGTCACGTGCACGAGGCGGTAATGCCTCTACTTCAGGCTCTCTAGCCTCGCATGTACTACTTACTGTACATCAGACCGCCAACCCCATTACGCGTCGCAGTGCTGCTACACGCACAGCGCACACCCCCTTTGCAAACTACAGGATGCCATTTTCAGTGCAAAAGGCATGGTACAAGATAATGAAATGTCGCTAGATACTGTCAAATTCGGAAGAGCAGCATAGGGGCCGCAGTATTCGACACCGTGCCCGATCGGATCGATACGGGAAATTTCTGACCATTTTCGCGGCGTTGCACACCCAACGTGTAGACGCACCAAAAGCCTAGACCATGTAACGCACTCGATAATAGTGGAGGGCAAAGAGGAAATGATGTACTTGAGGAAATGAAAGCTTAATTGCTGCATAAAGAACATATACACATCTGCCGACGCCCCTTACACAAACAGAAGGCATGAAAACCATGCTACACCCAGGCAGGCTTGTCTTTCACCTGACAGATACCTCCGAGCTATTAAAATAATGTCGCCACGCCCCAGGTTCCTGCAAGGAAATCGTCAGCCGCCAACAGAGCACACTCCGAGTACCTGCAGACAACACCCACCACGCATAAGGTTTGGCGGCTCTCGACATCCATCTGAAAATCTGACAGCTATACCCTGTCCGAGCGCCTTCGCACTCTTTTCACATCAAGCACACACGCCGCACGCCGTAGGCTGCCCACAGCGCCATCGACAAGCTCGTGCATTTCACAGGGACAAGGGCTGATCTTTACGACAACCGTTGCCACGGACATGCGTGGCACTGACATTGCACGGCCTTTGACCGGGAGCAATGCCTTGCCTGCAAACTCACAGCTGCAGCCAACGAGCTTTCGTCCCCAACTGCATTCTAGTGTGTGCATGCACGCCGCAACTCCAAGCTATCTGCGAACACGCCAAGCAGCATCCATCCCCCCCACCCCCCATCCATCCCACGCACCTCGCAGCGATACTACCCGGTAGACCCAACGAGATTGTACACAAGGACGCCCGTCAGGGCTACGGCGGTGCCTCCGAGCTGCCGCCCTGTCATCACCTCCCCCATGAGCAGGATCCCGCTTCCGAACATCACCACCCTCTTGACGGAGTTACCCACGGCGTGGCCCACCGGGCTGAGCTGGGCCAGGAGGTTGAACGAGGCGAGGTTGTACCCGACGAAGCAGAGGGCCGCGTTCACGCCCTCCATGCTCAGCCAGCTAGCGCCGTTGCCCTCACGGGCGGCATCCGCGGCTTCGACCACGCCTCCGGGAGCGGGGCCTAGGAGCAGGTCGTCCATGCTCCTCATCACGACCCTGAACGCCATGAGGCTGACGCCGATCGCCGCCGCTGCTAAGCTGCAGGCCAGGAGGGTCTGATGCGGTGGGACAGGGTCGCCCTTCTTGATCAGCACGTTGCGAAGAGCGTTGCAGCAGACGGCCGCCATGGTGAACATTGCTGCCAGCACCACCGGGCTGTGGGGCGTGGCTCCTCCCTCTTCCGCTGCCTCGTGGGCGGTTCCTGCTGTGGCCGTGCTTTTCGTGGTCAACAAGACGATTCCCGCCATGATGACCGCAAGCGACGCCAGCTTGATGCGGTGAACCGTCTTGCCCAGGATAAGGTGCGAGAACGCGACGGCAGCGACCGGCTCGGTGGCCTTGAGCGCGCTCGTCACGGCAACGCCGCCAACGAACACGGAGAAGCTCGTGAGAAAGGCCTGGCAGGTGTGGAGGATCGCCGCTAGCCCGGCCAGTCGACTAGTAGCAAACGGCTGCACGAGCTGGCCTAGCACACTGACCGAGCCTCCTGCACGCCCTTCGTCGGTGGCACCCAAGCCCAGACGTCCGAGAGCGCAAAGGACCACGACCCCGACCGACCCCTGCAGAACGAGGAGGCCTACGGGGTCCTGCGTATCCCGAAGATAGGACTTGCTGTACCTGCTGAAGGCCACCGCCAGAGCTATCCACAGGATGAAGTTGAGCGCGAAGAGAAAGTTGAGAGACGGTCCTTTCTTGGTAGCTGGGAAGCCCGACTGTTTCGTGGCGGGGCTTCGTTGTGCTGGCGACAGAGAGTCTCGGGAACCCAGCTCGGAATCTCTGAAGCTGGAAGGGCTGGCGGCATCGGTCATGCCGCAGTGCTCTTCCATTTCTTGGTGGGCAGTGGCCTTCCCTAGGGCAGGCTCCATGCCGCTGACGGCAATGAGGCCCTTCTTGTCTCCATTGGCTGCGTCAGATTTGAGTACCCGAGGGCTTCGACCCCCACCGCGGCCACCGCCCGTCTTCGAGGGCAAGGCGGCCAACGCAATGATGGCGAAGAGCAAGAACAAGGCGGCAACGCAGTCCAAGCGGACAGATGCCGGCATCATTTTGTGCGACCATGACGGCACGGACCACTCCGCCGGTGTGCCGTTCAGGGCCGCCGCGGCGCTCACTGCCGCCTGCGGCGCCAGGAGTCCGTTGTCGATCTGAGCGTGTTGTACAGACGTCACCACATCTGGTCCTTGCTGCTGCTGGTGGTGGTCCCCGACCCCGAGGACGTCGACGAGCACGTGGCGCGCGTGCACGATGAACTCGTCGTGGAGCGCGGACAGCCGGTCGTGGATCACCGCCCGGCGATCCCCTTCCTCGTAGAGCTGCCTCACGCGACTAACCGCCGCGTTCACCAGGTCGCGGTCCAGGTCCTCGTCGATCTGGAGGAACTGGTCGGGCAGGGACATGGCGCGCGCCATGACGTCGGGCACCTTGTTGCCCGAGGGGAGACGGAACGCGGCGAAGGTCGGCACGCCCATGTGCAGGCCCAGCACCACGCCGTGGAGCCTGGTCGAGATGATCGCCTTGCAATTGCACAGCTGCTCGACGTACTCCATCGGATCGACGATTTGCTCCACTGCGCCGGGGTACGCGAACTTCTCGGGGGGTCCGGGGGGCGAATTTCACAGCACCCGATGGAAGAGAGGCGGGGGAGAGGGGTTATTCAGTGACACCCAGGATGGCATGATGTGAAAGGGACGCGAAACGCCCCCATACTTGTCTCATACACACGAATGCTTGGTCTGTGGGCGGGAACACGGGAGAATAATATAAACACGAGCGACCGCACAACGCAATCCATGCCAATGCCCACCTTTTCGATCTCCTTCTGATGCTTCGGGAAAACGTTGATGAACCTGTCGCCCTCCCTCACAGCGTTGAGCAGGTGTTCGTGCATCTCAATCGTGTCCTGCGTGTTGGCCGCAGGTACTACGAAACATAGGGGCTGTTGATCGTCGCCTACGGGAACCACGAGCCGGTGAAACAAAGGCGAGAAGCGCGAACAAAATGCAAGCGGCAACGTGCAAGAAATCAGCGTGGTTGACGGCTGACTGGCTGGGGCGGCAAGATAACAACTTCATTTTCCTCCTGTCTTAGCTGGCTGCGGTGTTCATCTCGCGTGGGTCTCGCCTTGCCGGGGAAACCGACCAATAGCATTGAACATTGGCGTGTGAAAACAAACCCAAACGCGGGTCTTGAGCTCTTAGTGTCAGGTACCTTCCGATCGCAAAAGACAACTCTCCCGTTCATGAAACGAAAATTGGTTCCCCGATAGTCTCTTCCATTTACTCTGCTCGGACCAGTCAAAAGCCAGCGGTGCTCACCTGCGCTCCGTTTCCAGCAACTGCCCTCTTTGTCAGACAGCATCTTGTTGCTCAACACGGGGTCCCTCACGAGAGCGACGTCATCGGGGGCCACGGTCGCGTTGGGATCGCGCCCCAGCACGGACTTGAACGTTTTGATCGACGTCTCATCGCGGCCGGACACGAACACCGCCTTCGACAGCAGCTTGCTGTAGGTCTTCGCGCGGTAGCTGACAGGGGGGAGGAAACGACAACAGACCGGCGGACGCCAGCGGTCGAAAGCAGCGCGCACGCATGCACGAGAGACGTCTGCTGTCGAAATACTGTCCAAAGACGAAGGTGCTCGCGGTTCTTGTTTCCTTGGTGGCAAGGCGTGGAGGCGTCCTTGGTTTGCGTCACCCACAGGGGAGGAGGGGATGGGTTCGCAAGGCATCGTCACCCTGGCGGGAGCACAATATCCCTAGGGTGCCTACGGGGTATTGTACCCGCGGGGAGCCTTCGAGAAAGGGTCCCCATACACAAAGCGTGCCTCGTAGCATCGTGGCCATTCGGTTCCTACCCCACGATGAGTCAGCACATGGGAAACGGTTGGTGTAGAGCCCTTACTCAGCCTGCGAATCAATCCAACCGACACACAGAGCGCGGCCTCGTAGCATCATTGGCCGTTCGTTTCGTACGCGACCATGAGTCTACGAGACGGTTGGTGCAGCCCTCAACGAGCCTGCGAATCGATCCAACCCCCCGCTTCCAACCGAATATTGCAAGAGACAGCGGGAAGCCGAAGGAACGCGACACTCACGATGCTCCCACTCCCATCACGACTATCGGCAGGGTCAAGGCCTCTGCAAATTGGTCGTTTTGCAACGGCTGGTGGGTCGCTGCGAAAATCCCTCCGCCACCGATAACCAAGGCCTTGAACCGATTTACCTGTGTGTTCGTCAAGCCGTTTCGATAATGGGGTTAGTCCACCGCAGTACGCTGTGACGGCACGCCGGCGTGCACGCGCGCATAACGGTGTCACGGAACGCTAAAACGACAGTCATGCTCGAGAGTCCCAGCCGGTGCCCATCCCAACCGAATGGTCCGATTCACATGTGTCCGTGTTCTTCCGTCCCGACAAAAAATCTCTCGAGGTTGCCCCGTGAAATGGAGCCGTTTCTGTTCCGGAAAAACCATGAAATGCTGTGAGAACAATCTTGACACTAGCTCTTTCTTGTCTTCGTTTTCAAGAACTCGGAAAAACTTGCCAATTTCGATCGGACAGCCACAACGGTTTCCCCGGACACTTCTACTGCTCCAGGCAACAAGCTAGTGAGAGTTTCCTCTCAACAGAAAACACCAAGGCACACGGATATGCCTTGAAGACCAAAATGAAGATTCATACGTGTTTATTTTCCTTTCTGCAATGTTGTACCAACCGGGTGAAAAATAGTGTCTGGCCCAATGATACATATTGCCCCCCCCAAATTCTTGGGATACACTAGCGTCGTTCCACCCTATCGAGAACGACATCAACAATACACACGATATCACCTCGCGGGAGCTACCTGGTGGGCGAACTGTCGGTGTGATTCGGGGGAGAGTGTCCACTCTCTGTTGGAGCCGGGGGCGCAGAAGAAGGGCCAGGACACTCGCTGTCCGCGAAAAAAAAAAAAAGTGGTGTATGTATGTGTGTTTCGTTACCTTCCAAGCGAGGTCGGGCGTGAGGGGGAACACCTTCGAGTCGTCCCCGCCGAAAAACTCGCCGATGCGGTAACCCCTTTCGAGATATTCTCCGGCCGGGTGTGCGTACCAAAAACACTGGTCCGGTGCGACAGAAGCTAGGAGGTCTTGCATCGCGATTGGTTGCACCACATCACCCATGTTGCCTGGCAAGAGGTTGATTCGCGTCAGAAACAGAGGTGAATGCGCTAAAGTTCCGTGTGCCGAGTCAAATAGGCTTGGCGACACTCGCCAAACAATCATTTTGCCGGGCGTTGTTTCCCAAACGCTGCTGCTGATGCTGATGATGGTGATGGTAATGGTGATTCTGCTGCTGGCAGTCGCAGCCGCGGTGGCAAGCCAATATTCTTCGACACCTATCACGTCCGACGCGTATTTGGACCAGTTATGCAAAGAATGTGTATAATGCCGGGTGCTTTGATCAAACGTTGCAGTTGCTGATGGAGCTTCTGAAGCTGGCAGTCACAGCAGCAGCGGCGGTGAGCCACTTTTTCTTCGACATCGCCACCACCCTATCGAGTCAAACGCGTACTTCGGATCCAATATTCGGCGACGGCAGGCCAGCCATCAACAAGGAGACCAGCACGGAAAAGGCCATCATAGTCACACCCAACATGGACCTCGCCGAGGCAACGCCACAATGGACTGATATAACTCCTCCTTTTTTTCTCACCATTGCAGAACCCCCCGAACAACAGGATGCAGTCCCCGACATCATCGAACAGGCCCGCCTTGGACGGATCGGCCTGCCTCGAGTGCCAGTCGGCGCCCACTGCCCGTCTCCGCCCGTGCTGCGCGGCCTCTCGTAGCGGTGCTGTAAGCGTCTCCATCTCCTCCGAACTTGGTTGCCCTGCCCAACCCAGAAACCAGACGCGGAGGGGGGGAAGGGGGGTTCGTTCAACACGCTGCCCGGGTGCGAATTGCCCGGAAACAATGGGACACCGTCGATATTGTTCGGCCTCATCTTACCCCCCTATATTTACGCGTCCGTCTTGGTCCTCTCGACCAGGCCGCACACAAAATTCAGGTTGAGAACGGGATCTACCCTCTCGATGAGCGCATTGTTGCTGGTACAGCGCGCGGGAACGACCGCCCTTGCAGTGGTCGAGCCCCACAGTTCTCCGTTTTTTTTTTTTCATGTCGCACACGGGTTCGATACTTGCACTGCTACGATGGCACATCGATCGTGTCCACCAGTGACAGCACCCAATCAGCGCATCGTCGAATACTCTGGGCATCAGGTTCTTAGCCCTGGTCGTGGGGCGTTTCAAGCATACGCAAGGATAACCGTCTGTCCAGGTGTAGGTGAAGTTAGTTGACCACACGACCAACTTGGGTTTGATTGTTGTTCCCCATCATCTGTATGTTTTCGTCGTTCCACCTGCATAGTAAGCGAGAAAATCGACAGAGGACCTCCAATTGTGCTCAAGAAAACCAGAGCACAGACTATAGCTTTTGCACACGAACTGAAAGACGACCATGGTTCGAACAAACGAAAACGAAAAGATTCTTGGGCGATGAAGAGAGGGAGGGATACGAAATGATTCATCGAGCTTTTCGAACTTCTCCAGAATTGGAGACGCTCCGTAAGGGTTCCCGAAAACAATACTTGTCTCGACACTCTCAACACGTGATGTACGACAAGCTCGCCCTGCGTGCGAGTGGTCCCTTGTTATGCTTTTTGTAGGGACTTGAGTTTTTTTTTGCTTACATCGACCACGGTACTGTAATCGGCTGACCACTGCAGACCGTCGGTCGCCTTGAGATACCTGGAGCGATTTGAAGCTTGGTTACTCTGCTGAACAGCTTGTATCAGACACTTGGTGTTTTTTCCTATCAGAAGTTCTCGTTGTGCTCTATTCGGCTTGCCATCACAGCAGTTTGAGCCAGCAGATAAGAAACGTTCATTTCGGGTCGAGGTTCATGTCCTCATGTTGGCTCGAAGGACCATCCGAAGGCTTCCGCTTTCTGCACTAGAGAGTTTCACATGTTTTGGGTGTGTCGGCAACATGCAAATTTCCATACTCTCGTGGTTCTTGCTAATAAGAGTAGGCGTGGCGACATGAGGGGTTTTTGCCCTTGTGAAATTCCTGAATCCCTCCTCTATTGTCCATTTCTAGCAGCACCCATGCCCCAACGGCCGCGAATGAAGCCCCCCCCAACGCGCCCCGAAGTGGTTTGAAAAGGCGGGAAGGGACATCGGTAGGATAGACAGACTAGGGAAGACATTTTTGAGCCACCTTTGGCAAAGTAGGAAGGAACGATTGGCCATCGGTAGTCGGTCCTGTGGGAACAATGCTCCGTCCTCTCGAGGACGCATGGTCAATGGTCTAACCGCTAAGGCATGCAAAACATAAGAGTACGCCCCCCCCCACGCGCCCCGCCAACACAAAAAATAACCACGTTTTACACCGTGGCCCCCAAGAGAAAGTGGTGTGCCTCTGATTGGACACGCTTGCTTCAACCACAGCTACTTCTTGTGATGACAATTGGCCATGAGGATATTTGACGGTAGGTGTCCCGGGCGGCGACCGGAAACCGTTGTTGGTTTCGATGTAAGATCCAATATCTTTGTGTCTGTCCGTACTATTAGCATCGACCGCGCTAACTGCTGACCAATGGTAGGACGCCAGTCAGTCTCAGTGCGGCCGTGTATGTATGGTTCTATCTGCGGTTGCAAGTACCTACATGTAGACCAATTAATGCTGGGGCATCTACAAGCAGATAGCAAGGAGAACATGAGTAGAAAGCAGAAACCTCGCGTAGCGATGACATCACGAATAGAACAAGCGAACACAAGTCGGGGTTTCTTTTCACCGTTCCGATAAAAAATGCACGACTTTTCCGTTGCGTTAATAGCGAGCCTAATACTACCCCTTACCCTACCGCTCGCTGCGCGCCGCTAGGTAGGTAGGTTGTGGGTTATTATTTGTCGTAGTGTGTGCAGTTGCGTGTGTTTTGTTTTCTTACAGGCATCGGCCGCGCTAGCTGGCTGACCAATAAGAAGACGTCAGTCTTAGTGCGGTAAAAAACAAAAAAATAAAAATATGTTTCTGAGGCCACAATCGCGGCGCGTGTGTTCGTTCCATCTATTCTGGAGCCGGTTTACAGGCCTTTCGGCGTGCTGCAGTATTTACCTGACGTATCAGTCAGGGTCACACAAGAGAAAGGTCACACAGGAGAGCTTTTTCTTGATGATCTTGTATCGTTTTATTCCCCACCTTTCTTTCCCCTGCGGTGCTTGACTGTAATCCCTTGCTATTTCCGGCTGTGTGCACCTAGTGCACCGCTGTCGGGCAGCAACAAAAAACCGTGTTAAAATTTCTACTTTTAGTCCACAGCAGTCTGTCGTTCCAGACCGTCAGAGACTGGGGGTATCCAGAAGTGCCCTGTGTTTCGTTTTCACGGCATTCTTTCGGACGTTCAACAGCTCGATTTTCAGAGACGAACATTAAAAAACATCCCACATGCCATCTACACACCATGCCCACCATGTATCGTGAGTGGCGCAGCCAAAGGGGAAAGCAGGACAAACCTCGCAGCAGCAGTTGAGGAGTAGTGCTTGCTGCAGTGCGGGCCCCAGGGGGGAGAGATGAGGAGGGGAGGTGACATTACCCTCGGAATATTTGCTGGGGCTGAAATTTTGAAAATTTGAAACTTGCATGCTTTCTTCAGGAAAATCCGTCGAGTTGTTGTTGTTGTTGTTGTTGTTGTTGTTGTCTTCACATCAAAAACCGTTCCGATCTCTCTCTACCCAGCACCTTCATATGTCCGTACTGATCCAACACTTGACGCGGTCGATTCCCGTGGTCACAGGCTAACTTAGAGTAGATCTTAACAAAGAAATCAGATCTCGAAATTTTATTTCGATATAAGAATAAAAGAGTCTGATCTACCCAAATCCCGACAGAAGTGGAAGGTTGTGTTGTACAACCTGGTGTTTTGTCAGAACGGTTAGATCAAAGGGGGCACCGTAGGTAAGAGATAATTCATAGGTAGGCATGTAAAACGAAAGGAAAAGGAAAAATAAAGACATGTACCTTGCTCACAACAGAAGAAACGTCTGAACGAAAGAGCAAGACAACAAGCAAACAAGAGGAGGAGTAGAAGAGAGACAGAAGAGGAAGAAGAAGGAAGCGAGTGTACGGAAGGGAGGAGACAGACAGAGAAAGAGAGCAAGAGCATCGTCGGTTCGTTTTTGTTTTCAACGTCGGTCGACCCGGCGCTTGAGCGCGGGGGCCGGGATCCTGCTGCCGAGGGCGGGGTCCCATGCCGAATACGGTAAGGCTTGGGACGTTGACACCGATGCGGCGCCGCGACGAGGAGGAGGAAGAGCAAGGCGGATGGCGGGGCCAAGGAAGGGGAGAGGACGGGGGCTGTCCGCAGAGGGGCGGAGGTGAGAGGAGGAGGTCGTTGAGCCAGGGTGAGCGACGGGTGACCAGTGTAGAGGGCCCGGGGACTTTGAGGATTGAGTCACGTCTATCGCCGTCCGCGTACTGAGGGTGAAGAGCGCGCCACTCAAGACCTAGGCAGACGCGTTCCAAATCCCCAATGGTAGTTAGGCGCGACCAGTCTACTCACGTCAGCCGCCGGGGTCCGTCACGTACGCAGCATGTCCCGTCCTCACAAGGCCACCGCAACGATTCCCACGCGCACGGCGGGAGTTCGTATGGTAGGGGGGCGGGGGGGAGGGGGGGGGGGTGGACACGTGGGGGGCGCCGGGATCTGCGCGGACGGACCAGCGCACTATGGGCCGCAAGGGGAAGAGATGGGAGCAGCGGGAGGAGGGTGCAGTAGGCCAGGTGGGGAGGTCGGGCAGCCGCAGCACTATCATCAACTAGCACCAGCAGCAGCACCAGCCGCAGCAGCACCAGCAGCAGTGGCAGCAACAACAGCAGATGCCACAGCAGCAGCAACAGCACCAGCAGAGACCGCAATACCAGGGACAACAGCAGGGGCCGCAGCAGCAGCAACTGGAGA
>FN649748.1:2886318-2912096 GCA_000310025.1 Ectocarpus siliculosus
CGGAACACGTTGACAGGTGCAGGAGCTGAAGGCCGAGGAGCAGCAGCTATGTGCAGAGATTTTGCGCGAAGCTACGCACTTGGAAGAGTTGCAGCGTCGACTAGAAAAACTTACACGGGGGCTTGGAACATGTGGATAAAGTGGAGGGAACGAGTGCAGAAGAGCCCATGGATTGCGAAGGGGTCGGAGGAAGGGGAGATAGTGGAGGAGCTGGCGGAGTACATGGCTTACTGTCGTGCGTTCCTAGGAAATAGGGATTCGACGATAATGGGGAAGCTCGTGGTGGTAAATTTCTATCATCAACAGTTTCAGAACATGTCTTTGCCGTTGAGTAACCCGTGCATCAAAGGGGTAGCGCAAGGTATTAAGAGAGGGCACGTGGAGAAAGGTACACAAGCAAGAGTGAGGAGACCTCTGACATGGGGAATGTTGAGTGCAATGCAGCAGAGTGTTGGCGGTGAAGGTGCAGGGGGAAGAGTGCTTTGGATCGGATTGGCCTTGACATATCTGCTGATGTTGAGGGCGTCAGAGATGTTTGCGGAAAAGGATGGAAAAATCCACGAAGTGTACTGCCTGTGCAGGGGGGACGTGGCATTCTTCGAGGGCGATAAGCAGTTGGAAGGACCGAGAGAGGTTAAGGGCAGATAAGATAGAAGTGCAGATGGGAGGCTCGGAGGGAGACCAAGGGAGGAAAGGAGCGGTGATGGTCAGGGAGAGGGGGAGGGCGAATGGAGCGGTGGAATTGATGCTGGAACTATTCGGGATTTATGGAAGTGAAGGATTAAGTGCAACGGCACGTTTGATGGTACACAGAAGTAAAGGGAAGTGGGAGGTATGGCAGAGAGGGAAGGCGACAGAACAAATGAGGAAGGGGATAAGAGCGGTATCAAAGATGTGGTCGAAGGAAGGGAAAGGGGCAGGGACGAAGCTAAAACCGGAAGAGTTTGCGTTACATTCGGGAAGGATAGGTGGGGCGACGAGGCTGGCCGCGAAAGGGGTACCGGATGCTGTGATAAAGAAGGAAGGGAGGTGGTCGCCGAACGCTTTCATGGCATACGTGAGGGCGAATACGCAAGACCCAGCATGGGTGTCGGCGGTGTTGGAAGAAGGGGAAGGGGTATTGGAGAGACAGCAGGGGCAAGGGACGGAACGGGGAAGAAATCGGGAAGAGGGATCCAGAAGTAAGAAGAACAAGACTTCGTGATGGGGAGGTTTGTGTCCAAGCTGGGCGACCAGCGGAATGTGGTCAGCCTGGTTCTTATTACTTAAAGCGTGTGGATTCCTTATTAGGCTCAAGGGCCGGGAGGGAGGGGGAGAGTTCCACCTCCAAGACCCGGCCTTTGCGCGGCGACACAATAATTAAAATGTCATTTTTCGGGAAGTGAGAGACAAAAGTGGAAGGTTGTGTTGACAATCTGGTGTTTTGTCAGAACGGTCAGAAAGATCAAAGGGGGCACCGTAGGTAAGAGATAATTGATAAGTACGTATGTAGACTATAACGAAAAGAAAAGAAAAAGAAAGAGATGCACCTTGCTCACAGCAGAAGAAACATCTGAACGAAAGAGCAAGACAACAAGCAAACAAGAGGATGAGTAGGAGAGAGACAGAGGAGGAAGAAGAAGGAAGCGAGTGTACGGAAGGGAGGAGACAGACAGAGAAAGAGAGCAAGAGCATCGTCGGTTCGTTTGTTTGTTTTTTGAAGCCGAGGTAGGCGTGTCTCGGGCGGGAGCTAGACATGATGGGTAGCGTGTTCTAGGCTGAAGCAGGGCATGGGAAGACAAATGATGGGGTCAAGGTAAGCGTGTCTCTGGCTGCTGAGCAGCAGGGCACGGAACGACCGGTTAAGCCGAGGTAATCATGTTGTTGGCGAGAGCGAGACATGGAAAGACCAAAAGGTTGAGGAAGCATGTTCTAGGCTTGAGCAGGTCATGGAAAGGGCTGAATACTGCGAGGAATATATGGTCAAGGTAAGCGTGCCTCTGGCCAAAGGGCAGGACATGGAACGACCGTTAAGCCGAGGTAGGCGTGCTCGGGCGAAAGCGAAGGCTTGAGCAGAGCATGGAAAGGCATGGAGGTTTGAGGTGGAGGTTTGTGTCCAAGCTGTGTCCTGTGGCAAATCTGCAAAATGGAAACGAATCTCTGCAGTCCACCGCGAACAACCCGAGAGGTCCGCCGCCTTGCCTGCCGACTGCCAGGTTGCTGTTGTGACGTACTGTTATGACGTGGCCACACCACATGGGGAGGTATCGCTCTCGAGAAGCACACACCAACGCGTACATGGCCTCTGTGCGGTACTGACACGATGTCTATGCATGTGATACTTTGAATTGAGCCTCGTCCGCGACGGACGGAAAGCCACCAAATTGTCTGTGCATTTGAGGTTCGACAACCCACGGGAGATTGCCCCACAGACCAACACATCCCACACACGTTTGTTTCGGCAAAAGTCACGTGCAACAAAGATGCCCAGTAACCCTCCTTGGGGGTTGGCTCTTTTTGCTCTCTCTCTCCTCTGTGCTCGGCGGTGGATGGAGTTCGTGTGGATGGGGCTAGGTGGGCACGCGCCGTGCACGCGAGTAGACCGTGGTCCCGCAACTATGTTTTTTTTTTTTTTTTGTTCTTCACTTCAAATCAGCGCTCACAGCACTAGTGCCGTTTATTCCAACCCGTGGTCACACAGAAGAGCCTCTCTCTATCCTCCCCTCCTGCGGTACTTTGCCTTCGATTTTTAATGCGAGAAGAGTTCAGCACTCTCTTCCCTCTGTGTACACACGAACTTGCGCTATCCACTTGGCCAGGAGCGGAAGCGAGAGAAAAACTCACTTTACAAGAAAAGCTCGCCTACGCCGGGATTCGAACCCCTGACCTGACCTCTAGAAGGTTACGAGGCTACCAACTAGACCACCGGGGCGACCGGTTCCTGACCACCGGGGCGACCGGTTCCGGTTCACCCAATCGGGATCCGATAAAATCATTTCACCTTTTTTCAAATCCCGATTTGGATTTGGGTCGTCCTGTTTTACGTCCTAAAGATTGGACGGGTTCCATAAATTTTTAGCCAATCAATCAACAAGAGAGTTCTTTGAATCTTCCGGTCTTTAACTAAATCTGAATGTGATTTCGTGATCTGATTTCTTCGTTTACCCTTTTACCCTAAAAACGCTCAAACAAACTGGCCCCGAGGGATCCGCAAGAAAATAGAAATCAACGACAGATATTCTGGAGTCCTCCGCTCCCTCTGCGTGCGCTATGCGAGGTAACAACTGAGACTAGGAGTCAGCATCACGGGCCAGAGAGAAAGAGGTATACCCCCTTGGTTCAATCTTGGTGCTTCACACGCAAGCAGTGCAGCCGATCAGGTCTAGGGTCCTCATCCCTATATATGCATACATACAAAATTGGAAAAGTTTCTTCTCGTATCATCAATGGATCTGCCGCACAGCTGCTGTACCTGAGACGGCAGAATATATATGTACTACATACATCACACCGGCACCATCGACGTGTAGATATTATATCGTCCTGGTTGCGGCTGGTGGAATCAATTGTGGTAGCCTAAATAAAGTGCCAACACAGCAATGCATGCTTTTCTCTCGGGCCACGATATTCCTACAAGTAATACCCCGGTGCAGACCGTCATTTTTCTTGGACCGTTCAACTTCATATTGTTGATCTACGATGACCAAGGTCGCCCCGGTGGTCTACCGTATATGACACAAGATAACACACCCCCTTGGCCGATTTTCAAAGCTCGATTTCTCAACAGCAGGAAGAGTCACAGCGCCGAAAACGGCGGCGTTGGAACCGTCTCGTCGAGAGCTGTTCGAAAACGTATTGTTTCATTTATGCATCCTCTTCGTGGAGTAATCGAGCTTTGAAAATCGGTCCAGGGGGTGTTTTATCTTGTGTCATATACGGTAGTTGGTAGCCTCGTAACCTTCTAGAGGTCAGGTCAGGGGTTCGAATCCCGGCGTAGGCGAGCTTTTCTTGCAAAGTGAGTTTTTCTCTCGCTTCCGCTCCTGGCCAGGTGGATAGCGCTAGTTCGTGTGTACACAGAGGGAAGAGAGTGCTGGTACACAGAGGGAAGAGAGTGCTGAACTCTTCTCGCATTAAAAATTGAAGGCGAAGTACCGCAGGAGGGGAGGGCAGAGAGGGGCTCTTCTGTGTGACCACGGGTTGGAATAAACGGCACTAGTGCTGTGAGCGCTGATTTGAAGTGAAGAACAAAAAAAAAAAAAAAAAAAAAATGTATCATACATTTACCGTTTCAATTTCAACTCAGTCATTTATGTATAGCAATCGATTTTATTCTTCCGCTTTTGCAAGCGGAACTGCCTTTTATTAGTCGGCCCCAAACGCAGCGAGGAGACACATAGACACACGCCTCACACAATGGCTGAGCGTACCGCTCCAGGAGCCCATAACGTTCTGTACACTTCAGCAGACTACCCTACTGGTCTGTACTCTGGTGACAGCAAGCGGCAACCAAACGGGGTACTTCGTATGTATTTATTTGTTTATGTGTGAAAATGCGAAGATACACATACATCGAGGAGACGGATTCTGTGCAAATGCACTTGGGATTCGCTTGCTCCCTTCTGTCCGATGACAACAAGCAGAGGCTACAAGCAGAGGCTGCCAAGCGAGTAAGAGGGGCTGGGGTTTACACGTCATACATTGCATGTATTATGCATTAGTCCACTTGCTGCATGGGCATAGATCGATAGGTTGCACGGCAAAACATAACGAACGTTGGACCTGCAGTAGGGACTCACTCACCTACCTACTGCTGTAGAGGCTGATCACGGCGCTTTATAGTCTTCACAATAGTCCATATGTCCATATTACTACTGCTGTTCTTCGTGAAAAAAGCCCGTCGTATGTAGAGTTTTTGTCAACCTAGCCATACACAAACATGAAGCAGGGGGCGTGAACCTCGCTGGACGCCAACTCCAACTATAGGCAGATCTACCTTCAGCATCTCTCGCATAGCCACGCACCTTGCATGGCGGTTTCTTTCCGCCGGAAACACGGAGACACGAAGAAGGTCGAAGCCCGCGGCTGGAGAAGATGATGCAGCAGGCAGCAGCTCTGCCTCTTCCAGATTCCGAACAGAGAGACCGAGCGAGGGACAGAAAACCCTGACGATCGTCAGAAAAAGAAACCCTGACGGGGATCCCGCGCTGAATATGACAAGGCCACCACGGTGGCAAAGCTTGGTGGATGATAGCCCTGAGAGCACCTACTACCTCAGGACCCCTGTCGTGCAATGTGACGGGCAGCGTTTTTGTTGCAGTTCGAGATTTGATTGGTTTTGCATTGGTTGAACAGGTACGAAAAAATAAAAAAATGATTGATGAGTGATTATGTGTACGATTTCCCAGACAGCATACATATAGGGACATCTCCCCTTGCGGATAACAGGCTCAACAAAACCTATGGTAGCTTTTAATTTTTTCCATTTCGTGCCCACGTGTGTCTTGTGATCCACAGTAACGGCGAATATGACAAGCATATTCGTACAACAATCATAACAACAATCAAACATCATCATGGATACCATACATATATGTAGCCGCCGATCAGTATTTATTTACAGTGAGCGCCGAGTCAAAGACCATTCATTTGGGTTTCGCCTCTCTTTTGATCGATAACTCTTGCCTCCCCCACGACATGATGCTTTCCGGCTTTCAACCATCAAGGTAAGTATATTATTTGTAGAAATGTCATGGCAGGACGCACTACTAGAAAATAGTGAAGAATTTTTTCTACACATAATATCTTCAGTGATTTTTAAAAATTTTGAACCTGCTGTATCCGTGTACAAAACGAAGTTTCTGCGTTAGCACTACTGTAATACGGTTGGCACACGAGAAACACAGCATCCCACTGATGTACAGCAGTCTTCCGACCTCCCATCGATATGCAATTGCACTCCATGGCCTAAGTTCGCGAAGGAAATAAATGTAGGCGCTAGCGTGTGATACGCTCAACAATCACAACGGCCATCAACACTTGGAAGTACATCCAACCCGTAAGTGTTCGATGGCGAGCAAAGGTCGTCTTCCATCAACTTCCATGGAAGCTGGCCAAGAATATATTGCCTCATGGAACAAAAGGCAAATATAAAAAGTCGCCAGACGCGCATGCCACACTGCCGTCATGAAGGATGAAGGGGCACGCAGAGGAGACAATAATACACGTATGTTTGCCGACAGGAAATGTGCCAGAAATGGCCGATGGTGACAACAGCAAACGTCGACAACAAGATGAAGGAGCACTTCAGCCCCGACCTCTTCAGCCCCTTGGACATCACGGATGACCGCCGTCTGCTCAGGAAGCTGCTGCATGATTGCAAGTGAGTGCCCCGATTATGCTGTGACCGTTTGTCTTACCGGCTGCAAACCCTAAACCTTTGTAGTCCCACCCGGGAACCCCAGTCTCGTCGGCCACGTATAGCACTAACTTTATTTATCGCAGTGGCTGCCCCATTGCATCGGCCGGCACCCACGCAGGGAGTGCTTGCGATTTGGCTATTGCTATCCCCCCCATGCACCCTTGCGTGTGCTGTGTCGGATGATGACGTCGACGGTTCGGCGGTGCCGAGACCCTGCTTAACTTTGGTACAGTAGTCTCGATGAATATATCCCAAACAGAAGGATCGACCGACTGTCGGCGGGACTCGCCAAGAGGGTAGGGTGTTGTTGGGGTTCCTACAGGCTACGCCTGGTTGCACCGCCCTGCACAAGATGTAGACACAATATCTGCACTGTTCGGAGTTGATAGGGTGGGTAGGGCGTGCGGTGCGGTCAATGTTCTCGAGGCGTGAACGACCACCGTCCGTAGGTGTAGGTTTTGGATACTCCGGCGTGGAGCGGACGAACCAGTCTTGAGACCGCGGAGATCTCGAGTATTCCGGAGACGCATGTACTCCGTAGTATGCCTAGGAATTGCAAGTGTATCGTCTTGTGAGTTGTTGCCTGGATTCAGCGTGTCGCGCGACAGGTTGGAGGGAGGGCCATGAAAGGCCATGGCTGGTATAGAAGGAGCTTTGGGTTGCGATGTATAGGGTGAAGGCGTGGTGAATGCCGTCCGTAGCGATCGATTTCCGCGATTAAGTATATTGTCACTAGAACGCGTACAGCCCAAATCATACAAAAAGCACCGTGCAGAATTATGCCACGTAACCGTTCACAGTGTAATCGGCGTACATCGTCACAAGCACCGCCTTCCTCCACCCACGGCCGTGCGGAGAGGTTGGCAACATGAGTGTCTACACACACAGGATACCCGATGACACTCCCGTGTTCTACCCGACGAGGGGCTTTCCCCTACCCCAATACGCCGCCCAGTTATACGGCGATGCCATCGGGAATTACCCATTAGACCCAGCCTCCTGTTGCAGTCTCATCCTCGACCCCCCCCCCCCACTGGTGATTCTGTTCGCTAACGGCCTTGGTCAACCCGAATTGATGCAGGGTCCGCTACGAGCGCGAGGTAGAACAACAGCAAGCCAACAACATGGACCCAACGGTGGAGTCTCAAGACCCCACCAGCAGCACCCCAGACGTGGAGGTGGTGGAGGATCCACCAACTATGTCGTCCGGTGAGGTGTCCGACGCCCGGTGCTCCCGATCAGCACGGATGTGTGGCACGTCCTCGTCTATCGTGGTGTGCCTGCGATGTAGCTACGGTAGCGTCGTGAATAACAATGGTTCACGCGATTTTAGGACGGTTGGACTCTGTCCGATAAACAACTACCACGACGAGCCTTGGCGTTACAGGCCAGCGATCTGCTTCGTTGTGTGTCGTTGCACGTGCAGTTAACAGACAAGAGTGCTCCGCTACTATCACACCAACCTCGCACTCATCGACTTCCGTCCTGCGCTGTCCGACTTCGATTCCGGTCCCAAACAGAAGTGTCAGTAATGGGAGCTTACGAGAGGAGCGCAAAGGCTACACAACGATCGCAATGACTACAGAATACCATCAACAGCGGCGCAAGGACGGTTATGGATCATGGGCAACACCACGACTGCGACCTTACGACGGATTTCTAATCTGAAGACAACAATCCGCTTGAATCCACGTGGACGTGCGTGACAGCTTTAGACACGAGTAGACGTTCACGTTTCCACCTTTCAGAGTCCTAGCCATGAGTCACGTGGAACACAAACATTCTTCTCGATAATTTATGGTTCGAGAAGGACAAACTTACTTGGCACGATCCATATGGGATGAGGCACTGCACCCGAACCCATCGACTAGCCTGCGGCAGCGGCGTGCCGTAATACGGGCGACAGGGTTTTTCTGTGCCTCGCTTGCGGTGTCCGATTTTTCGAACAGATACGACTACTACGAAGGGATAGCGTGGACACTCAACCTCGGGTGTCAGTTATCACCTTGCATAGCGAAAGCCCTTTGACCCATGAGGTCCCTTGGCTATTATATGTTACCCAACAGCTGCAATGCCTACCACGGGGTCCGTATACAGACTGGCGATTAGCCCTTGAGGCGGGATCGCTCGAAAGAACAATGACACCTACATACACAGCGGTCATGGCGTTGGCGAAGGCCCATGGCGGTGTCTATTGGTGGCCACGGTGTGCCGTGGGGTTTCATGAGGAGCAACAGACACCGCGAGCCTATATACTATGCAAGGAGGTGCCATCAGGTATAATGAGGTCTCATGGAGTGTCATTAGGCGGCATGAGGTGTCGTAAGGTCTCATGAGGTGTGTCATGAGCGTTAATGAGCGCTCATGAGCACTAATAAGCTGTGATGAACGCTCACGAGCGATCATGAGTGGTGATGAGCGGAGATGAGCCGTCATGAGCGCTCACGACCACTGGCGAGCGCAAGCGGTCATGAGCGGTCATGACAGCTCATGAGCGCCCATGAGCTGTGACGAGCTGCCATGAGCGGTCATGAGCGGTAATGAGACGTGATGAGCGGGCATGAGCGCTCATGGGCGCTCGTGAGTGCTCATGAGCTGTCATGAGCGCTGCTGAGCACTTGGGAGCGGTCATGGGTGGTTATGAGTTGTGGTGAGCTGTCATGAGCGTTGATGAACGCTCGTGAGCACTTATCAGCTCATATGAGCGTTTCTGAGCGCTTGTGAGCGCTCATAAGCTGGTATGGGTGGTGATGAACGCTCACGACCTGTGATAAGCGGTCACGAGCGGTCATGAGCAGTAATGAGCGCTCATGAGCGGTCATGAACGGTCATGGGTGGTTATGAGCCGTGGTGAGCTGTCATTAGCGGTAATGAGCGGTCGCATGAGTTAGTATGACCGTTGATGAGCGCTCATGACTTGTGATAAGCGGTGATGAGCGTTTTTGAGCGGTCATGGGCGGTGATGAGCGCTTATGACCTGTGATAAGCGGTCACGAGCGGCCATGAGTGCTCAATAGCGTGTCTGAGCGCTCATGAGCGGTCATGGGCGGTTATGAGTCAGGGTGAGCTGTCATGAGCGGCAGTGAGCGCTCGCGAGCTGGTATGAGCGCTCATGGGCGCTCATGAGCGCTCGTGAGAGTCAGGGTGAGCTGTCATGAGCGGCAGTGAGCGCTCGCGAGCTGGTATGAGCGGTAATGAGCGCTCGTGAGCTGTCACGAGCGCTCATGAGCGGTCATGAGCGCTCGCGATCTGTCATGAGTGCCCATAAGCGGTCGTGAGGGGTGGTCAGCTGTCATGAGTGCCCATGATCGGTCATGGGCGCTCGTGAGCTGTAATGAGTACCCGTGAGCGCCCACGAGCGGTCACAAGCTGTCATGACCGCGAATGAGCTGTTATGGGCGGTCATGAGCGGCCATGAGTTGTCATGACCGTTCATGAACGGTCATGACAATGTGAGCTGTCATGAGCGGTCATGAGTTGTCATGACCGTTTATGAGCCGTGATGAGCGCTCATGACCGGTGATGAGCAGTCATGAGCGTTCGTGGGAAACCATTTTTTTTTTTTTTTGGTTCTTCACTTCAAATCAGCGCTCACAGCACTAGTGCCGTTTATTCCAACCCGTGGTCACACAGAAGAGCCTCTCTCTACCCTCCCCTCCTGCGGTACTTCGCCTTCAATTTTTAATGCGAGAAGAGTTCAGCACTATCTTCCCTCTGTGTACACACGAACTAGCGCTATCCACTTGGCCAGGAGCGGAAGCGAGAGAAAAACTCACTTTGCAAGAAAAGCTCGCCTACGCCGGGATTCGAACCCCTGACCTGACCTCTAGAAGGTTACGAGGCTACCAACTAGACCACCGGGGCGACCATGAGCGGTGTTGAGTTGTCGTGAGCGGTCATGAGTTGTCATGAGCGCCCATCAGCGCTCAGGGGCCGTGATGAGTTGTCCTGAACGCCCATGAGTGTGATGATGAAGTGTGGTGAGCGTTCATTAGCGCCCATGAGCGATGTTGAGCTGTCATGAGGTTAGGGCATATACCCATCCATATATCCCCGGGATTTCTGCCGTTGCCTCGGTGCCTTGGCGTCTCGATCTCGCATGGTGTGCATCACCACTAGCGCTGCTGGCGCTGTGAATTAGTGGAGAGCCCTGAGAGATGGCATGACACCCCGGTCATCTTAGCAATCTTAGGGTTAGAAACCCCACGGAGCCGCAACAATAGGCCGCCAGTCGCCCGTGTGGCCTATTGGTCCAGCCAAACGTAACCCTACAACAAAAAGAAGACCAAGGCTACGGGTAGATTATTTGCGACACTATGTTCCCTGTTGTGCAGTGCTATGTAGAGGAGGCGGCAACGGCAAGTTTGCAAGGCAGGTGTGGTTCAATGTGAAAGCTGGTCAATGACATGTTCCAACCGAATTTGACGAATACTACTACTACTACTACTACTACTACTATATGTAGACTATATTCCCCAATTCCCCAATTGTCAAATTGGGGTTTCTGTCAGGGCTATTCTCGAAAGCACTAAAATTTTTTGTGACAAATTCGTATGGCATTGTAACGAAGGATTTTGTGCTTTTTTATGGCATTACTTGTATAACGAAGGATTTGTGACAACTTCGTATGGCATTATAACGAAGGATTTTGTGACAAATTCGTATGGCATTATAACGAAGGATTTTGGGGTTACTTTGTATGGCATCATAACGAAGGATTTTGTGATTCTTGTTTGGGACGCGCTACACGACACCACCACAACGATATCTCGAAAATCAGGCCACCTATCGTCACTTGGAATGTGTGCTCCGTCGTGCTGTCGCCGGGCGTGGCGGTCGTGTGGGTCACTGGCGTTGTGTGCGACGAGAGCGTACGGCGGACAAATACCTGCTGAGATCTCGCGGAAGCGTCTCTATCTCGTCTCGCAGTCGAGGGACACGCGTACAGCAGTATCGCGCCGCTTATAGCGAACCGGCACGAAACACGCCGCGTTGTGAACCAAATTACTGCTGAAGATCTCGTTGCACACAATCAATCGCTCTGGACAGCACACGGCCGTGTGTAGATATATAAAGTAAGTGGGGTGGGGTGGAGCACCGCGTGCCCCCCGGATGAGAAGAATCAGGAGCCAATGAGCCCACTTCTGCGATTTCAACAACAAATAGAGCAAGAGGATGTCCCCGCCTTTCCTGTACATGGTGCGACACTACTATCTACCGCTGTGCAGTGCGGTGTGCGCGCCCCTCGGTACCTAACATCCTCCGTTTCTCAGAAATTTTGCGAGCCGCGCTGTGCATACGTATGTACGTCTGTCTCCAGTGATGAAGTGATGGGATCTCTTCTCGCTAATTTACTTCATCAATCCGCTTCGGGGTTACGACTGACTCCATCTTTTCCTCAGCCCCTTCACCACTCATCACGGCATAACTCCCTTACATGCATCTAGCGTGCACGCTGGACTAAAAAGCAAATGGGGAAGCAGTCGTGGCGAAGCCCACGACAATCTTTTGTCAAATTGGGGTTTCTGTCAGGGCTATTCGCGAAAGCGCTAAAAATATTTGTGATATATTCGTATGGCGTTATAACGGGATGTTGTGATTTTTTTGTATGGCATTATAACGAAGGATTTTGGGATATTTTGTCTTGATCGTAGTACAGAAAAAACGCGGCTTCATTTCGTGACACACCACACGACACCACCACAACGATATCTCGAAAATCAGGCCACCTATCGTCACCGGACCACTTGGAATGTGTGCTCCGTCGGGCTGTCGCCGGGCGTGGCGGTCGTGTGGGTCACTGGCGTTGTGTGCGACGAGAGCGCACGGCGGACAAATATTTGTTGGCGCTAGCTCCTCGCGGAAGCGTCTCCATCTCTGTCTCTCTGTCGAGGGACACGCGTACAGCAGTATCGCGCCGCTGATAGCGAACCGGAACGAAACACGCCGCGTTACGCACCAAACTAAGTACTGCTGAAGATCTCGCGACTACAAGACTGGTTGCACACAGTCAATCGCTCTGGACAGCACACGGCCCCTGCTGATCAGCAGGGGCTGGCGCTGTGAGCAGGGGCTGTCGCTGGGAGTGGAACCGCCATGCCTCCAAAGAAGAACAAGTCGGCGACAACGGGCAAGGGGGAAAAGCGAAAGGATAGGTCATCATCTAACAGGCGATCCTCATGATTGAGAAAAAATCTTTTATTGAGAATTTTTTTTTTGTCGAACCAAAAATGACCGAAACATTATTTCGACGCGAGCATAGAAAAGCTTAGGACCCTAACAAAAAATTGTTCACACGCCTCCTTGCCCAAGTACATATTATCTAGCCGGAAGGCCGGGATAGACTCTTCTTTTGGTAGAAGACCACGTGTATGCGGCGATCAATAGAGACAGTCCACTGTTCACAGCATGTTGAAGGCGTTGTGAACTATTTATTGGATCGCCGATGAAACAGGTCGACGCGCCAAACAATGGCGACGGACGGAGGCCGTTGTCGATACGACCGAACACATATGTACATACATGCCCTATGGCAATGAATGAAGGCGGAAGGCCCCACGATCCAACCCGCTATCACACCACACTGCACTATCCGCCGGGTCAGGCTACCTACAAGATCACAAGGGAAGAAGAAGAGTTGATCTGCCACCCCACGCCCATTCATCGAGTTGATGGGAGAGTCTAGTCGTAGTCTTCTTCGCCTTCGTCGGCGGACCATTCATCCTCGTCTGACTCTTGTTCTTCCTCCGAGGGGTTCGCCGAATCGGAGTCTCCGTCGGCGCCCTCCTCGCTCTCGGACGACGAGGAAACAGAGGGACGGCATGTCGACGTCAACACTTTCTGCACTTTGACAGGGATGCTGCTGGTTGTCGTTAGTCGACGGCAGCATGCGATGATGCTCGTGATCGGCTCGTCCCCTACATCTGGCGTAGCCCTCTTGCCCCCCACCCGGATAAAGTCCTTGCTGAAACGCGCCCGTACATACGCTGCCACGGTTGTTCGTCCCGCCTCAGACCGGACCTTCGGGCTAACAGGACCATACCAGTGGACCTTGACTGTTCCAGGTGGTGGGCTGCCGGCGATATGGACAACCTCTCCCAAGACGAAGGGAGCGGCGGCGGCGTTGAAGAAGACGATCTCGCCGACGGCAGGCGTAGTGGGTGTGGGTGAAGAACGAGTTCTTCTGATCCTCCGTTTGCCAGGCGACAACGCCGGGGGCGCTTGTGGCAATGGGCGGGAAAGGCCAGCTCTGGCCGCGACCGGGGGGACCAGAGGGGCCTGCGCCTGTGCGGGCGGGAGAGAATCTTTAAGCCATTGCGTTGGGAGATCAAACGGCTTCACCGATCCACCAGTCCGCAGCAAGTCCAGCGACCTCTTCTGCTCGTCCAAAACCGCCTCCACTGTCCCTTGGGGCGCTGCGGTAGGGTAGTACGAAAAACGTATCGATGGGCCCAAACGTCAACCGGGGTATTCGAGGCTTCTTCGTGTCGAGGAAAGTGCTAGTCTGCGCACGGAAAGTCGCCTGTCTTTGCTGTGTAATGCATGGGCTTAGACGGTCTGTCGTATTACTAAAAGTGCGGTTATGATAGTGAGAGCAACCACTTCCAAGGTATTCTCCAATCACTACTCGCACAAAGGTGGCATGATTGTACACAGGGCATGGACACATACACGAAAGAATCGGCGTGTGCTGTGCGTCTGCAGATGCTGATATGGTTCGGATAATGCCGCACAGAAAATCACGTCACCGCTATCCTGAATATCGACGGTGGGGACACGGAAGCCTATTGGCGCATGTCTCCCAGGTGCCCGAACTTTCAATAAGGATACGCTCTTCTACCTTCCTTACCTAGAGCGAAGGTTTACCCTAGACGGTCTCGGGTCGCTTCGTTGCGCTTTTTGATCATAGCGATGACGGTGCTGTCGACCCGCTTCAGTTGAAAGGGAGGAATGTCGTCGAAAGTAGGTGCTGCGAGAGCGAACATCATGTGCGGTTCTCCGTCCATGTGAGAAAGACCGCTCAAAGTCAAACCATGCCACGAATCGCTGTGAATGTACTGCTTGAACCTCACGGCCACCTGGCCGTCTTGCTTCTCGATCCGAAAGGCGCGGAACCTGGTGACGTTCTTGATTTTCCTCAGGTTGAGCTTGTGCTTGACGAAGAACAAGTCCTTGAAGGTGCCGAGGTTGCGGAGAGTGGCGTAGTAGACGGGGGGATCCTTGTAGGACTCGGTGAATAGGCGACCAAGTTGAGTTCGCGTGAAGATGCTCCTACCGCGGGTTCCGACCGAAACCCTACAGCCATCGTTCAGCGGTCACGAAGAAGCACACGATTGGCGGCAAGATGTCGTTGTCGTAGGGTTTTAGAGGCGACGAATGGAGCACTTTGGTTCTGTAACGCTCTGTGTATCCGGTAAGACATGGGTTTAGATCTTGTCCGTGATCCATGTAAGTACACCACGGAGTTATGTGCAAGACGAAGTCCTCTGAGACCTCTCCCCTCGCGGTTCTGTATTTACCGCGCAATGAAGGGCAAGATACAACCATATCCAACATTGCCGAAAGGCAAGTGAACGAATGCCCATCTACGGGCGAACAAATATTGAACAAGACGTACTCGGGGGGCGTTCGGCGGGCGTGTTTCAAGTTTTGTCTCGTTTGCCAGTTTGTTTTTCCTATTTTTAGGCAGTCTGTGTAGGCGGTTAGAACTCGCAAGTGCCCTCGTGAGCACGCCACCCTACGCCTGGCTGACAAGTGTATCACGAGGAAAAAAACGCCGGGCGGGATTGGGCGCTTCGCTGGAACGCCTACCAACGCCCGCTACGGAAGGGGAGACACCTCGTATATTTTCGTAGGCTACCTTGTACAAATTAGTATTATAGTTTTTTTTTTGTTCTGCCAATTCGGAGGGTTACACACTTAATGCCACCCCATTTCGCCAAATTGTGGTGCGACAAATCCAACCCGAAACAAAGCGAACCAAGGACACCACCACTCATGTTCGGCACCTGGGCGGCAACCTCATCTCTAAGTCAACGCAGCGAGACAAAAATGTGTAGAACTAAAGGTGTACCGGCCGATGTACTTCGACAGATCTCCTACGGTTGTCTTTGGAGTTGGCGGTGGTACGGCGGTAAAGCCATGATTCAAACAAACTTTGACTGCAAATCATCGGGGCGTGGAGACGCAAGAAATACCTGGTACGAATTGTCGCGGGAAAGGGCTCACCGAGAAAACACTTGATCGATCTTGATGTGCGTGTGCCCGACCATCAAGAAGTGCACCTCTACCGCAACGATCACGCCCGCCGCGATGAAACCACTCAGGAAGGCCATCACGACGTTGTTCTTGTTTTCCCCGACGCAGTTGTCGACTTACAAATGGAGAAGCTCGATGTAAAACCTCTTGCCGCGCGTTCTCCACAACTTGGACAACCGTTTGAGGGCTAGCCAGATGGCCGTACACACGAGGTTGCTTCCTGAAACATAGAACAAATGCAACCGAAATTTCAACGGCGTTCTTGAAATAAGGAAGGGTGAAGACGAACCCGCAGGATCAAGTGTTGTTTCGTTGTCCCACGGTATCTACACTGTAGTAACTGTTCGTGGTTGGAACTGGCTAAAGTATATTGACGCTAAAATTCGTTCCAATCTATTCAGAGTTAATCCGAGCTACATGTGCTTGTCCCACCGGGGCCCACCGACGTGGTCATACAGTACGTACCGAGTACAGAATCAACTGAAGCGATACAGCAGTGGTGAGACTACTGTAGTAGGAACACGGGGTATTTGTTTTTTTACTTTGAATTTATCACGCCTGTGAAGAAGTTCCGAATGCACCAAGCTTCGTGCTGCTCTGGGCTCTCGTTTGCTGTTCCTGGTACGTACTGCTTTCCACCATTATTGATCGCAAACCGATCTGGCGGTTTTTTGCAGGGTAATCTTGTTAACACAGGTTTATTGTTCCCTAAGCACAGCTGGCTCGGGGAAGGCGAGGTAGGAACGGAAATGACAGCGTGTTTTCTTGGCTTCCCTCCGCCTGTGGCAAATGGCGCGAAGTGCACGTCCACGAAGGCCCCTTCCACCATCACCGTCATCACCTTCGTGCGTTCGGAGAAGCCGCTGCAGGTATCGGAGGGGCATCATTCAGAGCGTAGCGTAAGGCGAGTGGGTGTGCTGACTACACCTACCGACAAGCTCCAGCATTGACTCTTAAAAGGTCAAGATAAACACGTGCAGAAGAAACAGTGTTGATAGATTTTGCCGAACGTAACCTTAAGACCCTGTTCAGCGGTGTTTCGTCATTGTGTATAAGGTGAACCCCAAATACGTCATATTTGTTGCCCTATAAGCAGTGCCGATTAACTTATGTGTGACACTGGGCAGGTGCTGGCCCTCGTGACGTCAAGGAATTGCCAACCCTTGCAACGTCGGTTTGGTCATATGTCCGTCTGGTACACGAATATTCAACCCTCGACATGAGGGCCCCTCGTCGTCTTGCGATCAGGGGTACGGAAAACAAACCCGCTGACGCAAATAGAGCAGTTTACCCAGCAGTGTGCATACCTTTGAGTAGCGATAAACTTAGCCCAACGCAAGGAGGCCACCGAAATAGAGGAACGACGACGAAGAAGGGCACAGCATCAAAAACGTAGGAGTTCGACCCACTGTTATCTCCCTTTAATGTAGATTCAGGAAGAAAATTTAGACTATAGCTGATAAAGTTGGGATTGTCGGCGGCCGTCTGATACACAACCGCATATCGCAAACACTCGCCTTTCCGCCAAGTGACAGTGAGGATAGACACACGGGAAGTTGTAGCGTGTTTGACAGGCGGCGTCGACCGTCATCACGACCACGGCGGTAGGGCTTCCGTTCGCCTGCTCTCGTTTGGCCGCCTCCATGCGGGACGTGAGGACTTGTCTATCCTTGGACACCATCTGCACACCAAACGCACGAACGCCATTAGACTATTTTCCAGTGAGGCTTGAGGAACGAGGATCGTCGAAGGTAAGAGATACGAGTATATCAGCTTCTATGCGATCATCATGAAGCACTTGTGCGAAAATCTCGGGATCTGCGTCGTAGCCAAGTCTAGCACGATAATCGCTTGCCAGATAAAAATCCTTGTTCAGATCGGACTCCACGTGGCGGGGGGCTTCTCGTCTGAGTAGCTCTCTGGTCTGTCAGTTGAAGATAAATGACGCCAACTGAAACAGAATGCGCAATATTTTGCGCTCCAGCCCGTCCAAAAGGGTATCAGCCAGCTAAGGTCGGATATTGCTGTTGTTATGTTGTACGTATACAATAATGGGTAGCGTCTCAACCCTGTCGAGCCCTCAAAACGTCTATTCCACCCCGTCTAGCCCAAAATGTGATGGACCGGCATTGCTAGATTGGTGCACCTCGTGGTGAGCCTGTTGTCTTCGGATGAGGTTAGCACGTCTGTGGCTGTCCTGAACGGGTCGGACACCTGGGGCGCCGTGTAGTTTCTCGTTCAGCTCCGTGCACTCGGTACACTTCATGAAGTCTCCAAACTTCGTAACTTTGACGAGTGGCCACGCCTTCTTCCACGTCTTGTTGAAGTACGACGCGCTGAATGGACGGTAATCCTGTCCACGGACACGCTGCTCGTTCTCGACGAAACGCTGGAAGAGCTCCTTCGATACATGGGCAGGGGCAAATGCGGAGGTGGCGTTTTAATCTTGGCCACGGGCGGGCACATAGCAGAACTATCACACGAGGAAACCGCTCTCCTCTTGAATATCCATAATTTCGAGGGGAAAATACGCCTTGAACGAGTAGGACCCATGGGATTAGCGGCGACCTCAAACACACAAATTGCGAGGATACGATTTCAGTCGCTGGACGCCGTAAATGGTCGAAGGTTCATGAGTTGAGACTCGAAACCCATGTCAATACTCCTGCAAGTTCTGCAACAACATCTTCGTAGAGAGGGTTGCCAAAACATGCACCCATTAGGGCTATACGTTCCAGACGGAATTCACCTACAGGACTCAGACGTTCAAAGGGCTGACCATTTCCTTCCACAGGTAATGTGATCCCGGTGGCCGCGCACGACAACGCTGATACCGCAATGAGATAAAAAATGCAGAGGTGGGTGCTCACAAAGAAAGACCGTGGTGCAAAGCAGTTCGAAGACCATTTCGCCAATATGGAGGCACCCCCATGTAGAGCTAAGGGGGGCTACCGCGTACGTAGGGATCTACTGGAATTCCTAGCAACAAGTCTGCTTGATTTGGAGAATACGGCAACCTCTATGTATTGCGAGCCCCCGTGCCATAACCACGAAGAAACTGTTGCGTATCATATAGCACCGCGCAAAGGAGTGTGATAAACGTCGTTACAAAATGCCGCAGAACAACAAAAAAAAAACATCTGCGGCTTGGTTGATGCATATACGCGTGCTGGCTCCTGTTATGACATGCAGAGGGGGGGCGGGTTTAGTGCAGGGGTGTGTCCAGAGATTTTACATGCACTAGCGGGCACCTGCACTACTGAGAAGAGTGCCTCAATAGTGCAGGACCTGTACTATTGAGGGCGCTGGTCCAGATATTGTACCTGCACTTACCGGGCACCTGCACTATTCAACCTGCACTTTACCGCCCCCCCCTCTGTACTACACTTCTCCCTGTTGTCTTCTCCCTGTTGTATTTATTGACGCTTTACTTCTTATGTCTATCGTCGTCGGCGCGGTCGTTTTGTCCACGTGAAACACATTAATTAAGCATTTAGTCGCATAAACCCCGGACCGAATGTAGACGGTCGACTCCTCCACGACCAAGAGGATGACAGAATCAGATGATGGGTGAATTATTCCCGAAACCTCTCGACAGGAGCACTGTTCCAACGCCACAATTTTCGGCACCGCTGTTATTGCTACAGACTATGATGATACAGTTTGTGCATGAATATAAGGTTCGGTCCAGGTGTGCGTGGTATCTTAAGTCACCGGTAAATGTAAGTCAACAACAGTTCTACCGCAGTACCGTCGACGGGCCGTGTCCGGCGGACCACGGTGGTACCGTTGTATACGGGCCATTTTAAGTCCGGTGGAACTTGGCGGAACACGAAAAAATGAAAGAAATATCAAAACAATTAAGGAATAATTTATAAATGAAAGACACAAACAAGCAGGGGAGAGAGGGTGTGCCACGGTGCACAGAGAAAAAATGCAGTAGGACGACGATGCTCGAACGTTCATCAAGCGATGTCTACATGTGTTTCTGTGTACTACGGGTTGAAGGGCTTTGCTTCACGGTCTGCTTGTTGGGCAGGACAGGTGCAGAAGTGTTGGGACCATCGTGGTCATCCGAGCGGAGTATCTTGCTGATGGTTATAATTAATTACAGTATGCTATGCATGCATGCATGTGGATACGCACACAGCAATGGTATATAACTGCGGAGATGGGGAATGCGGGACCTACGGCCCTCGGTTCCCTCTCTCCTTGTTGGGTGTCGCTCTCTTTTTCTCTCTCTGCCGACACCTCCTCCTTGCCAAGTCTCAAACGAAGACGTTCCCAGCCCCCCCGTATTTGGTCAATACTACATACCACGACCTTGGTCTCCTTCCAAGGAGGGAGTCCTGTGTCCAGAATGCTTACCACGAGACTCTCAACGGGTTCTTGTAGGTTATAGGCTGCAGTTCCCAACAAGGTCACCTTGTGCCCAAGATATTCTGCTCACGTCCATCCACGAAGCACACTAGTAATGGACAGCAGTAGTAGATCGCTACGGGGACTAGCACCTAAACTACAGTAGTAGTTACATTGCCATCGATAGACTATTATACACATAGCATTTATTTGACTACAACAATGTGAAGACAACAACAACTGCAGTACGTGCGCGCCTATCATGATCGATAGGTGCCGACACTTTTCAACCCGAACTATGTACGAATATGAAACTACACCTTCGCAACACTTTTCAACCCTCACTATATACTTCCACGGAAGTTCGAATAATGGCTTCGGAATTCCATGGAAGTCGCTGAATTCCACGGAAGGAAGTTGACCTCTGGCAGATTCAATGACTTCCATGGAAGTGCAACCAATCAATGTCTTCCATGGAAGTTGACAAGGTTCCATGGAAGTTGCGTGGGAATCGAGACGAACGCTTCCATGGAAGTGAGTTCCATGGAAGTTGGTTCTCTTCCATGGAAGTCGCTACCCAATCGTTCTGTTTACTTCCAACTTCCATGGAAGTAAATGTGCTTCCGTAAGTCCGACCGGACTTCCGTGGAAGTTTCAGGCGAGACTTCCATGGAAGCGACCACCGCTGATTCCATGGAAGCTCCATCGACTTCCATGGAAGTACAAGTAGCGTGGAAGTATGGTGGCGGATTCGCACGACCACTTACTTCCATGCGGCTTCCATGGAAGTTAGTAACTTCCATGGAAGTAGATGGAGCTTCCATGGAATCTTCCCCCGCTCACATGGGCTTCCATGGAAGTAACAATACACTTCCATGGAAGTAGAAATCCACTTCCATGGAAGCGTGTACCATATGGACAATAACCATGTTATATATATACTCACAGGATGGTCGTCGTGACGTGATACATTTCTTGTTATATAATATTAGTATGGAAAAAAATAAAAAAAGATGGCTCGATTTTTGTATTTCTACAGCAGCAGCAGTATGGACCAGACGCCGACTGTACATGGAAGTCGTACGAGTATCGACTCAGTTGTGCTGTCACAGCATCTTCCACGCACTTCTGCCAGTGCTGGTTTGTCGATTAGAGTCTTATAGGTCGAGATACAGCAGTGGGATTCTCGGGTTGTGGAGGCAAAAGTGAACCAGCGCAAAAATTTTCATGCATACATAGCTCGATTACTGCTGCTGTGCTTTTGCAACAGCAGTATGGACTAGACGCCGAACGACGTCCGCGTAATACCGCAACGACCTAACTTGATGGGATACTTCCTGCCACGGCGAACCATGGTATAGTGCGATGCAAACATCCGTTCGTGTGTCACGCGGCTGCCACATGTGTCGACGACAGGTACACGTAGAGTCTCGCCATGTTGTCGTTACCGCGCAGGAGGACCCCTCGGAGATCTTCCACATGGTGCTACAACGACGACAGCAGTACTACTGTACATAGATAGATGTCGTAGGAGAGTGGAGTTGTGCTGTCACGGCATCTTCCACGCACTCTCCTACCGGTGCTTGCGTCGATTGGAGTCTTATAGGCCGAAATACAAGAGTGGGTTGGGTTCCGGGTTGTGGAAGCAAACCTGCCTGCAACAACAGAGAAGGCGGTGTTCTATTTTTTCTAGACTAGAGTGTCCCGCTCACCTTTTTTTTTTTGCGACATGTGGTTGCATATATATTTCTTTGCCACTGCCGAAAAAGACCGCTGGATCTTTACGCAGTCCACCTTTCGCATTTATTTATCATTTTACACCGAACGACGCAGGACGGGTCGACCTTCATCATTGTTGTTGTTGTTGTTGTTGTTGTTGTTGTTGTTGTTGTTGTTGTTGTTGTTGTTGTTGTTGTTGTTGTTGTTGTTGTCTTCACATGAAAAACCGTTCCGATCTCTCTCTACCCAGTAGCTTCAGATGTCTGCTTTTAATAATACTACCTTCAAAGTTATGCATGCAAAATTTCCACCCACCAGTTGTGGGTGCCCAACAATCAGCAATGCACCTCGAGCGAGTATCAACTCTAGACACCCAACAGCCAAGAGGAAACAAAAGAAAAAGCATGGCGAAAACATTATGTGCGAAAATCAAACGCTTGCCAAACAAACTTGAACACGACATCACCTCTATTCATCACACGCACAACCAAGTGGTCGGACATGAAATCAAGCACACCTTGCCATTACGTATTACAAGTCCCAAAACCAAGTTCACACAGCATAAATTGTCCGCAGGAGGTATGGCCTCTGTTCGCACTAATGTAGTAGCTCTAATGCTGAAACTGCGGGAAACGCCAAACCTACGTAAGGAGGCAAGCTGACTCTAATAACGTGGATGACTGCTACTCATTCGGCAGAGGCAGCGCTATCGTCGGCGACAAAGCCGAATTCTTGAAGGCTCATGTTGCACACCGATGTGGATCTCAGGAGCTGAGACACAGGCGCTGTTGGTGTGGTGTGTGGCTGGCAGGGACTGGTGTGTGTGTGGTGTGTGGTTGTGATGGCAGTGGGGGGCGACAGGAGTAGGCGCGTAGGCGCCGGAGCGAAAAAAGGGGGTACAGTAGACAGCTGGGAAACTGACCCCCCACCCTGTAAAAAGGGGGCCAAAATATCGAATATCGAACACCGATATCGATACCGATACCTATTCGTATCGACAAATATCGGCGTGGAAACCGGCAATACCGATACTGCGTATCGTCGATATATATACATCAGTCTTGTATCGATATTCGATACCCAATATCCAACACTGGAATGAATATTCGTATGCGCTCAGCAGTCGAATTTGGAAAGTACATAATTAGTTCAATTGTTGAAGAAGCTGTATTCTGCGGTTTGTCGTACGTCAGTGCAAGTAATCACTTGTGCGTGCAAGTACAATACTTGATGTGCATACGTGGCACAAGTTCGAGAGCATGGTGTTCAAGTCATCTTTCCAGAAACAAACGTATCGCAGCTTACCAGTACTACCGTATTCTGAACACGTGTGATTGGTCGACGTTGTCGGATAGGTGTGATTCCATGATTTCGAGGATGAGCGCGTACTCGCCCCATCCTCTCACTCTGCTTCTTTGGGGGTTCTCCAACCCTCTGCCTATTTGGGGTTTCTCAACTTCTCTACTTCTCCGGGGTTCACTACCCCTCTGTTTCTCTACATTCTTTCTGGTCTCCACTGATCAAGTAACTACATTTCCACCAAACCATCTTCTCTTCTCCTTCGGACCTTCCTGCGTACGTACTCAGAGCCAAGCCTTTCGTACTAAAGGGTCCAGCGGCACAACAAGTAGTGAGTTGGCACGTCGCGCTGCAGCCGTACAGGACACGTACAGGCTTACACGCAGCACTTGAGTTTTGCCTTTGACCTGTGACTATCAGATTGCACAATTGGGTGCTCTGCTGATGTACATCAGTGGTCATTGCTGCATACGCACGTTCTACTTGCGCGACACACTGCGGAGAGAGCACGCACCAACTCAAGAGTAAATTAGGACTACCCTTTTTGACGACAACCAACAACACCTCTTCGAGAGCCGATACGGGTCGTCAACACCCACAAGCCTACATCCCCAAGAGGCCTCGGGGGCGTGACCAGGGATGATGACCTGATTCGAGGACCATGCCGAACAAAATCCGCGCCTCCCTCTGTCTCATGTCTCATGTCTCATGTCTACAAAATAATGTCTTATGTCTCATGTCCCTATACGATGATGACTGGCCTCCCTCTGTCTCATGTCTCATGTCTACATAATAATGTCTTATGTCTCATGTCCCTACACGATGAACAGCAGCCATCGCTTTGCTTATTTTCTCTTCTGCTGCAAGCTGCAAGACGGGGCAAACGTTACCACCCCATGAACAAGGAAGGGTGCTTCGCACGCCCCCCTTGGGGAGTGCGGGCAGCGCGCAAGACCCGCAGAGTGAAAAACAGATTGAGGCGCAAGGCGTTTTATTGTGTCAGTATCGACACTGGACGGCAAGTAACGGAGGCGTTTAGCACGACGAGTGTTTTGAGGCCCATGTGGAATGGCACCCATTTACGCATTGCATTTATTTGTGTTACTTTATTATTGGGGGAAAAAAAGAATAAGGGGCAGAAGGTTACGCTATGTGCCGCTTCTCTATCTAGCGGCACGCTCCGGAACCCCCCCCCTTTTCTTGTTCGTTCGTGTTAAGGAGGTCCCGATTCGCAGGGTATCCGTCGATTGACTTTTACGAGAATCGGTACACCTTCTTCGCATATGGCGTCAGCGGCCGGATACTGGTTCGAATCTCCTTGGTTGGGTGCACACTTTTTCTCCTGACTTGGATATTTTCCCATGGACACAATGTGCGTCAGTCCTGAGAACACCTCTTGGAATCGATCCTCCTATACTATAAAGAACCTTGTGACACTTCCTTCCATCGAATTACCCATCCTGGCCACAAGAGGTTCCCAGTTGAGGGTACATTCTGTGGGTGGAGAGTATTAAGGAGGCCCCGATTCGCAGGGTATCCGTCGATTGACTTTTACCAGAATCTGTACACCTTCGCATTCGACATTATGTACAGCAGCCGGTATACCTAGTCATCCCCCCTCCTTCTCTGCCGTATGTTTACTTGGCTTTGCTGCACTATTATTTAACGCTTCCGGGAAGGCGAGGTGCTTGCTCATGGTACAGTAGGGGTACGCTGTGCGGGTGTTTTAGCAACGGGTGTGGCTCCCTGTGCGTGTGCTGTCAGCTGTGTCTGCTGTGTGCGCAGCCTTGCGTGCACTTTGGGGGCGCCGTGTATCGAAAAGGCCAGATACCCGGGTGACCCGGGTGCCCGGGTACCCGGGTATTAGATTGCCGACAATACCCCGGGTATCAAAATCTGTACCCGGAACCGACCGGGTATTTTTGATACCCGGGTACCCGGTCCGGATACCCGGGTATTAGATTGACCGGGTGACAACCCTACATACAGGTCGCAGGCGATCAGGTCCTCCACTTGTCGACCAAATACCCAAAAAACAATGGATAGTTAATTAAAAACAAAGAAAAGGTCACCGCAGTTTTCTGATTGGCCAATTTTTTTGAAAGGAAATTTCCTGTGGACGAAAATTCCATGGTCGACCGATGACGTCAACCACGGTTGTGAGGTCGCCTTTTCGGGGAAACTCGAAAAAATCAAATTCCCCGTGATTGACCGATTGGTCTGATTGATGATAAGATTCACTCGCCGGAATCGCCGAACACACGTGTGCTCCGGACGAACGCATTTACTGCTGGCTGCACCGATCCCCTGGGCTGGATGTTGAACCCACCATCCCCTTCTCCTCTTCTTGTGAGATAATCGCATCCACACGACGGACGGACGGTCTTTGAAAAAAAAAAGGAGAGCTGCGACAAATCTTGACGGGAAACAATCGTCTCCAGGAAACACCCACACGCTCACAACTACATCCTTCGCTCACAGGAGAAGAGACATTTTCTACAATACAATCGCGTCTTCACCACACGGAGTAATCGAGAGACAGATATTTTCAATCATATACACTATCGTTATTCGTGCCCATGGGTACCCATGGGCATGCCCATGGGTACCCATGGGCACGAATAACGATAGTGTATATGAGTGAAAATATCTGTCTCTCGATTACTCCGTGTGGTGAAGACGCGATTGTATTGTAGAAAATGTCTCTTCTCCTGTGAGCGAAGGATGTAGTTGTGAGCGTGTGGGT